>ML664170.1:7183211-7539260 GCA_007570785.1 Antilocapra americana | reverse complement strand
ACACACACACACACACACACACACACACACACACACACACACACACAAACTGTCCCCCCTTCCTTTTTCTATGTCATCTCCCCCAAGTCTCATTCCCTCAATGTTCACGTCAGTCCTAAGGAGAAAAGGAGCTCACTGCATTGACTCAAGTAATGAACAAGCATAAATCTCGAAAACAGTGAAGAGAAGAGATTTTTGAAAGAAGAGGCATCTGTCTAATCCCATTCACTATCCCCAGGTCCCCCATCAGACACCAGAAGAACAGGGATTGGCTTCAGAACATGGCAGCTTATTTATGAAAATCTTCCAACCCTCAAGTTACAAATCACACAAAAAGTGTAAGAGACATCTGAACATCCAAAATTTTGCAATGCTAAATTGTGTGTTTTGGAAGCAAGCACGCAAAAGGACATGCATGAGATCTCAGTCTCTTTCACAAAATTAGTTCAAAGATACATAGTGAGGAGAACACTGGTGGCAAAAATCAAATGCCAAAAGCACTAGGGAAACTCTGGGCAAAGAAATATATCTAAAATAAGTTCTCATGAAAGAAAACCTGACTTTATTTCCCTGGTGATTTGGAGTAGCAAGATGAGAGTGGCCGTTGTGTGCTATTGTTTTCTCAGACAACATTACTTTTAACATCATAAGTTGAGCATTTTTTGATGTTTATTTGATATATTAATGAAAATTACACAATATTTTTATTGTCAGTTACTTGAATCATCATCATATAGCAGAACCAGATAATATCTAGTTTTGGAATAATAACTATTGCTTAATATGGAAAAGAAAAAAATCAAAACAATTCGATAATCCAAATTTTTCACAAAACTTTTTCTCAGAGTGTAACAAATTGTCTTTTTGTCTCATTTCTCACTCGCCATTTTTTTTTTTAATGAGAAAAGCAATACATGTGAAAGTATTGACATTTGCTGACCCATACTGGTAGCAAATTCTGGAGACAGGAATAGCCTAGATTTCTCTTTTTTATTTTCTGATTTTGTTTATGTGCAAATCTCTTCAATTTGAAGCCATATACTATTTGAGTAAATTAGTCTCTTTTTCAAGTATAAACCACCCATCTGTCCCTTTTGTTGTTCCCTGAGTTATTTTGGAATTCACTATTGAAAATAAAGTTAATACCTTTAACACATGTAATAACTCCACAAGGGAAAAAAACACTGGAAGTAGGACACATAATGAAAATGAAAATATCAACATTTTTTCTCCTACATTCATGGCACTCACTATCAGAACCAGAAAATTATCAGAACAATAATAAAAATGCAGACTCCAACAGGCAAATGGATTGTGCTCTCAAAACTTTATTTCCAAATAGGTTGTTTAAGTCATTACCACATAAAACAGAAATAATGTCGTAGTTAGGACCCTCAGGCATTCTATGCATATCTATTTAGTCCAGAAGCATGGAAGTCACAGTCACAAATGGGTCCCAGGATGAGTAAGGAGGGAGAATGGGAGAGGAACAGTCTATTCTCCTCTGTAGTACAGACTTAAGCACATTTTCGAAACAACCAAGCTCATCTTTGGCCTTCTTGCATTTCCCTTGTGGCATCCTTTCCGCCTTTTGGTACATTTAGTTTTTGACTTTTAGATACTTTCACCTTTACATTTCCCTCAAACCCCCATTATAGACATCTAGATCGACCTGGCCCCTTGAATCACACACCATGGACCTAACATCAGACGAAAGTTTAAATTCAAAATTTATTTATTTTTTTAATTTAAATGTATTTATCTTTTAATTAAGGGAAAATTGCTTTACAAAATTTTGTTGTCTTCTGCCAAATATCATCAGCATGAATCAACTATAGGTATACATATGTCCCCTCCCTCTCGAACTCTCTCCCATCTCCCTCCCCATCCTACCCCTCTAGGTTGTCACAGAGCCCCTGTTTGAGTTCCCTGAGTCATACAGCAAATTCCCATTGGCTATTTTTCATATGGTAATGTGAGTTTCCATGTTGCTCTCTCCAGTCATTCTTTCAAGTAATATTTGTTCATTTTGGTATCCCAACATCTGCATTAATGCTTACCATACATTGTTGTTGTTCAGTTGCTAAGTTGTGCTGGACTCTGCAACCCCATGGACTCCAGAGCACCAGGCTTCCCTGTCTTTCACTATCTCCTAGAGATTGCTCAAACTCAGGTCATTGAGTCAATGATGCCATCCAACCGTTTCATCCTCTGTAGCCCTCTTCTCCCCCTGCCTTCAATCTGTCCCAGGATAAGGGTCTTTTTCAGTGAGTCAGCTCTTCATATCAGGTGACCAAAGTATTGGAGCTTCAGCTTCAGCATCATGCCATACACTAGGTGGTCTATAAATATTTATTGAGCCAATAAATGAGTAAGGTACAGTTGATATCAAGTCCATGTTAAGGAAGAATTTCTAAACTAGGGAGAATCCATATTTGCATTGGTTTGAAGTCCTTAGTCTTGCTGAAATTCATCCATAATTAATTTTCTTCTCACTGCATTGTAGGGAGCTGGTATAAAAAGCTTTTCAATTATCCATACTTTAAAGTGAAACCTGGTGTCTTCCTCAAGTTTCCTTACTATAATAGCAACAACAATAACAGGTAACAGGTGTAGCACTTCCTATGATTTAGAGGCTTTATTAAGTGCTTCTCATATCTTTATTTAATCCTCTAGTTAGCCCTAGGGACATGTACTATTTTATTCTCATTTTAGAGATGAGCAAACTAAGGCACTGTTTTATCAGCTTCCCCAAATCACACAGCTACCCTGCTTAGCTGGCAGACTCAAGCCTGAGCTCTGAGCTCCTCTGCCATCTTTGGGGAACTCTGGCCTCCTTTTCCATTGATATGCATGTGTGCCAAGGTGCTTCAGTCGTGTCCCACTCTGTGCAACCCTATGGACTGTAGCCAGCCAGGCTTTTCTCTCCATGAGATTCTCCAGGCAAGAATACTGGAGTGGGTTGCCAAGCCCTCCTTAGGGGATCTTCCCAACCCACGTCTCCTGTGTCTCCTGCTTTAGCAGGCAGATTCATTACCACTAGCACCACCTAGGAAGCCCTGATAGAAAAGTTCCTTAATGAGAAGGAGTCATCTGGGATGACCCACAACTATTTAGGTTGTGTTCCACTTGTCAGTCTGGGGAAGGCAATGGCACCCCACTCCAGTACTCTTGCCTGGAAAATCCCATGGATGGAGGAGCCTGGTACACTGTAATCCATGCGGTTGCTAAGAGTCGGACATGACTGAGAGACTTCCCTTTCACTTTTCACTTTCATTCATTGGAGAAAGAAATGGCAGCCCACTCCAGTGTTCTTGCCTGAGAATCCCAGAGACTGGGGAGCCTGGTGGGCTGCCGTCTATGGGGTCTCACAGAGTTGGATAACTCCGCAGCTGCAGCCCCTTGTCAGCCAATGGTAGTGTTACTACTGTATATTCACGATCCCAATGACAATGGGAGGAAAAAAGATAGTGACAGAGTAGTATGCAAAAGGAACTCTGTCACCATTTTTACATTTCTCAACAATTTCTAGCCTGTAGGATTGATAATTGACATAGGAGGTGTTTTGGTTTCTTTGTTTTGTTTCATGGTATTTTTCAATTTGCAGATTTTTTTCCTTACCAAAGCAGACAACTTGGCATGATGGCTCTAGCTAAGTTTCCTCCTTACCAAGTACATCTTCATTCCTGGACTAACGTTGAGAAAATTGGTTACTTTTCAACTCATAGGCTATTAAAATGAAATCCAAACCTACATCTTGTATTATTATACACTTCCAATAGGGCTTTCCTGCTGGTTCAGGTGGTAAAGAATCTGCCTGCAATACAAGAGATTTGGGTTTGATCCGTGGGTCAGGTATATCCCATGGAGAAGGGAATGGCAACACACTACAGTATTCTTTCTGGATAATTCTATGGACAGAAGAGCCTGGTGTGATACAGTCCATGGGGTTGCAAAGGGTCGGACACGACTAAGCAATTAACATTTTCACTTTTCACACTTGTAATACATTTTTCTTTAATTTAGTCTCTAGTGTGCTACATGGTAAAATAGAATAATAGTTTAGAGTGAGAAGTCTTCCAAAAACTATATGAGTACTATCTTTCTTTTTTTTTCAATAAATTCCTTTATGTTATCTAAATCACCACATATTATCTAAGTCAACCTTTCAATAAAATTTTTCAGTGTCCATAGCCCTCTTGCTGCCAGTTTCTTTGTGTGTGTGTGTGTGTTCTACTTTCTCTATTAAAGAAACATAGGTACTCAAGCCCAAATAGTTTTCTACTCAACATAATTTTCTCACTGTTTAGAAAACACTAATCAGTCCTTTTGGAACTTGGTCTATCTGTTGGTACATTAGTTAACTTTGGTGCGTGCTACCTGACACTTTTACAATTGAATTTTGTATTACAATTTTTCGCTTGAGAATTTCATATGAAGTTGCTAATTTTCTTTTCAGAGCTTAATTTTTTAATGTTGTGAAATAAGTCAATCTATGGATTTTTTCAAAAGACAACAATAGAAAAACCATAGATTCATAAGAGCAATGACTACCTTGCATAATGCTATATGAACCCAAGTTCTCAGAATTAAAGATATAAGAGATTGTGTAATTCCTGCCTGGATTCAGTGCTCCCTCTTGAGTTACCCAGATACTGGACGAATTCTCCACTTGGATTGTACAACCACATTTTCCATTTCTTTTTGCCAGTGTAGTATGAAAAATCAAAAACTGTCAAGAAATAGAATGCAGCCTTTCTATTTAGCTTTAGAAAATGTAATGTATAAACTGGAGAAAGTTTGCAAAAACACCTTCCAGGATAAAAACAGGAAATGGAGAGCCATGTTAAGAAAAGAATAATTGTATCATGCTCTCTTTCCACTTTACTTTGGCCACCTGATCCAAAGAGCTGACTCACTGGAAAAGACCTTGATGCTGGGAAAGACTGAAGGCCGAAGGAATACAGGGAAGCATAGGATGAGATGGTTAGATAGCATCACTGACTCAATGGACATGAATCTGAGCAGAGTCCAGGAGATAGTGAAGGACAGGGGAGCCTGGCGTGCTGCAAATCCTGGGTTCACAAAGAGCCAGACATGACTTAGTAACTGAAAAACAACAACTTTTCCCACTACCTTCTACTTCTCAAAGACCACAGAATAATAAAAGAATGCATTTTAAACTCAAAGACCAAGCCAATAGGACTCATAGTACCAAATGGATATTTGGCATTTAGTTGATAAATTAAATCAGGATAGATTCTTGTTGTTCAGTCACTAACTCATGTCTGACTCTTTACGACCCCATGGTCTGCAGCATGCCAGGTTTCCCTGTCCTTCACTATCCCCTGGAATTTTCTCAAACTCATATCGATTGAGTCAGTGATGCCATCCGACCATCTCATTCTCTTCTGCCCACTTCTTTTCTTATCCTCAATCTTTCCCAAGGAGTTGGCTCTTAGCATGAGATGGCCAAAGTATAGGAGCTTCAGTTTTAGCAACAATCTTTCCAAAGAATATTCAGGGTTGATCTCCTTTAGGATTGACTAGTTTAATCTCCTTGCTGTCCAAGAGACCCTCAAGAGTCTTCTCCAGCACCACAATTCAAAAGCATCAATTCTTTGGCACTTAGTCTTCTTTATGGTCCAACTCTCACATCCATATACAACTACTAGAAAGACCATGGCTTTGACTATACAGACCTTTGTGAGTAAAGTGGCTTTTAGCTGATGAATTAAATCAGGATAGATACATAATCTAGATGAATCCAGTGGTCTTTGGTCAATATGTCCATCATGTGGAAATTTGTACTATATTCACTTCACCTGGTCTAAAGGAAAACAATCAGAGAATTAGACCTCTTAATCAAGTGGGATGCCAATATAATGGGTTATTCTACTTTATTACTCTCTAGCTCATGGGTCCTTGAGCCTTTCTTTGATGGTGCTTAGCTGACAGCACTTCTGCATCACTATTCTGTGCGTCAATATTTATCGACTACCCACTGCAGCAAATGAAGAAGGTGCAGAAGATGAATCTGACGATGTATGTAAGTGTATGACTTACATGATTTCAGCGGAGGGGCTTAAAAAATAAACCCACACTGACAGTTCGTTTTATTTGTCAAGTGTAAGATACAAATTCCTCGCAAATAAGGTTGCTGATTAATCAACTTTGTGCTTTTCACCCTAGAATGCTACATTGTATGGCTTTTGTTTCAGTGAATGGATCTCTGGTATTGTTTCAATGTTGGATCTGCTTCATAATTAACCGGTGAAATAGCTTAGCCTGACAGTGTCATTGATGGTGAGCACTATGGCATTTTTTTTTATTACTAGTTAATCAAAAGGGAAATAATGAACCACTTGCTTCTAAATAGGAAATCCAAAATAAATAGAATTTAAAAGTCAAATTGAAAACTTTTGTGTTACTGAAATTTGGAAAAAGATTTAACTCAAACAAATACATCAGGCCTTTAAATAGGTTTAAGTACTGGATGTTATGACAAGTCACTGAGTCTTTATTGCTGCCCTGTGGCCAACAGTACCAATCTGTTGGTCTGGACTTTGACCCAGGCCCCTGGGGACTCATATTCCAAATGTTTGACTATTATATTAAAGTTTGAGATTAGAGGCAAAAACATTGTAAATGAAAATTATAAACTGTGAGTGTTGAGGAGATAATAACTTTTTAACTGATGCAATAACTTTTTAAGGTGATTTGGGTGGGGCTTGAATTTGGTGGGGGGTGGTATTTTTTTTGGTAATTACTACTATGCCATAAAAGTGGAAAAAAAAAATTTCCTTTCAAGACAATGAGTACTTCAGCCCCTTACTTTGGAAATTCTGACACTAATGTACTGCATTAGCACAAATGTCTTAGTACTAAAGACTCAAAAGCGTGCTAAGTGAAACATGAATGGTTTATGGAATTCATAAATTCTAGATTGAATTTGAGAAAACAGCCCAACTTTTGAATGACAGTGTTTATAATTGTTGACTTGTATACACAATAAATCCTTTATTACTGTCTTTTGGGTTTTAACTCTTGGACTAGGTTATAAATTGTAGACTGGGCAATTTAGAAATACCCAAAAGATATTTCTCTGGCTTTCTTCTCCTCTCTGTGTTTCTATAGTTAAATCATGAAATAGAAAAGATTAATGTGAATCTAACCAGAGATACAGTATAAAATCTCTTTAAATTGATACCCATAAAATTCATTTCATTAGCGACAGTGTAATTTGTAGAACATTTCCATTGGTATCTTGGGCCAGTCTCCTCAGTATTTGATCTAATAGAAAGTGCTAGACAGATACTTGATCCCACATAGGCCAGTAACTTAGGCCTACAGCAACAGATTGCATAATGCATGCAGAAGTTTTGTAAATGGATGCTACACTTTGCAAGATGGGGCTTGGAGAATGTGCGGGGCTCGGACTGGGCCTCAGCTTACGGTTACCCATGCTGTGCATGCATGTGGCAGCCTGCCAAGGGTGTGGGTTGGGGCGAAAGCCAGTCAACATTATACTACGCATGTGTCAACCCAGAAGACAGGAAACCTTGTCTCTCTCATCAAGAGAATCCCCTTTTCCCCATTCCCCTGAATGATCTATCCAGAGGTCAGAAGTGGTGCCATTAATAATATACACCCAAAGATAATCTGCCAATTGTGACCTTTTGTTAGTTGCTCAGCTGTGTCCAACTCTGTCCGACTTCATGGACAGTAGCCTACCAGGCTCCTCTACCCATGGGATTTTCCAGGCAAGAATATTGGAGTGGGTTGCCATTTCCTTCTCCAAGGGATCTTCCCCACCCAGGGATCTAACCCAGGTCTTCTGCATTGTGGGCAGACTCTTTACCATCTGAGCCACCAGGGAAGCCCATAAGTGTGACCTTGGCAGGGTTGAAATACCCATTTCCACTAGAAACACAATGCAAAGTACATGCTATGAAAATGACAGTTAAGTCCTTTTTTGCATTTAAAATATGCACAGCACATGTCAAGCACATAACAAGCACTGAATAAAATTTTGGCTGGCGGAGGGCAACAGGAAGGCAGGCAGGCAGGAGGAAGATGCAACAACAGGTAGGCAGAATTTCTACAATGGTCCCAAAATATGCCTTGCCTTAATCTATAATCCCCAGAAACTATGGATTTGATTAGATATCATGCCAATGATTATGTTATGTTTTATGATACAACTGACTCAGGAAAGGGAAATTATCCAGGTGGGTGTGAATGAATCATATGAACCCTAAAAGCAGAGAATTTTTTCCAAATGGTGGCAGAAGAGGAGATCAGAAAGATTCAAAGCTTGAGAAGGACTCTTTGCCCCATTTCTGGCTCTGAAATGGAAATGCCACCCGAGGAGGAATGCAGGGTGATCTCTAGAAAATGAAAGCAGCTCCCTGCTGACAGCCAGCAAAGAAGGGGTGATCTCAGTCCTCCAACCACAGGAACTAGATTCTCCCCACAACTTGAATAAGCTGGGAAGTGCATCATTTCCCAGAGGTTCCATAATACAACCCAGCCAGGTCAATGCCTTAATTTCAGCCTTGGGAGACCCTGAGCAGGGAGCCCAACTGAGTCTCCCTGGTCTGCTGGAGAGAAATCTTGTGGGAGAATTTTAATCAATAATTTGAAATACTAAAGACTAACGTTTTGATTTCCCTAATAGCTTACAAAAACAACTTGCTATGAAGAATGAAGTGTCAACCTTTCTGAGGGTGGATGACTTGTGCCAACAACAAAAACAAAAAGAGGCTACTTCTAGAAATAATTTTTCGAAATAAGCTTCAGAGGTGAGACCTTCACTCTAGATCTCTATGGAGAGGATCAATCCTTTCACATTTATATATTACTTCAACTGGTCAAATATGTTAAAATACCTATTGTGTCCCAGGATCGCACTTGGGAAATTCTTGCATCTCAATCCAGTAAACAGCTGATACTTTGGTTTGCCCTTTTTGTTTTTTTGTTTTTCATTAAAGATGGCTGACCATCTTCCTAATGAATCAGTTCATTGGACACCTAATCTGTTCCTCCAGAGAGTTGGGTATTGCTTCATATTAGCCAATCAGAATACCCCAAATCACATATAGTACTCTCTGTGCTTTAATGATTGGTTCAGAGGCCTTCATGGTACTAAAGCCAGGGGCCAATCATGCTAGCCTCTGTGGATAAAGAGATTGATTTACCTACATCCATACATCAAATTCTCTATGTTCCAGCCACTGCTTTATTGAAGCTGTAGTCTCTTCTTTTTGTTTATTTATAAATAAATAAGCTGGCTTTTTACAATTTCACTAAACAATTACCTTCTTTTGAGGTTGGGAAAGGATAAGAGAAAGAGAAAATATATTATTTTTTGCCATTTTTAGGAGGTGGATAATTTGGCAGAGTGAATTTGGGAATTATGTGTAAATATCATGCACAAATATTATTCCTGCATCTCTTTTCCAGATAACTCAGACTGGCTAGGCTACCCTTTCACTTGCTAAGTGAAGTCTCTTCAAATTACATCTACTGCAGAAAGCAAAAGCTTGGGGTTCAGCATCTCTCTGTACGATGTGATTTGGTCACAAGTGAGGTGACTAGCTAATTTGGCAAATTGCTGTTTGAGCTTATTTTCAGTTGAACTTCTGCTGAGAGAAGAAAGAACAAGCAGGCGAGCAGAGAACATACTATATGCATCGCTGAAACTTATTGCTTATCTTTATTGCATTTGAGTAAATGCTCTTTTTTTTGCTGTTGCCAAGTAAGTCATCATATTTTAGTTCTGCACTGAATCCCTCAGCAGGAGACGAGATTTGAATAGATCCAAGAGTGCAGGAAATAAAAAGAATGCACATTTTGGCTCAAATGCTTCTTTCTCCACATTTCTCTCCATTGTTTAGATTGGTCACTTGCAGAATTTATGTTAATCTATATGAAACATTGTATAGAAACAACAGTAAGGTTTTATGTTAAGATCATTATCTAACTGAAAACAAATTTTTTTTATAGTTCTGATAAAAATAATGCATTCTCATTGTAAAAAAAAAAAAAGAAAGTATAAAAATGTGTAAAGAAAAGACTGAAATTTACCTGAAGTTCCATCTCTCAGAAGCTCATTAACATTTAAATGACCATCATTTAACATCTCTGTTTATGTATACCTACTACATGCATGGGTGTTAAGTCACTTCAGTTGTGTCTGACTCTTTGCTACCCCATGGACTGTAGCCTGCCAGGCTCCTCTGCCATTAACCTGGGAAGCCCATAAATACCTACTACATGGTATTATTTTAAAATGGTCATATAATATGACGTTTTTTTAATTTCATGAGCAACATTCTTTTTAATACATTCTTTACCTTTGTGGTATCCTTCATCGCTTAGTCAGTAAAGAATCCACCTGCAATGCAGGAGTCTGCCTGCAATGCAGGAGACTTGAGTTCCATTCCTGGGTCAGAAAGATCTCATGGAGGAGGAAATGGCAACCTACTCCAGTATTCTTGGCTGGAGAATCCCATGGATAGAGGAGTCTGGTGGGCCACAGTCCATGGGGTTGCAGGAGTTGGACACAACTTAGCAACTTAACCACCACCAATTTTTTTATTTTTCTTTCCTCCTTCCACCCACATTTTTCTCCTAATCAATCATATGTGAATGCATTACATAATATGCTTGCTATTTTACCCCCAAATGAATTTGTATTCCTTGTGCTTTTCTGCTTGTTGTTTTTCCCACCTAACCACGTTATTGAAATCTTTTAAAGGAAACTGGGATAAAAATAACACATTTCTTTTCAGTGGTTATGTAATAAACCCCAATATAAACATATTTAATTATTCAATTATTCCCCTATTTAGGAGTATTCAGATTGTTTCCAGTTTTATTGCTATCATAGACAATGGTGCAATATATATCTTCATATGTTTGGTGTTTTGATTTTTATAGATAGTGTTTCAAAGTAGGATTGTTGATCCAGAAGAGTAAATGGGTAAATATACACAGACATGTATTTGATGAGACTAGATATTGCCAAAGTGCATTCCAGGCCTAAACAGTTCATATGTCTGCAGCAACATATATGAATGTCCTTGCCCTACAACTCAACAGGCAACTGAACATAAACCAATCATTTTTATAATTTAATGAATGAGTAGTAGTAGCTCATTGTTAGTTTCTTTTCCATGTCCCTGGTAAATATATAGGTTGACAAAATATATATCTTTTTGTTAGTTTCTTTTCCATGTCCCTGGTAAATATATAGGTTGACAAAATATATATCTTTCCTGTACTTACCAGCCATTTAGGTATAAAATGCCTCCTCATTTCCTTTTCCTGCTTTTTTCTAGACTGTCTTTATTTTATATAACCATTGAAAAACACAGTGATGGCCATCTGAAGAGCCCAAAGGATACCGTGATCCTTGTGTTTGTCCTTCCTGATGTTACCTTGTTGTCTCATCTTTCCTTACTTGTGGCACAGTTGGCCAACTGCTGTCTCTTTAACCATGTTTACCTTTTCTCTGAGAGTCTTGAAAACCCTCCTGGGAGAGCTCGTTTGGGTGAAAATGATTTACACGCTCCATGGCTTTGGAGAACATTGCTAGGTACCAATTGTCATGAATAGATTATGTCTTTAGGGGAAGAAAAGTATTATTTGTGATTTTTAAAAACACTTTTTCCTTATTCATCTAGTTATCCATTTACAGTATGACATAAAAAAAAAATTCATTGCTTTCCCTGAAGTCCTAGAAGAAGCTATAAATACTTCCTTGAAACATTTCCAGCCTGGGCCGGTGGTCCTTGTTGTTGCTATTTGCAACTACGCTGTGAAGAGGACGTTGCGTGACCCAGTTCCTTTCATTTATTCCAGGTCATTGGTAACCAGATGAATTCTGGTTGTGTAGAAGGTCTAGTATTTACGTAGACATGGGTTATGCTTCAGGACTCAAGCTTTGTTTGAAAGCATTAAGATTTTCAGCAAAGTAGGTGAAGGCTAGAGGGTTGGTAGACAGCAGAAATCTGTGTATATTTAGCTGTTTGTTCAGGCAAAATTCAGAATGCCGACCTGGCTATCTTGGCACCTAGCAACGGGTGGCCAGCTTTTACCTATCCTTGGGATCTATTTGCCTTTTCGTTTACCTATCAGATGCCTCATTCTCATCACTTCATCCAAGACAGGTCCTGTATCCAGTTTCTTACTGACAGAACTGAAAGAGTGGCTGATAAATCTTTCGTCTAAATGGCACATTCCAAACAATATAGCCAGAACAAGTACGTCAGAGCTGGAAATATTATCTGCCCTCTCATTCTCAGTGCGCTCTTATAAAAGGTGGTACACACATATGCTGACAGCGGGGCAAGTTGTCAGAAACTTGGAGCTCTGCACGAGAAATAAAATAAGACTCTGGGTTTTCTCGAAGGTGCTCTGAGTCAGGGAACAGTCTACACTCCAGGCGACTTGCAGTACGTGGCCCCCAAATTGTGGCGGCCCTCTCCTAACTTCCCCATAAATCTTGCTTTTCTTGAAGCAATTCTTTCCCTTGAAGGGATCATTTAATTACCATGCTCTGGACTAACCAACCAAGCTGCAAAACCCTGAAAGCAGCTGAGAGAGAGCCCTCCTTCCACCACTGTCGTGCAGCCTCAGCGGGTTTCCCTGCCTATGGAAGCAGTTTCTGTCAGCCGCTTCCTGCCAAAGTGCCGAAGTGAATGGAGGATGTTGTTTCAGATGCCACTTCATTATCCAGAAGAACAGAAAACTCTGAAGGGAACATTTTCAGAAGCTGAAAGTTGTCACAAGTCTCTTCTATAAAACAGAGCAAAAGATCACACAGGCCCTTTGGGGTTAATCATATCCTTTCCCTGGGAGGGGAATTTTTTTTTTTTTCTTCCCTAGAGTGGTATGATGTTCCTATAGAGAAAGTCACACCATGACTTGTTATGCATAAGCAACCAAGAATTGTCCTGCTTCTAACTTCACTCTAGCTGGGTCCCTCTTAAGTCAAGTCATAGTACAATTGTTAATGGCACTAAAATATAGTCCCTCTGCTTAGTATTATACACACTAGCACCCTACTGCAAGCATCTGAGGGGCTCCCCTTGTAGCTCAATTGTTAAAGAATCTGCCTGAAATGCAGGAGACCTGTGTTTGATTCCTGGGTCAGGAAGATCCCCTGGAGAAAGGAATGGCAACCCACTCCAGTATTCTTGCCTGGAGAATGCCATGTATAGAGGAGCCTGGCAGGCTTCAGTCCATGGGGTGGCAAGAGTCCGATACGACTTAGCGTCTGAGCAACATCTCACTGCCGCTAAATACAGATTTTTAAAAAAAGAAAACATTCATAAATTAATCAGGGTGATGTGTTTCTCCATACTTTTGTCCTTACACAATGTTGATACAAAGCTGTATTGTCTACCAAGCAGAGGTAGCCAGCTGGGTCTAGTCTAAGTCTCATCTCCATTAAACAGTTGCACCACTCACTTGTAGGTTTAAGTGTGGTGAAAGGTTGTTATTACAGTTTGTAATAAGATGAGTCACAGTGCCAAACTTAGTCATGAAATAGTATAGCTAGAAGAGGCTTATAGAAGAGGTCCAAGTTTTTTGTCTGTCTCTATGTTAAGTTAATGAAGACATCTAAGGCTACATTTTCTAAAGCATATTTCATAAAACACAAGCCAAACTATACATACTGCCAAAAGAGAAAAAAAATAGGAGATGAAGAAAGATTCTGGAAAATGAGAGATTCACAATAAATATTATACTATTACAAGTTAAAAGCTTTATTATGACCTTCAGTAAAAAATATTATTTAACTTGGTTTAAACAAGAGTTTCTCAAATGGATTTGACCACAGAAACTTTTCCATGTAATCTGTCCCCGTTAACACCCCACGAAACCACTGTTACCCAGAAACACACTTCAGGTAATGTTGATCAAATAATTACAACAGCTGGAAGATCTCCAGAGAAATTTTAAACTGGCCTTCAGAGAGCTCTGTCATTCTTTCAGAAAGATTCAACATTCTTCTCAATTTCAAGAGAAAACTGCCTTTTGATAAATAGGTTTCTATTTAAAATTGGGGATCACCAGGTTCTGTTATTAAGGGGGAGTAAAGATTGTTACTCAGCTTCTCATTGCTTCTAGAGTGAAGAACACGTGAGCTTGCCTCCTGGAAAAAAGCAGTAGGGGAAGACACTTGTATCTTAATCTTTGTTACAGCTTTTCTTTGTGTAACTGGGGCAAAATCACTGCTCTTGTGTTGCCTGGTCTCTTGGTTCTCTCTTTCCCTTGAACTATATGTGAGGATAAGAGGGCAACAGAGGATAAGATGGTGGGATGCCATCACCAGTTCAATGGACCTGAGTTTGAGCAAACTTCGAGAGATAACGAAGGACAGGAAAGCCAGGCATGCTGCAGGCCAGGGGGTCACAAAGAGTCAGACACGACTTGGTGACTGAACAACAACAGCAATATGTGAAGTAGACTATAAGCATCCAGAGACCTGTGGGTAAGTGTCTTTCTTTGTAGTCCCAACTCAGTCCTTGACTGTGTCTTGAGCTTAGATTTGTAGAGTTCAGTCATGGAAATTGAGGGATCAGCAAAGTGTTTGAACACAGTCCTTGGGTCTCAGGCCCAAGTTACATCCTCTAATACAAAACAGCATAATAGTTCAGGGTAATACAGCTCATTCTATCCTTGAATTCTCACCTTATTGCTGTGTCTGCTCTCAATTTTGTTATGGAAATTTGAAAACCGGAAGTGAAGAAGAGCTTAATTCATTGGCACCCTCCATTCCCAACACCTATTATCCTTATAACACCATTTCATCCATTGAAAATGATTATGAGGTCACCCTGCAGCAATTTTTTCTCCAGCTCAAATAATTCCAAGTTCTTTTTCCTTTTGTTCCCTGTGGGTCCATTTGCCAACACTAATTATTTTTGTTGCTCTTCTCTGGTTCATTTCCAACTTTCCCAATCACTTAAAAAATATAAAACCCCAAATGGGACAAAGCCTTCCATGGGCCTGGCTGGGTCTGAGCTTCTAGATGGTTTGCTGGCCATCACAGCATTTTATGCTCATTGGTATATGCCAGTGCATCCCCATGTTATATTAGCTTTCATAACAATAGACTGGCACTCATGACTCCACTCTGTGTCTTGCACTAATTTGCACTGCTGACTTGTGAGCATATTTAGCAGCCATGATAGTATGAGGGTGCATCAGCTGAGCTTTTCTCACAAAGTACTTTATATATTATGCCTTATACATTTTTTTTTCTCATGATATACTATCTCTAGTGGATTCTAGTGGGTTTCTTTACAACTGCACCTCAAAGATATCAATTTTGTTTTGACTTTTCTTGTGGTTTAGGCTAGGAAAATTTTTCTTTTGCTTTAAAACATCCAGAATATTTAGTCAAATTGACAAATAACCATTATAATCTCAGATTTCTTATTCACCTCCTACATATCATATTATTTTGCTAACAGATGCTTAATGTTAAGATCTTTGTGTGTATAACATATGACAGACTTACGTTATAGCTTTGTTGTTTGCAGATCGCTTTCGCAATACATATTCTCCTCTATTCACTCATGAGACACATATTTATTGATAGTGTGTCAGGCTTTTTGCTGGGCACTAATGAGATAAAGGTGAATACAGCATTAGAACTGACCTCAAGACCATCAGGGGCTTCCCAGGTAGCATTCGTGGTAAAGAACCTGCCTGCCAATGAAGGAGACTTAAGAGATATTGATTCAATTCCTGGGTCAGTAAGATCCCCTGGAGAAGGGCATGGCAACCCTCCAGTATTCTTGCCTGGAGAATCCCATGGACACAGGGACCTATTAGGCTACAGTCCATCGGGTTGCAAAGAGTCAGACACGACTGTAGTGACTTTGCATGTGTGAGTGCAAGACTATCATAGGCTATGGGGTGATGGGAACAATGACAGTACAGGAAGAGGTGGCAGGGCTGTCTACATAGAATAAGAGGAAGGTTTGTAGGGATGGCAGCAGGTGAGCGGGGTTCAGAGAAGAGTGAACCAATAGGCTTCCATGAGGGACTAAGGGGAAAGCAACTAAAAACAAAAAAGGAGATGGATTTTAAGACCTCAAATGCTGAACGTTGACTCGGCATACAAACTTACTAGCTGAGATTTGTATTATCATCCAGTTGTACGGGGACCAGAGATACACATGAGTCAGATGTTATAAGAAAGTCCTAGTCTTTTGAATCCTAGACTAGTTCATTTTCTACATGAAATGTCTATCATAAAAAAAAAAAGTAACAAGGACCTACTGCATAGCACAGGGAACTCTTCTCCATGTTATGTGGTAGCTCAGATGGGAGGGGAGTCGGGGGGAAACTGGATACATGCATAATCTATGGCTGAGTCACTTTGCTGTCCACCTGAAACTGTCACAACATTGTTAATCAGCTATACTACAACATAATATAAAAAGCTTAAAATTTTTTTAAAGAGTGAATTGAAGAATACAGATTACAATTTTAGTGTACAAAATTTTTTTTCTAGTTTATGTATTATTCTAGAAATTGAAATGTGCTTATTATATGAAATTTGCAAAATAGAAATGAATAAAGAATGAATTAAAATTATTATGTAATAGTATTTTGAAATAGTTCTGTCATTTGCGTACATATTTTATAAAATTGGAACTAATATGTATATACCACAATGTATCCTATTCTTTTCCTTGAACAAAATATTTTGTGAATATTTTTCTCTTGCAAATAAATATGCTTCCTTACTATGATTTTAAATCATTTTTAGGGGATGACTTTTATTCTATTGTTTTTAATGGCTGTAGAATGTTCCATTGTATGGATCAAATGAAACTGATTTGTATATTTCACCATTATTGGACATTCTAACAATTTGTATTATGAGTAGCACTGCTGTGAACAACTTGCTCACATTTCTGATATTTTTTAGGATAAAAAATCACTAGGTCAGAAAGTATAGTGCTTTTAAGGCTCATGACACTGACTGGCAAATTGTCCCAAATTTGCCACCCAACTAGCAGTGAGAAAAATGCTAGCTTCATCACCATTGCCAACACTGTGTATGAGATAAACAACTTCTTTTTGCCAACAAATAGCTTTTGTATTTGATTCTTTGCTAGCTTTGCAGGACATGTGTCTTCATAGTAACAGGTTTAAGAATAGCAGTTAGGGTGCAAAGAGAATTCAGGGAGAAATGGAGGAGATCAGGGGATGGGGCAAATGTATGTACTTTCCAGCCATTCAATGACAGGGCCCTTCTGTTTCCAGCCAGTGTGGGAGATGGCCATCTGACATAATCATACAGAACCATGCAAAGACTGTGTGATTCACACCTGGCCTATGACAAGTAAGGTCATAGGCATAAGTTCTCTCCAGTCCTGAGAAGAAGGCGACAGGAAGTTCTCCTTCAAGGGAACGCTGCGTTGACAGAGACTAGACACTCAAACAGTGCCCTACTAGCATCTACTGGCTGGCCACCCACTCAGTTCTCCTGGACAGTTGCCCGCTCCCTTCAAAGTCAGTTTCCTGTGACCGTCGATCAGACTTTCCCACCTCCCTCACTATCCACTCATCCTACCTTCTCAGTCCTCGCCTCCTAACCCATCTCTGCCCCTCAGCAAGCACTTTGGTCTTCTCTGGATAGATTTTACAACAGAACTTTATCAAATCTTTTTGAAGAGTTTTAAAATTATGAAACACTTGAAACATACAGAAAAGCACTGAGGTTAATATATTCAAATATTCTTCTATACCCAGGTATAACAAATAGAGTGTGTAAGAAGGAAATGGAGTTAAAAATAAGTTGAATTTAATTCAACAGTAAAGGCAATTTTGTATTTCTTTGGCAATCTGTGAAGAAACTAGCTTTTCTGAGAGTTCGATGGTCTTCCATCATGAAAGCAGAGAAATTTTGATAAATTTAAATAAAGAGATATGAAACAAACCTTTGTCCTGGGTTCCTATGAAGGAAGACCTCTTTGTAAAACAGCTGATTTCATGATTTCAATGGTCTTTTTATTGAATTAGGTTGAATAAGTTACCAACGTGATCAGCTGAGCCTAACTGAATCAGTAAGATGGCGGGGGGGGGGGGGGGGAAGGAGATTCAGTGAAAAGTCATTGATCTAATAGCCACATGTAAACACAGAAGCAATTTCAGGGTCAGGATACTGAAAAAATCAAGGTAAACATATGTTTTATAAACCGTGTTCAAACAGTGGAAACAATAATGGATAATCTTGATTTTAATACAGAAATTATTCTGATTATTTTCAATTGACTGTTTATAATGCTAGATGGCAGACAATGTTTCATGATTCTCGCTTTGACAGTTTTTGTGGTTTTAGTTTCATTTTTTCACTTCTGAATGGTTGCAGACTGCCAGTCCCTTCAGAGTACATACAACCCCCCCTTTCTTCCTCCCTTACTTCCCAAACCACAAGAAATCTCAGCTTAATCAGGAATGCCATGTTTTCAGAGTGTCCTGTGAACAGGAGAGGAGAGATTATCCTACAGTCCTTGACTTTCATTGCTATTGATAGAATTTTTGCTCACAAATTTCAGTCTCTGATAACTTCAAGTGAAAGACGACGAGCTCAGACTGAGTAGTTCTTATTTGAATAATCAGTGTAATTCATAAACTGAAACAGGTTGAAAGTCATAATATAAGGAACCTCACCTTGAGTGAAAATGAAAATGCCTCCACAGATGGACACACATAAACATATTGTCATCCACTGACATTAACAGGCATTCACATGCGTTAATCAAATCATAGCATCTTAGGAGTGAAACGGGAATTAGACATTATCCAATTCAATTCTCTTCTCATTTTTTAGATAAGAAAACCAAGGCCCCCCCCCCCAAAAAAAGTGACCTTCTTGAATTGTAGCCAAAGGTTCCTAAATGTCAATCTATTTTTTAAAAACTCTCTTCCAAATAGTTGCACGTGGTCATCCTTTTAGTTCAAGTTGCGCACTGTCTTAATCTTGGGCAGTTGGCACCAAGCAGAGCCATGTCACATAAACCAGCAGGGCTTAGTGGAACAGATGTCTCTCTGAAAGCTCCTCTGACCTGGGGACCTCCCGCCCATCCAGACCATACTGCAGCTGACCAAGACAGTTTAGTCTGGACAGCAGGTGAGTCTGATGGTGTAAAAAAAAAGACCACTTAAAAGCCAATTGCTTTCAGAAGGGCTTTTTTAATACTGGAGTCCACTATAAAATTGGTGATTACTATATGTCATTATAGGAGGCCAGTTTTTATGTGAAAGATCTATTTTGTTGATTAAATGAAATTCTTTTTAGTGCCATTGGGTCACACATAACATATGTCCAGTCAATTATTTTAGGAGTAGTTGAAGATTTCTCTTTTCACAGTAATAGTTTTTTTGGCAATCAATGGAGCTTTGAAGAACCATTTTTCTTTATAATGACCCAGATTTTTTTTATAAGAATTTTTCCCCCAAGATGAATAGAGCTGGGTCATGGGGAAGGGTGAGTCAACATGCTTTATTATAATTTTTCCAGAAAGATTGATGATTTTGCATTCCAAAATGATAGCATAAAACAATAGTTCTTAGTGACTTGCAATGACTAAAAACTGATGTGGGTTTGACTTGACAGATGTCAAATAAAAATATTGATACTAAAGAAATAGCCATTCTTTTTCCAGGAAATCTCATCTCTTTTCATCTTCCTTAGATCAATAAGACAAATTTATGCTATGTGGTGGTCAATAGCCAGGTAGAAGTCTCAATATTAGGTATCTGGGATTTAGTTTTAGGTCTCATTCTGATACACTGATTTTCTGTGGAACAGCCATTTAATTTTTAATGTCTTCACAAATAAACAGTTTTAAGTTACCAGTCATGTTTACTCAGAAAAGACTAGCTTTTTATATATAGTTCTTTGTTTCCAGTTGGTACTCAAATTAAAATAGATCATCCAGAGCATCTGCTGACCCATGTAAATGGCACATGTGGACTAAATAAATGATATTTTCACCTGAATGGATTGAAATACTTGTGCTGAAGGGCTCAACAAGCAACCCCCTCATTGACATAAACAATACTTATACACAAAATTTGGTCAAATATCTCTGCCAGTTCTGTCTGAGCATCATGATCTAGTCTGTTCAAGACCCAGGGGACCTTGCTGATCCTACCTTTTTCCTTTCCCTCCCATTCTCCAAGGGAGCTGCTTGAAGTTGGAGCCAGTCTTTATGCCTGGTCCCTAATGACTTTGGCACTAGAGGACAGAATCTAAAGGTAAAAGGGTGCCTAAAGCGTGCACTCACTGCCTAGGCAGACAATGGGCAAATTTGTGCACAGGGGGCCAATCCCCATGTCACCAACACGCTGAAGAAGAAAGCAAGCCAGACCTTGTTTCATACCCTCCTCACACTCCACACACAGATGGGAGGTGCATATTCTGTAGCTCTTGGAATTAAACCTAGAAGGGAGCCCCATCCATTTTTGATCCTTGATAGACTCAGAGGTATCAGATGGCTGTTTTATCTACACACAGATCCAGTGGGACAGCAATTCCTAAACCTATTCCCATGTGAGGAGGCAGTACCATGGGGACTCCAAGTTGGGAAATCTCCTAGCACAAACTAGCCACAGGAGACTATTCCATGCAGCTGCTTCTGCCTTTCATGAAAATTTCTGCTCAGCAAGTACATTCACATTGTGTGCATGCTCAATCATGTCTGACTCTACGCAGCCCTTTGGACTGTAGCACACCAGGCTCCTCTGTCCATGGGATTCTCCAGGCAAGAATACTGGAGGGTTGCCATTTCCTTCTTCAAGGGAAGGGATCTTCCCGACCCAGGGATCAAACCCATGTCTCCTGCATCTCCTGCATTGACAGGCAGATTCTTTACCACTGAGCCACCTGGGAAGCAGCAAGTATACTCTCTTGGCACATATTCAAAGTCACGTAGATAGAGACGTGTATTTAAAGCTCATTAAACCCTATGGCATTCCTTTTGGGAAAGAGAAGTCTGGGGTTTCCCCTCGTACACATACATCTGCCATAGTCTTATTGAGATTTCTTTTAAGTAACACCACTTCAAGTTGATTCTAAGAATTCTAGACCAAACCAAATTATAAATGTTGACATCTTGATATACATCATTGAGATCCTTTCTGCAAGTTCCTGATGTGGAATGTTCTAAACATAATGTGAACAATACCATCTCTGCGCTAATAGCAATAGTATATTGAAAAGCTTGGAAGCAGAATTCTTAGAACACAAATATCACTAATCATGGAAAGGAAGGACAATCAAGAATGTCCACTCATTCCTGTGATTTTCCAGATACAAACAGTGGTTATGCATGACATTTTCACTGCAACCACTCTGATAAAGACCTCCTCAGGAGCTGCAATGGGGGACCTAGCCCACGGCTGAGCCTTCAGCATTCCAACTGTTGAAAGCTTTGACCCTTATCTAACACCACCTAACCCTCCACCACCACTGCAGCCAAAACTGCAAGAGTAATCTAGCAAGAGAAGTTTCAGTGTCCGTGCCTCTAGAAATCTGGCCCTGCCTGAAATCAACACTGCAAGAAAATTCCATCAATGAATGCTAAATCTGAACCAGGTCTCCAGGCAAGTGATGACAAGGCATCTAAACACTGCATCCCAGAAAAGCCAAGGCAGCCAGAGTAGGTAGGTGACACAGGCTATGTTCTTAAATATATCAGTCTGCACAATGTCTGCCTTTTGGATAGTGGGCACCAACCAGATATCAGGTCCCACAAACCAGCAGGTCTTAGTAGAATAGACACCTCACTGAAAGACCCTCTGACCTGGGAACCTTCTTCCCATCTGGACAAGCTGCCCTGGACCAAGGCGGTTTAGTTTGGACAGAACACAAATGCCTGATTAGTGCCTAGCCAAGGTACTACCCAGAGTCTTCCCCAGACTTCACAGGATCCCTGCTCTCCTAGGAAAGTGGCAGCACATCCCAGCAGTACTATTAGCAACAGCTCCTTATTCTAGGCATGTCCTGGATGGCTGCCTAAACCCTGATCTATTGTTCTGCTCTTCGTCTATCTGGCTTCATTTTCTAGCTTTGGTATCTATGACCCTTATCATTTGGCAGTTTTCCCTTTGGCAGTTTTTGTCCTTAACTTCCTTTTCGTTATAGAAAAATGAAAGAAAGAAACAAAAAGCAAAAATAAGGATCCCACCTTCTCTTTCAGAGATACTCATTGTAAACATTTTAGTGGTATATCCTTACAGATATTTTTCAGGTCTATTATACACACATATACACACACACACTCACTCACTCATTCTGCATACATACATATATATATATATATACATATATATATATATATGCCATTAAGAGATCATGCAAGAAATGTGTATATTATAGTGACTGGCATATACTTAATGCTCAGTAAACATGAGGCATTGTTATAGTTCTGATGTGTAACTTGTTTACATCATGCAGCAGCATATAGCAAATATGCTCCACATTGATAAATCTTTTTCTATTTGTGATTTTTAGTGAATAGAGAGGAAGCACCATAATTTACTCCTCTATTGTTAGACATGAGTTATTTACATTATTTTGCTACTAGAAACCCAGCTACAGTAAACATTATCCCAAGTGGTCAGATGGTAAATAATCTGCCTGCAATGCAGAAGTCCCTGGGTTGGGTAGGTCCCCTGGAGAAAGAAATGGCGACCCATTCCAGTATTCTTGCCTGGAGAATCCCATGGGCAGAGGGGCCTGGTGGGCTACAGTCCATGGAGTCACACAGAGTTGGACACGACTGAGCAACTAACACTTATGTGGTTTTTAATGGATAAAAAATAAAATGCATTTAAAGGATGCACCATAGTTTAATCCTCTATAGTTAGATACAGGTTATTTACACTATTTTGCTTTTAGAGACACAACTGCAATAAACATTATTCTAGCAAAATTTTTTTATTCCAGGATAAATTCCTAACACTAGAGCACTGGATCAAAGAGTTAAGACCTTTGATATAAAGATATAGAGTCATAAACTTACTTACAAAAACAAGCATATGCCAGTTTACACACCCTTTAGCCACAAAACAGAATATTATTGTATTTATTTATTCTTGTATTCAACAAACAAATTTCATGAACTGTGATAAATTCTACAGATACTTTTCAGACCCAACCTACAAGGACCTTGCTCTCCTGGTCATATAGTTTAAAAGAGGGGAGAATAAACATTAAATAAATATTAAAATAATCAATTATAATGCTTAAAAAGGACTATGACTGTAAAAACAAGGTGCTGCTTAATGTGTATTGACTATGTATCTATGCATAACAAGTTATCCCCAAACCATAGTGTTTTAAAACAACAAATATTTACCTTATAGTTTCTGTGGATCAGGAATCTATTTACTACTTAGCTATATCCTCTGAAGAAATTTAATATGTATATCTTACAGGATAACAGAGCTGGCATTAGTGAAAAATTAAATGTGGAGGAAGCAGAGAAAGAAATCAGAAAAAAATCCTCAGATTTCTGGCTTCATCAATTGCCTAGAGGCATTATAGGCATTATCAAATATTATAGGCTTCATCACTATTTTATCCTTGCTATTATTATTTACTTATTCAATAGATAAAATGTTTTTCTCAGTTGATTCTTATTTTGCATTTCTTTTGACTTGTTTATTGATCAACTATTTTGGTTTAGTTATTTCATGCCTACTATTGTGGCATTTATAATAAAATATTTTCCAAACTTTAGAATTCATATCAAGAACTTGGTCTTAGTAGTAATTTAACCATTCAAAAATTTTAACATATATCGCTTGTAGATTTTTGGATTGCAGCCATTCTGACTGGTGTAAAGTGGTACCTCATTGTGGTTTTGATTTGCATTTCTCTGATAATGAGTGATGTTGAGCATCTTTTCATGTGTTTGTTAGCCATTTTTATGTCTTCTTTGGAGAAATGTCTGTTAAGTTCTTTGGCCCACTTTTTGATTGGGTCATTTATTTTTCTAGAATGGAGATGCAGGAGTTGCTTGTATATTTTTGAGATTGCTGGAGAGGATGTGGAGAAAAGGGAACTCTCTTACACTGTGGGTAGGAATGCAAACTAGTACAG
Source organism: Antilocapra americana (assembly GCA_007570785.1). Classification (NCBI taxonomy): domain Eukaryota; kingdom Metazoa; phylum Chordata; class Mammalia; order Artiodactyla; family Antilocapridae; genus Antilocapra; species Antilocapra americana. Next base: position 7,515,112 of record ML664170.1, on the reverse strand, counting down.
CCACTATGGAAAACAGTGTGGAGGTTCCTTAAAAAACTGCAAACAGACCTGCCATATGACCCAGCAATCCCACTGCTGGGCATATACACCGAGGAAACCAGAATTGAAAGAGCCACGTGTACCCCAATGTTCATCGCTGCATTGTTTACAATAGCCAGGACATGGAAATAACCTAGATGCCCATCAACTGACGAATGGATAAGAAAGCTGTGGTACATATACACAATGGAATATTACTCAGCATTAAAAAAAAATTCATTTGAATCAGTTCTACTCAGGTAGACGGAACTGGAGCCCATTATCCAGAGTGAAGTAAGCCAGAAGCAAAAACAACAATACAGTATACTAACGCATATATATGGAATTTAGAAAGACGGTAACGAGAACCCAGCATGCGAGACAGCAAAAGGAACGCAGATGTATAGAACAGACTCGTGGACTCTGTGGATGAGGGCAAGGGTGGGATGAGATGGGAGAATGGCATTGAAACATGTTAATTATCATATGTGTAATCAATCGCCAGCCCAGGATTGATGCTCGGGGCTGGTGCATCGAGATGTCCCGGAGGGAGGGAGGGGGGAGGGATGAGGGAGGGGGATTCTGGAGGGGGAGCATATGTAAACCCATGGTGATATCATGTCATTGTATGGCAAAACTAATAAAAAAAATTTTTTAACATATATCAAAAACTAAGGTATATAATAATGTATGTATAAATGTATATATATAACACATTTATATTTGTAGTGGTACCTGTATTTGCATATGCTTAGATTTTCTATAGTAACTGAAAAAAATGGTCATAGTAGGTTTTACTGGAGAGGACATGGATAGCTGAGGGACATATAGATTTACTTTCCCTCTACTTTATCTTTTGAAGTTCCTTATGCAGATATTATCAGTTGTAGAAATTACAGTCTACTAATAAGTCAATAGGAGTATATAATGGTTTTGCTGAAGTAAAGATATGATAGACTTTAGTTATCCATTCTATTGTTATCTCATGGCTGTTTCACGGAATGAAAAAGATACATTCAAAGGCCTATGGGAGAATGTATTTTAGAATCTACTGGCTCAAAGACATGTATTGTATCATTGTAAGAACTGAATATAAAAAGTCATCCTTGCTGTATGGTAGCTGGTAACCTGAGACCATTAGTAACAATAGTATTTTGCTTTGTATATCCGTGTCGTGTTTGTGTATTGTCTCCACCAAGGTATCAATTATTTAGCACTCACTATTGAGCCTGTGCTCTTTGATTCATATCCTTAGCTCCTCTGCCACCTGCCTCTTAATCATTTTCCTGTTCATTACCAGCTCCAGTGGGCATTGTCATAAAAGGGAGACAAAACTCCAATGAATTTATTTGTTATTATTAATTGTACATATGAAAAGATTTTATGAGGAAGAGGTTGAGTCTAGCGATTAAAGGGAGATGTTTCAGTCATTTTAATTTATTGTTTTTATTCTGAATTCTTTCATATTTATGAACTCAACTTATGATGAAGCACTGTTTGTCTGTTTGTTTGTTTGTTTTTTGCCACCATTTTGCCACCAAAAGTATTACCTGAATAGTAAGTCTACTTAGATGCTTGCTGGCTACTTATTCAACATTCCAATATTTATACCCAAATTTGAGCAATATAAAGGAAAGAAACAAATATAGTAATAGTAGCATGTATTGAAATACAATGTTTCAGAGTAATAATGAAAGAAAACAACAACAAAATGCAATAATATGTAAAACAAAGTCAATGGATGTATGCATGACTCCACAATTTATATAGAACAGTCAGATGTAAGATGATTGCTCAGAAGCAAATGATCTGCCCCAAACCAGAAATTGACTATTTAACATGCTTGCTAAAAGAACTGGAAGGAAAAAAAAAGAACTGAAAAACATGTAAAGATAGGAAGGAATAGAATGGGTAACTGAAATGTTGATATGTTATTGTTTGGTAGGTGCCCAATATCCATTCACCTTATTTTGACAACTGTTTTCAGTTTCACTTTGTGTAGATATGTTCTCTCTCTAGTCTCAGTTATTACTGCTTTTTATGAGAAAATGCTACCCTGACTCCAGAGGCAACAAGTGATCCAGTACTGGTCATTCAAAACATCACATTTTCCTGGCCACAGGGACTGGTTCCCAGTGATCCCATGGCCAAGGTCAGGTTAACCAAAGCAAACAACACTGATTTCAGACAATTTATATTGCTTTACAGTATATTAAAAAGCAGAGACATTACTTTGCCAATAAAAGTCCATATAGTCAAAGCTATGGTTTTGATATCAAACCAGTCAATCCTAAAGGAAATCAGTTCTGAATATTCACTGGAAGGACTGATGCTGAAGCTGAAGCTCCCATGCTTTGGCCACCTGAAATGAAGAACTGATTCATTAGAAAAGACCCTGATGCTGGGAAAGATTGAAGGCAGGAAGAGAAGGGGATGACAGAGAATGACATGGTTGGGTGGCATCACTGACTTAATGGACATGAGTTTGAGCAAGCTCCAGGAGATGATAAAAGGAAGTCTGGCATGCTGCAGTCCATGGCGTAGCAAAGAGTCAGACACAACTGAGTGACTGAATCATAAGAAATTTGGGAAACTGAGAGTCAGGAGATGTTTTCACCATCTTATGTCTGTGAATGAAATGAAAGTGAGGATGAGAATGAAGTAAACACACTGGGAGTAGATGGTTACATCCTAACAAGAGACCTAAAAGAAATCAAGGCCCACAGAACATTGGATCTTGCCTGAAGCCATCCTTAATCTTGGACTTTCTAATTAAATGAGTTAACTCAAGTTTCCTGTCCTTTAGAGCAGTTTTGAATTGAGTTTACCTTGTATAGAAAAGCATCCTAAGTAATATGTTTTATTCATATAATTTGCTGAGGAAGAGAAAGATGGCTTCATTTTTGTCTGACTAATTGGTGTACACAGGTAGTGTGCATGCATGTTCAGTTGCTCTGTCATCTCTGACTCTTTGCCAACCCCATGAGCTATAGCCTACTAAGCTCCTTTGTCCACAGAATTTTCCAGGCAAGAATACTATAGTGGGTTACCATTTCCTTCTCCAGGGGATCTCCTCTCCCAGGGATTGAACCTGAGTCTTCTGCATTTGCAGGAGAATTCTTTACTACTGAATCTCCTGGGAAGCCCGTTTACAGACAGAGATTGTGTCCAGTAGAGCTAACTTGCCTATTCATCCCCTAGGAAGATAACCTGGCTCTGATGGGGCCATGAGGAACAAGCTCTTCTAATGAGCTATACTAAATGCTAGTATTTTTACATTCAACAGTTTTGAAAAATGATTGACCTCATTGTGGGATCTCAGAAAATACCTGACACTACCTTACCTAAAACTTTGTAGTAAAAAAAATACTCATCTGTGAAAGAATGTGGTTTTGAGACTGAAAAAAGTGAATAAAATTGGGGGGCAGGGAGGGAATGGAATAGAAAAACTTTGAGTAGAAGTGTGGGGATGCAAAGTTATTTCCATCCCTAATATAATTGAAATCTCCCTGAACCTAGCAGTGTAATGGATACCTGAAAAACATGGTCAATTTCACTGTGACATTGAAAGTTGCTGAACTGAAGCACTTTTCTTCCATCACACTTTGAAATCACCATCCTAGACTTGGACTTTTGGGAAAAGTTGAACAAGATCAAAACTCTGAGTCACTTATGTGATAGCTTGCTGCCAGGAAGCGATGACCTCTTCAGAAAAATGGGACAGTGACATCAGTTTGCAGTGGGTCACTAGGTACTCTGCAGGGTGGCAAGTTCTTGTGTATCATCCTGGAAGATGCTTCTTGCATGAAATATGAGACCAGAATTCTAATTCTAACAATGTTATAAACAAACCTATGCAATTAAAGCCTAGTGCATGACTGGAAGCAGAGATAAGCTAATAAGATTATGAACCAACTAAGTAGATCTCAAAGCCATATGATGACATCATGAAATTTTAGAAGATCCAGCTGGCTTCCCGTGATATTTTTGCAGTTGAAAAATATGTAGCATCTGGTCTTTTGCTTATCATTCTTTGCTGAAGTAGTTGTCATCTTAAGTTTCTTTTTATCATGTAGATGTGTTAACTTTAAAAATAAAGTTGGAAAATTTTGATAGAGCATTCCGTCTAATTTCATGTAAAAAAAAATAAGCAAAAATTAGTTTCATAAGTGAACTTTTTTAAAGGATGGGCAGTGCCCGGAGCCTTTGCACTTGTCTCAGGTAATTTTATACTCTTGGAGTACCATTAACCTAGAGAATTATGATGATCTCTTATGTGGAACATTCCATCATTCATTCATACATTTGGCAGAGAGAAGTGGTGTGCTGTACTAGGTACAGGTTTCTTCAGTTCAAGCACCAATTTTACCACTTACTAGCTGTGTAACTTTGAACAAGTTTACTCATCTGTAAAATAAGAATAATATGAACTACTGCTAAAGGATACCATATTTGTATTTGTACTGTGTCTGACATACGTGAGCTCCAAATAAATATTTATTATTAGTCACTCACTTAACAAATATTTATTGAGGTCTAAGTAGGTATCAGGCACTGTGCTAATCCCTAGGAAGACTTGGCCAAGAAGAAATAGATTCTTAACAACTAACTTGTGTATAAGGATCATCTCTGACAAGTTAATTGTCTGACACCAATCTGCTCCAGCCACTGACCCTCTACTAAGAAGATCTTTGGGGAGCTATGTTTGTGATAGCTGGTATTAGAAATGAGCAAAAGATTCATTCATAAATACAATATTAAGTGATAAAGTTTAGTAACACCTCTATGACATTAAAAAAAAAGAAGCATTCTGAAAATACACAATTACATACTGTTATCTAAAATGTAATCCAAGGTGGTAGCCATAATGTGGGAAGAGGTATGGAAATACTACTCTAACATCAGAGTAGGCTCCTCAGACCTGAGGCTAAGCTCACTGACTTCTCCTCCAGCTCCATTTCTATTACATCTTCTCTTCTTCTTCAACCCCGGCCACTGTCATGGCTACTGGCAACGTTTCCTCTGTCTCGGTTCCTGCCATCCCTTGCCATGTGCCATGTCATCTTCATTACACAGCTCCAGTACTGACCCCACTGACAGTGCTTCCAAATGGTCTCAGATTTGATGAAGTCCGTGTAAGATTCTGAAGCATCTTACAGTCTCCTGGGACATTTGGAAATTCAACCATATCTAAGCCTGGATGAATAAATACTAACAAAGTATAAAAAATACCTTTAGAGAAGGGAAATTTTACATAGAGCATGGTATTTGAGCTGATTTTGTCTTTTGATAGACAAAAAATATAAGACCATCTCAGGCTATGGTAATGGCATAAACCACTAAAAATGTCACTACTTTACTCTTCTTTTAATGATACGATAACCCCAAACCTATGAAGGTTTTCAACATGATGATCTACCCACTTATACTTTCTGAAAGGGCATAGTCAGGTCAGTTGTTTCAATTATACCTGTGTAAATGATCCTTCTGGCTTTGCAGGAGCCAAAAGAAGCTGAAAGATTGCTTTCTGTTTTGTTTTTGTCCGTTAGTTACTTGCCTAATTTACAAGTGGTTGATGTTACGACAAAGTCCACCAAAATTGGTTTGTGGTTGCATGTGTGTTGGAGAGTGTTGTGTGTGAGTACATATATGCAAACACACACACATAACATTTACAACAATGATTTAAGGACTTCCTTAGTGGTCCAGTGGTTAAAAATCCACCTGCCAATCAAACACAGGTTCAACCCCTGGTCTGGGAAGATTCCACATGCCACAGAGCAAATAAGGCCATGCTCCACAACTGCTGAAGCCCACATGCCCTAGAGCCCATGCTCTACAACAAGAGAAGCCACTGCAATGAGAAGCCCGAGCACCATAACTAGAGAATAGACCCCTGGAGGAGGGCACGGCAACCCACTCCAATATTCTCACCTGGAGAATCCCCAAGGAAAAAGGAGCCTGGCGGGCTACAGTCCATAGGATCACAAAGAGTCGGACACGACTGAGCAACTAAGCACACAGCACAATGCCCACTCACCAAAACTAGAGAAAAAGCCCTTGAGAAAAAATGAACAGCCAGGGAAGCCAAAATAAATATTTTTTAAAAAGCAATGATTTAGAAATGAAAACCAATTCATTCTTAAACAGTCTAGTTTCTACAAACTATTACTGAAGTGTTATTCACTCAGTCATGCTCTAAGCACGACTTTGTGACCCTATAGACTGTAGCCTGCAGGGTTCCTCTGTCCATGGGATTTTCCAGGCAAGAATACTACAGTGGGTTGCCATTCCCATCTCCAGGGTTCTCCCCATCCAAGGATTGAGCCCAGGTCTCCTGCATTGCAGGCAGATTCTTTACAATCTGAGCTACCAGGGAAGACCCTACAAACTATATAAAGTGGTAATATGAATTATTTTTATTTTCTACTGGCATTTACTACTGGGTTGGGTTTGTTTCATATGCAGGAAGTTTTATGTTTTCACTTTAACTACCATAGACCAATTAAAAAACCATATACACTGTATTTGAAGATTAATTAACAACTCATTTTGTGATGACTTGAATAATATCTTTAATTCCTCATTACTCTCCTGAGTTTTATAGTTGTGGTGCCTTTGATCCATAAGATATATGGAATCAGTTCAATTCAGTCGCTCAGTTGTATCTGACTCTTTGCGACACCATGGACTGCAGCACCCCAGGCTTCCCTGTCCATCACCAATTCCTGCAGCTTACTCAAACTCATATCCATTGAGTCAGAAATGCCATCCAACCATCTCATTCTCTGTCATCCCCTTCTCTTCCTGTCTTCAATCTTTCCCAGCATCAGGGTCTTTTCAAATGAGTCAGTTCTTCACATCAGGTGGCCAAAGTACTGGAGTTTCAGCTTCAGCATCAGTCCTTCCAATGAGTATTCTGTACTGATTTCCTTTAGGATTGACTGGTTGGATCTCATTCTGTCCAAGGGATTCTCACGAGTCTTCTCCAACACCACAATTCAAAAGTTCAACACCACAGTTCAGTTCTTCAGTGCTCAGCTTTTTTTTAGTCCAATCCTCATATCCATACATGACTACTAGAAAAACCATAGCTTTGACTAGATGTACCTTTTTTGGCAAAGTAATGTTTCTATTTTTTAATATGATCTCTAAGCTGGTCAAGACTTTTCTTCCAAGGAGCAAGAGTGTTTTAATTTCATGCTGCATTCATCACCTGCAGTGATTTTGGAGCCCCCAAAAAATAAAATCTGCCACTGTTTCCATTGTTTGCTCATCTATTTGTCATGAAGCAATGGGACCAGATGCCATGATCTTAGTTTTCTGAATGTTGAGTTTTAAGCCAGCTTTTTAACTCTCCTCTTTCACTTTCATCAGGAGGCTCTTTAGTTCTTCTTCACTTCCTGCCATAACGGTGGTATCATCTGCATATCTGAGGTTATTGATATTTCTCTTGGTAACCTTGATTCCAGCTTGTGCTTTCTCAAGCCCAGCATTTCTCTTGATGTACTCTGCATATAAGTTAAATAAGCAGGATGACAATATATAGTGTTGGCATACTCCTTTCCTGATTTCGAACCAGTCCTTTGTTCCATGCCCAGTTCTAACTGTTGCTTCCTGACCTGCATACAGATTTCTCAGGAGGCAGGTCAGGTGGTCTAGTATTCCCATCACTTTAAGACTTTTCCACAGTTTGTTCTGACCCATACAGTCAAAGGCTTTGGCTTAATCAATGAAGCAGAAGTAGATGGTTTTTTTTGGAATTCTCTTGCTTTTTCAATAAACCAACAGATGGTGGCAATTTGATCTCTAGTTCCTTGCCTATGGAATCAAGACATGACTAAATCAGACAGTTCAGGCTCATGGTGTTTAGCTATGTCCATGAGAAACCTTTAATGCCTTCACAGTAACATTTCTTATCTCTCTTCACCAGAATAGAACACAATGGAGCATGAGAAATGCATATGCCCAGGTTTTAACAGAGTCTATTACCATATTAGACTTAGCTGTGCTCAGTTAACTCTGAAGGACCAAAATACTGGCAAATGATCCAGTGAGTGCACTTTATTGCCAAATGTTGTCCAAATTAAAGAGATTATTGTAGCAAATGTTTCATTAGTGTTTGACTTAACAAACAAACCACTATTTTCCCTGTGAGCATGTTTTAATCAAAATGGAGAAGGCAACAGATGCTGTTTGATAGTTTTCAAACCTATACTATATTTTCTTCCACCATCAAATATACTTCAAGTTCCTTTAAAGGTGATATTAAGAATGCATCTGCCCAAATTATATAGCTCAGTTCACTTCAGAGCTTTCTTACTATTTAATGTCACTTCTCTTTCACACATCATTCAAACAAGATTAAATTATACATGCTTTAACATATGATGTGTTGAAGTAGAAAGAGTCAGCCTGGCTTCCTGGAAAGATTAATTAAGTGCATCAGCTTTTTCCTGGGTAAAAAGAACCTGTAAATTTGGTTCTTTGATGCAGTGTTGAGCTACTCTCCTCAAAAGGAACCTGGAAAAAAAGTGTTGATCACAGGTAAGTCTATCCTAAAATTAGAATGTCTTGTTCACATTATGGAATTGAAGAAATTTGAAAATGCCTGGACTAGCAGGAAAAAAAAATAACTCTTCGTTGACCTATGGAATGTCTCAAATTTCCACTCTTCAACTCATTCTTTGTGAATTTTCTAAGAGCTCCTCTAAGGAGTTTCGCATAATAACCAGCCAACTTCTTAACAGGGATTAGTGTACCTGAGCCATCTATGTTCCTGGAAGAGAGCAGGCTTCTAGGAAGATGAATGAAATCAAAGGTTTTCATATTTGTTTAAGAAATGAAACACTTGTACCAAAGTTTTTTTCATAACATCTGGTAACTTTGCTACAGTAAACTAAAAATGGTCATATGTTTTGTGCAAATTCAATAACCTATAAAACAAGATTCTAGCATGGTTAAATGGTAGCAGAAACTAGGTTTAAAGAAATCCATCAGAAATATTTTATTTAAAGAATGATCTGACAACCAATTTTTTTCCATTGTAAATTGGAAAAAAGATGACTGTTATTTGATTTTGAGAAGCATAAAATTTTGATACATCAGTCATAACATAGTTTGTAAACCATTGGATTAAATTTTCTGATGGTTAAAGATAAGTGATAGGTGAAAGATTGAGAAACACAAGGTAGGTCTATGAGTATCCGACAAGCATGATGATGAGTAGCATGAAGTGGTGGAAAGAGACTTGGATTATGAATAAAATGCCCTACTTCTACCAAACATAGTACCACCTCCACTCCTTATTAGTCTTCGGTAATTGGGGCAAGATGTTTAATTTAGAGGACATTCAGTACTTCCCTTGTAAAATGAGAAGCAATGCTTACTTGACATATTATTATGAATATTCAAGAGACACAATGTATGCAATAACACTCTGGAAGTTATCAAGTGATATCATATGTCTTTGATTCTATGTTATATACCACTGAGTATACCATAATATCTTTGACATCAGGATATATCTTACAGTCACTGTCTGTGGCTATCATTTGCTAGTGTCTGTATACATCAAAATACGCCCAATGGAGGTCAGCAGTTTGGAAAAAATTCAGAGACAGTGTGGAACACACTTTTAAGAAAAATGATGCTTCTCCAAGACTTCCTGATGACAAAAATTATTAAACTGCACTTTGAAAAAACAACATACAGTATAGACATCAATGATTGAGTCAAAAAGTGACTCCTGGGAAACAGGCTAAATGTAGAAACATTTTAGGAATATCTTAAAGAATGTATTTTACTTATATTTCACTTCTATCTATACATAAATAAAAAGAAAATATAAAAGATAATATAATATAATTTTATAATATGAAAGATTTTTAAAATCTATATATACATAAATTTAAAAGCGTTCTTCCAATAAATAAATGTAAGATTAAAATTTCATGTTATAAAAAAGCGTTATGTCATTTTTTTATTGCAACCTTCTTTCTTAGTAGTACATGTGACAATTGATAGTGTGTTGGAAAGAAAATTGGTACATAAATATACAATGTTACTATGAAGTTGTGAGTTCGGAGAAAGCAATGGCACCCCACTCCAGTATTCTTGCCTGGAAAATCCCATGGTTGGAGGAGCCTGGTAGTCTGTAGTCCATGGGATCGCTACATGTTGGACAGGACTGAGAGACTTCACTTTCACTTTTCACCTTCATGCATTGGAGGAGGAAATGGCAACCCACTCCAGTATTCTTCCCTGGAGGATCCAGGGACAGGGGAGCCTGGTGGGCTGCCATCTATGGCGTTGCAAAGAGTTGGACAGAACTGAAGCAACTTAGCAGCAGCAGCAGCATGAAGTTGTGAGTTAGAGAAAAAAAAAAAAGAGCATTTATTGGTACCAAAGGTAAGGTTGGCACATTTTACAGCTTTGTTTAAGCCTGGCCTTGATACCAAGGAAGAGATTATGGACATGAAAACAGCTACTACAAAGAGACCTGAAAGGTTCTGATGTGCATGCAAGCCATCTGGCACTAGAAAAATAAATTTTACCCCATGAGAGGAATCTGGATCTTCTTATAATTGATAAGATACCATTCTAGCCCTAAATATTGACACATAGGCCATCAGTGAAACTTCCTGGAAGGCTAATAACACCTGCATAATAGGATTTGATGACAGGTTGTTAAATAGCTTTATGAAAGCCAGTCAGTGGGAAAAACGGGGAAAAAAGCATGTTGGTAAATTCATCACTCAAGATTGAGTTCAATAATCACCTTTCAAAGGAAGAAGCCTTTCCTTAAATACTCAAAATATAAACCAATGCCTCCTTCTTCCATAACACACATCTTAATCATATCTTTGTTAAAGAACATATCAAATTAAATATTAGCTGGCCCCTCATATGGATGTCACAAAGCTAGTAACCATGGTTTGTTCATTTGGTATTAAGAGAACTTGGTATGGTGTAACACAGGGTATTTAGTAGGCAATCAATAAATTATTGGTGAAAGAATGAATATGTTTAATGTATTTTATATACAAGAATCACACACACTAATTTGTAAGCAGTTTGTAAATAAGATTAATGATGCTGTTACAATATTACAAGTCTTAATTTACACAATGTGAAAGATAATGACCATACCAGAAACACTAGTTTACTAATCTACCACACCCCATCTTACTCTTCTAGACTTATCAGTTTTATTCACAGTCTTGGGAATGCCAAGCCTTTGTACTCAGTGAACTTCCCCTCACCTCCACTCACTGGTTCTGGCTGATAGACCAGGATTGATAGACCTGTCCCTAAAAGGAGTGGTTCACTGCCTGGTTGATAAGGTAACCAACCTTTCTCTTTGGAGAACTGAACCAATAAATAGTCTATAGAAGGGGAAAACAAAGGCACGTTATTGGTGGAGCACCAGAATCAAGGACAGTGGTCTCCTGAAGACAACATTTTCTTGGATTCCATACATGTTACACCTTAGAAGTTTCTTTTTTCTCAAGTTAATTGCATAGATCTTTCTTCCTTAGAACTAAAAACACTTTTTCCAAGAGTGAGTACATTTTCTGTCCCAACAAGATCATGATATACCTACCATACTGGTTAACATTTTGATGAACTTTCCAAGAGCTAGAATACAATGAAATATGATCAATGCAAAATTTACCCAAATTTAATGATCCCTGGATGAATTATTGTTCATCCTACAACCTAAAACACTTCATGTACTTCAGAAACATTGGGTCTTGCTCTCTACTGGCTATTTGGCTTAGCATTCTCTCTTGATTTGACACACTCTCAGCTCCAGATGATTTTTTTTTCTTATGACCCAACACTCCTGTTTTTCAGGCATTCATATCAACTTTGCTTGTGCCCACTTGGAAGCAAGAGGTACATGTGATTAAAACAAAAGAGAGTTGGTGGGAATGGAACTGAACAGTTCATTCATTTGTATAGGGGATATGTATTACACATTTTTGAAATCTTATAACTGGCTTTAAAATAGAAATGTAGACAAACAATAACAACAATACAATACAACAATAATAAGAAGAATAGAACAACAAAAGAACCCTAGAGCAAGTGAGAAACATACTAGTTCAACTTAATGCATGTTGTTTTTTAATTTTATTGTATATACTGTTAAGATTTTTTTCAAATTTAAGTTTCAGTCAGTTCAGTGACTCAGTCAAGTAAGACTCTGCGACCTCATGGACTGAAGCAAGCCAGGTTTTCCTGCAATCACTGACTCCCAGAGCTTGCTCAAACTCATGTCCAGCAAATCGGTGATGCCATCCAACCATCTCATCCTCTGTCATTGTCTTCTCTTCCTGCCCTAAATCTTTCCCAGCATCAGGGTCTTTTTCAATGAGTTAGTTCTTTGTGTCAGGTGGCCAAAGTATTGGAGTTTCAGCTTCACATCAGTCCTTCCAATGACTATTCGGGACTGAATTTCCTTTAAGATGGACTGGTTGGATCTCCTTACAGTCCAAAGGACTCTCAAGAGTCTTCCCCAACACCATAATTCAAAAACATCAATTCTTCAATGCTCAGCTTTTTTTATGGTCCAACTCTCACATCCATATATGACTACTAGAAAAACCTTAGCTTTGACTAGATGGACCCTTGTTGGCAAAGTAATGTTCTGCTTTTTATTATGTTGTCTATGTTGAATATAGAAAAGTTATTTATATTGGTCATAGCTTTTCTTCTAAGGAGCAACAGTCTTTATTTCATGGCTGCAGTCATCATCCACAGGATTTTGAAGTTCAAGAAAATGAAGTCTCTCACTATTTGCATTGTTGCCCCATCTATTTGCCATGAAATGATGGGACTAGATGCCATGATCTTAGTTTTCTGAATGTTGAACTTTAAGCCAACATTTTCAGTCTCCACTTTCACTTTCATCAAGAGGCTCTTTAGTTCTTCTTCACTTTCTGCCATAAGGGTGGTGTCATCTGCATATCCAAGGTTATTGATATTTCTCCCTGCAATCTTGATTTCAGCTTGTGCTTCAGCCAGCCTGGCATTTTGCATGATGTACTCTGCATATAAGTTAAACAAGCAGGGTGACAATATACAGCCTTGACGTACTAGTTTCCTGATTTGGAATTAGTCAGCTGTTGTATGTACAGTTCCAACTGTTGCTTCCTGACCTGCAAACACATTTCTCAGGAGGCAGGTAAGGTGGTCTGGTATTCCCCTCTCTTTAAGACTTTCCGCAGTTTGTTGTAATCCACACAGTCAAAGGCTTTAGCATAGTCAATGTAGCAGAAATAGATGTTTTTCTGAGATTCTCATGCTTTTTCTATGATCCAGCAGATGTTGGCAATTTGATCTCTTGTTCCTCTGCCTTTTCTAAAACCAACTTGAACATCTGGAAGTTCACGTTTCATGTACTGTTGAAGCCTTGCTTGGAGAATTTTGAGCATTACTTTGCTAGCATGTGAGATGAGTGCAATTGTTTAGTAGTTTGAACATTCTTTGGCATTGCCTTTTTCTGGGGATTGGAATGAAAACTGACCTTTTCCAGTCCTGTGCCCACTGCTGAGTTTTCCAAATTTGTTGGCATATTGAGTGCAGCACTTTAACAGCATCATCTTTTAGGCTTTGAAATAGCTCAACTGGAATTCCATCACCTCCCCTAACTTTGTTCACAGTGATGCTTCCTAAGGCCCACTTGACTTCACATTCCAGAATGTCTGGCTCTAGGTGAGTGATCATATCATCGTGATTATCTTTTTCATGAAGATCTTTTTTTATAGTTCTTCTCTGTATTCTTGCCACTTCTTCTTAATATCTTCTGCTTCTATTAGGTCCATACCATTTCTGTCCTTTATTGTGACTATCTTTGCATGAAATGTTCCCTTGGTATCTTGAATTTTCTTGAAGGGATCCCTAGTCTTTCCATTTTTATTGTTTTCCTCTATTTCTTTGCATTGATCACTGAAAAAGGCTTTCTTACCTCTCCTTGCTCTTCTTTGGAACTCTGCATTCAGACGGGTGTATCTTTCCTTTTCTCCTTTGCCTTTCATGTCTCCTCTTTTCTCAGCTATGTGTAATGCCTCCTCAAACAACCATTTTGCCTTTTTGCACTTATTTTTCTTGGGGATGGTCTTGATCACTGCCTCTTGTACAGTGCTATGAACCTTCATCCACAGTTCTTCAGGCACTCTGTCTATCATATCTAATTCCTTGAATATATTTGTCACTTCCACTGCATAATCTTAAGGGATTTGATTTGGATCATACCTGAAGGGTCTAGTGGTTTTCCCTACTTTCTTCAAGTCTGAATTTTGCAATAAGGAGTTCATGATCTGAGCCACATTCAGCTCCCAGTCTTGTTTTTGCTGACTGTATAGAGCTTCTGCTGCTGCTGCTGCAAAGAATATAATCAATCTGATTTCAGTATTGACCATCTGGTGATGTCCATGTGTAGAGTTGTCTATTGTGTTGTTGGAAGAGGGTGTTTTCTCAGTGCATTCTCTTGGAGAACTCTGTTAGCCTTTGCCCTGCTTCATTTTGTACTCCAAGGCCAAACTTGCCGGTTACTTCAGGTATCTCTTGACTTCCTACTTTTGCATTCTAGTCCCCTATGATGAAAAGGACATCTTTTTCTGGTGTTAGTTCTAGAAGATCTTGTACGGCTTCGTAGAGCCCTTCAACTTCAGCTTCTTCAGCATTAGTAGTTGCTGCATAGACTAGTATTACTGTGATAATGAATGGTTTGCCTTAGAAATGAAAGGAAGTAATTCTGTCGTTTTTGAGATTCCACCAAAGTACTACATTTCAGACTCTTTTGTTGACTATGAAGACTACTCATAAATAAAACAAATTTAAGTTTATTAATTAAAATATAATTAAAACTCAGAAGTAACCCTTTGATCCTTAGTAAATACTGAAGAATAACACACCAAACACCACTTTATCTCTTTCGAGCATGCTTTTCTGGTTACTAGAGATTGAAAAGGTGAATGTTATAGATGTTTCCCAGATTCAGGTGAAGGTATAGTTTCACATACTACTTGGTTTCCACCAACCAGATGTACCTGTATAAGACAAGAAAGGTGGGTATGAACATCATGAGAGAGGATCTACGGGGCTTTTCTGGCAAGTAAGGGGGTTGAGGACTTCAGTTCATCTACAGAACTTTAATTGAGGACCTAGAATTTAATCTGCATCTTCACTTGTATAAATGAAATAATGATCATGTTTCCATTGGACCACCTCATTGTTCAGCTGTATATGTCTCCTATATATCCTCCAAACCTAGTTCCTGAATACCAACAAAAACATTATAAGTTATCTATTACATTATAGTAAACTTATTTTTGCTTAAATTAGCAAAATTTAATCTTGTTTTCTGAAACCAAGAACCATGCATGACCTATATAGCAATTGGTACCAGAAATGAGATGCTGGAAGGTACAAGTAATACTAATTTAGTAGAAGCTTTGGATAGTGAAGGCTCAGAATTTAGTTTTAATCTGGTAGCCAAATATTTGGTTAGTCTCTCAATTGTTTACTTTTAAAAGCAAGATAGCTGTTGCCTGTGGTTATAGTGCTCAAGGAAATAATAGAATGAACTCACAGTATTCATAGAGGTTAGTAGGTGTTGATTCATTTTTGCTACTTTTATCAAAATCTTCTGAATTAGATGAACTCAATAGAGGTGGAAAGAAGTAAAGTTTTGCTAAATAAGGCATTCTCTGCCTGTGCCCACTAACTGCACTGATGGTGTGTTAAGTGATTTAGAACTTGCAGTGTTGAACACTCGTCTGCTTTTTGGTATCTGAACTTAAAGAAGTTTGAAGCTGTAGCCAAGAAACTACAGTGTTAGCAGGAGGTAAGGCTCTTGCTTTGTCATAAAACAGCAGTGACAAGAGATGATGAATTGTATTGCTTCCCCATATAAGCCTATTATTTCAGATGCTCTCAAGGTAGCCACCATTAATTTAAGGGCTGGAGGGAAGGGTAGAGAACAGAGCCCAGTAAATAAAAGAGGAGAATCTGCAGGCTCAAAAACCGTGCCTGGGCAAGTCTTTTGACTATGGCAGTTTGTACATGGAACAGATTTGAAACAAGTCAAGTTTGCTAAGTGTTTGAAGGAATTATCTTCCCAAAGAAACCCAAAACTTGATCTGCAACATTCTGTTATTGTTAAAACTTTAAAACAACTCCAGTGTTTCAAATCTCATGAAATCTCCAAGAAGTACATCCTGCCCTCCACCCCACCCCACTCCACCTCCATGCCCACCTCAGATATATTTGTCAAGGAAAACTGACAAGGATGAACCTTCCAAGGTAGATCCAGGAGCAATAGAGGACAAGGCATGAAGGAGTGCATTACAGAGAAAGAACCAGGAGTTTCCAGGTTGGCCAACAAAGAAACTTCCTGCAGTGCTGGGGTGGAGAGTCCTGGTTATTCCTGTTCAGTAGGTTTTGATAATTATTGTGAAATGGTACCTAATGTCACCAATGGACATCAGCTTATTGCAATGACTCATTTCTTCTCCATCATTGAAAACTTACTTGTGCTAGTAGCTGAAAATCTATCTTATCAATTTTTTTTCAAATTTGTTTTTATTTTTGAATTGGAGGATAATTGCCTTACAATATTTTATTGATTTCTACCATGCAACATGAATCAGCCATGACTGTACATACGTCTCTTTCCTCTTGAACCTCTTTCCCACCTCCCACCTCTCTAGGTTGTCACAGAACACTGGGTTAAGCAATTTCCCACAAGCTATCTATTTTATGTATGGTAATATCTGTGTTTCAGTTCTACACTCTCAGTTCACCCCACCTTTTCCTTCATCTGTTGTCTCCCACAAGTCTGTTCGTTACCTCTGCATCTTCAAACAGGTACATCAGTACCATTTTTCTAGATTCCATATAAAAGTGTTAATATATGATATTTACTTTCTCTTTCTGACTTACTTCACTCTGTATAACAAGCCCTAGGTTCATCCACCTCACCAGAACTGACTCAAATTCATTCCTTTTTATGATGAAAATATGTCTTTACTTAACTGGTTACCAATATACAAGAGCCCTCTCTGGGCCTCTTAGACAGGATTGCATATCTGTTACTGAAACAGCAGTAGCAGAGAGAGACTTGGGTCTTGATCCTTTGGAGAGGCAGTGGGACTGTTCTCTTTATGAAACAAAGGTGTGCATGTGGGTCTGGAAAACCAAAGAGGTGGAATATGACAGAAAATCGCTAACAGCCTAATCTGGATGTTGTAAGCTACATCCACAAATTATATGTTATGCTTCCCTTTAGGATGACTTTCCCCTGGTGAGTGGAATTAACTTAGTGACTCACTTCTAATTAATAGCATAAAGTGGAAGCATCCTGTGTCAGTCAGGAAACCAGGTCACAAAGGACACTGGGACTTCATCACTGCTTTCTCCTGGACAGCTCGCTCTAGTGGAGAGTCAGCAGGATACTCGAGCAGCATGTGGACAGGTTCCCGCAGCAAGGGCCTGAGGCCTCCAGCCAACAGCCATGTGAGGAGCTGAGGCCTCCTGCCCACAGCCTTGCGAGGGAGCCTTCTTGAAATTGGATCTTCCACCTCCAGGCAAACCTTCAGAGGACAGCAGACCCTGCCAATATCCTGACTGCAACCACATGGGAGACCTTGTGTCAAAACAATCCAGCTAAGCTGTTTCTGAATTCTTTACCTACCAGAAAGCTTGAGATGATAGTGTTTCTCGTCTGAAGCTACTCCTTTCTGTGGTGATTTGTTATTTAGCATGAGGTAACTGATATACTCACTCAATATCAAGTCTCATCTTCTTCCTTGGAAACAAAATCTTGATTTTGAGTATTCTTTTTAGCTAAAATACGATATACCTCACACTTCTGAATCTATCCAATTAGATGTCAGCAGGATCATCGTTAGGGTGCTCCTTTCAGGAAAACTCCTTTAAAAGGTGGTAGGCCATCCACATTCTCCCAACCTGGAATGCA
This sequence comes from Antilocapra americana, assembly GCA_007570785.1. Lineage (NCBI taxonomy): Eukaryota > Metazoa > Chordata > Mammalia > Artiodactyla > Antilocapridae > Antilocapra > Antilocapra americana. The sequence continues at coordinate 7,497,105 of ML664170.1, read as the reverse complement.
ATTCAATGAGTGGAAGTCCGGCAATCAATTAAGATCACAGGCAACTTTTAGAATGAAAGTAAAGAGCTAACGATGACAGAATAGAAGCAATCCAGGTGCTTAGTAACGATGGTATCATCAAAGGGGCCCCCAAAATGCCATTTGTGGACCTTTTTACAATGGAGAAAAATCACCTTCCACACTGGTTAAGTCACTGTTAGTTCTTGTTTCTGTTACTAGCAGCTAAAATGCAGTTACTAACAGATGGAAACTGGATTAGATTTCTTGGATATTTGGCTTCTGGGAAATAGAATACACTGATCTACCAACAGAATAAATCATTGAGCTACCTAACAGAATAAAGCTTGGTTGGAGTAGTTATTTCTGTAAATTATTGAGCTATGTATCTGCTATAAGCCTTCCTGGGACATGAGGAGTTTTACTGCTTATCAAGAGTTCTCTTCCTAGATCAGAAGAGAATTATCCAGGAAATCCTCTGGACTTCCATATGGGCATAAATGAAAGATTTTGTGTGCACACACAAACACACACAAACTTAGTATTTTGCACACTAAATTCTTGACACTTGGGCTGACCTGAATAAAACATCCTTCACCCTTACTGTTCTGTGTCACTTAAGAATTGTAAGGCAGTCAAAGTTAATATTCAACATGCAATTTTCTATATCTATCTATCTATTTAGGCTTCCTTGGTGGCTCAGAGGAAAGAATCCACCTGCCTATCCAGAAGACATGGTTCGATTCCTGAGTCAGGAAGATCCCCTGGAGAAGGAAATGGCAACCCACTCTAGTATTCTTGCCTGGGAAATCCCATGGACAGAGGAGCCTGGCGGACTACAGTCCACGGGGTCACAGAAGAGTCAGATAAGACTTAGTGACTAAACAACAACACACACACACATTTATGTATATATTAATAAAATCCACACTAGCCTTTGTTTCAGGCAGCCACCTGCCTGAAGTTGCAGCAGTAAGCATGTGCTGCAGCATTCTGAGTACCATGAAAGGTCTGAAGAGCTCAGATAAAGACATTTAGACACCCTGTATGTAGGGTCCTGTGCAGTTTTCTGTAATGAGATTGGAGCCCTTTTATTATGGTGGGGCATGAGTGCCAAGGACTGGCAAAATCAGGGCACTCAATTTACTCACTAGAATGAATCCTGAAAACTGGATCTTAAAAAAACAATAACAACTGAAAGTGATTGCATACAAGCAGCTGAAAGTGTAAAGTTTTATGTAGAAATGGGTCATGTAGATCTCATTAGACAATCCTGTCATAAATGAATAGGACATTTCAGGATTTCACAAATATACATCTGTATAATAGATCAATTGGGTAAAACATAATTCATTTTGAGAAATTTTACTCAGATAACCTTTAATTAAAGCAAAGTGCATACAGTCAGCCCTCCATATCTGCACATTTCATATCCATGGGTTTAATCAACCAAGGATGGAAAATATGCCAAAAAAAAAAAAAATCCAGAAAGTTTCAAAATGAAAATGTCAACTGGCTGCTTGCTGGCAACTATTTAAACAGCATTTAACATTGCATTTACAACTATTTACATAGAATTTACATTGTATTAGGTGTTATAAGTAGTCCGGGCTTAGTTGCTCAGTCATGTCTGACTCTTTGTGAACCCATGGTCTGTAGCCTGCCAGGCTCCTCAATCCATGGAATGCTCCAGGCAAGAATACTGAAGTGGGTTGCCATGGCCTCCTCCAGGGTATAGGTAGTCTAGTGAAAGTGAAGTCACTCAGTTGTGTCCGACTCTTTGCGACCCCACAGACTGTAGCCTACCAGGCTCCTCTGTCCATGGGATTTTCCAGGCAAGTGTACTGGATTGGGTTGCCATTTCCTTCTCCAGAGGATCTTCCCAACCCAGGGATTGAACCCAGGTCTCCCGCATTGTAGGCAGACACTTTACTGCTTGAGTCACCAGGGAAGCCTTAAGTAGTCTATAGACTATTTAAAATATAAGAGAGAATGTTCCTAGGATACAAACACTACTGCCATTTTACAGGAGACTTGAGCATCTGAGGGTTTAGGTTTTGTGGGGGGTGGGGGTTGTAGTAACCAATCCTCTGCAGATATCAAGGGATGACTACCTGTTTTCCTAAATTATTAAGAAATCTGTGGGGAAGAGAGCTATTAAGGTTGGTGCAAAAGTAATTGTGTTTTGCATTGTTGAGCTTTGCCATTTGATATTAGAATACATTCCTAAATTAATGTTCTGTTATACATCATTTTAATGTGCATTTCTTACTTTTTTTTTTGCTAATGACATTACTTGCCATTTATATTTATTTTAGACTATAGAAATGATGTTAGACAAAATGAAAATTTGAGCAATTTTTTTATTCACATTCAAAATGGGTCATGAGAGCCTTGAAGATGAGAAGAGTAGTGGCTGACCATCAGAAATTGATAACGACTGATTGAGAGGTTCATCGAACCTGATTCTCTTACAACTACATGAGAAGTTGCCCAAGAACTCAGTGTCGACCATTCTATGCTCATTACGCATTTGAAGCAAATCAGAAAGGTGAAAAGCTCAGTAAGTGGATGCCTCACGAGCTGACCGCAAATCAAAATAATCATCATTTTGAAGAGTCATCTTGTTTTATTTTACATAACAACAACCAGCCATTTCTCAATCGGATAGTGATGTGCGCTGAAAAGTGGATTTTATGCAACAACCAGCAACAACCGGCTCAGTGGTTGAACCGAGAAGCTCCAAAGCACTTCCCAAAGCAAAACTCTCACCAAAAAAGTCGTAGTCACTGTTCGGTAGTCTGCTGCCCCTCTGATCCACTACAGCTTTCTGAATCCATGCTCAGCAAACAGATGAGTCGCACTGAAAACTGCAACATTGGCAGCTGGCATTGGTCAACAGAAAAAGCCTAATTCTTCTCCACAAGAATGCCCCAATGCACACTGTGTAACCAACACTTAAAAAGTTGAATGAACTGGGCTACGAAGGCTACAAAGCTTTGCCTCATCTGCTATACTCACCTGACCTCTTGCCAGTCGACTACCACTTCTTCAAGCATCTCGATAACTTTTTGCAGGAAAAATGCTTCCACAACTAGCATGAGGTAGAAAATGTTTTCCAAGAGTACTTGAATCCCAAAGCACAGATTTTTACGCTGCGGGAATAAACAAATTTAATTCTCGTTGGCAAAGATGTATTGATTGTAATGGTTCCTATTTTGACTAATAAAGATGTGTAAGCCTAGTTATAATGATTTCGGAGAAGGCAATGGCACCCCACTTCAGTACTCTTGCCTGGAAAATTCCATGGATGGAGGAGCCTGGTAGACTGCAGTTCATTGGGTAGCTAAGAGTCAGACACAACTGAGCGACTTCACTTTCACTTTCATTCACTGGAGAAGGCAATGGCACCTCACTTCAGTACTCTTGCCTGGAAAATCCCGTGGATGGAGGAGCCTGGTAGACTGCAATCCATTGGGTAGCTAAGAGTTGGACACGACTGAGCGACTTCACTTTCACTTTTCACTTTCATGCACTGGAGAAGGAAATGGCAGCCTACTCCAGTGTTCTTGCCTGGAGAATCCCAGGGACAGGAGAGCCTGGTGGGCTTCCGTCTATGGGGTCGCACAGAATTGGACATGACTGAAGTGACTTAGCAGCAGGATTATGATTTAAAGGGCTTCCTTGGTAGCTCAGATGGTAAAGAATCTACCTGCAGTGCAGGAGACCCAGATTTGATCCCTGGGTGGGGAAGATTCCCTGGAGGAGGGCATGGCAAACTATGCCAGTATTCTTGCCTGGAAAACCCCATGAACAGAGGAGCCTGGTGGGCTGAAGTCCATGGAGTCACGGAGTCAGACATGACTGAGCAACTAACACTTTCACTTCCAACTTCCTTAATGATTTAAAATTCACAGTCTGAAACTGGTATTACTTTTGCACCAATCTAATATTCTCCATAAGTGTGTGGGCATGGAAGAATTGCAGAGCAAAACCCTTGGCTTCTATAGCCAGGATGATGTCTGACGGTAACTCACAAAAAAGTAGTTCAGTGTTCTAAGGAAGACTTTTTAACAGTTTATTCAACTACACATTTATAGTGTTTTTTAAAGCTACACAATCAGGTTACATTTACAGTCCATCACCAGTTAATAGAAATAAAATTAGTTGTAACTACAGTATGGTTAATGGAGTGACAGTACATAAAATGTAAACTTCGCTGATTCTCTAATTGGCATAAAAGCCTAGACACAAGAAAGTAGTCTTTATAACATAGCAGAGTTAAACACCAGTAATCAACACAACTAAAATTATAGATTATACAAGATTCAGATTTTCATCTTAAGAAAATTTCCTGTACCATCAAAGATTTTATCTGTCCTCTAGAGACACATCGTCCCATACAGTAGCCACTAACCACACGTGGCTATTAAGTACTTGAAGGTGAAGTCCTAGGAGTGTAAAAACCCCAATGGATTTTGAAACGTTACTTTGAATGAAAGAATATAAAATGTCTATTGAAAAGTTTTTATGTTGTATAAACATTGAAATAATATTTTTGATAATTAAATTACTAAAATTAATTTTACCTGCTTCTTTGTATTTTGAAAATGTGGCTACTAGAAAATTTAAAAGTACATCCACAGCTCACATTTGTGGCTGACTTTATATTTTTATTGGACAGCATTTCTCTAGATGCTGAAGGACTATAACTGCATGACTATAGTGGACTTTCATCTGTGTACATTTCTGTTCTCTGTCATAGTTCGTTAGTCATTAGGTAATAGTGTATAAGGTGAGTTCAATACTTCTCAACACATATTTCTGTTTTCTTCACACCTTACTACTGTTAGGCAGTCTTTTCCTCTCTTAAGAACCCTTTCCCACTGGCCTAGTTGGCAAATTCTTACCTTTTAATAGCCAATTAAAGCATTCTTTTCTCCGTAAAATTTTCTCTGAACTCTCTTACTCCATACTTATACCTAAACTAGAAATACAGACTGTCCTCTGGATTGTTAAAGTTGTTATTGTTCAGTCACTAAGTCGTGTCTTGACTCTTTGTGACCCCATAGGCTGAAGCATGCCTAGCTCCCCTGTCCTTCACTATCTCCCAGAGTTTGCTCAAATTCATGTCCACTGAGTCAGTGATGCTATCTAACCATCTCATCCTCTGCCACTGCCTTCTCCTTTTGCTTTCAATCTTTCCCAGTGTCAGGGTCTTTTCCAATGAGTTGGTTCTTTGCATTAGGTGGCCAAAATTTTGGAGCTTCAGTTTCAACATCAGTTCTTCCAATGAATAGGGTTGATTTCCTTTAGGATTGACTGGCTTGGTCTCCTAGCAGTCCAAGGGACTCTCAAGAGTCTTCTTCAGCACCATAGTCAGAAAGCATCAGTTCTTCAGCACTCAGCCTTCCTTATGGTCCAACTCTTACATCTGTACATGAATACTCAAACAACCATAGCTTTGCCTATACAAACCTTTTCTATACAGTGAAAGTATACTGCCCAATATCTACTGGATGCCTACCATTTGCAGAACACAGGGATAGGTGGGGAAGTATCCAAACATGAACCAGAAAGACACGGACCCTATGCCTGTAGTGACTGCATCTAGAATTGGGATACAGATAAGTAAATACCCAGTCACCAACTGGAGTGAAAAATGCTATCACAAACAGATTCAGGGAGCACATCATAAGCATGCCTCTCCCAGACTACTTCTCTGTGGAAGATAAAAATATTGAGCCTGAACTATATGTATCTGATCCCATAGGAACCCTAAGTTTATAAAAATAGTTACGCATGTAAGTATAAAAGCTCAAGAGCATCTTTTTTCACATCACACTTGGTTAAAATGAGTTGCCTTCAAAATTCAAATCCAGAATAGGTATTCTTCTATTACATGTATACCTCAGTATCCTTACAGTGACTCTATTAGCCAGGAAATTAAGGTATTGATTTTTTTTTAAAAAACAAAGTTCAACAACAAAATAGCCCTAACACAATTAGAATGATTAAAAATGAATTTCACAAAAGGTGTGCAATTTACTTAACACTAATGTACTATCAGAAAGAGTTCAGAATTTCAATGACTGGATTTCTGTGGGTTTGAGAAGATAGATGGAGTAGCTCTGTTAAGTTATCTAACATTTTGCAGTAGACTTTTTAACAGGATTGTTAAAAAGGGCAGGACCAGTATTTGGCTTGTTGGATTAACTGTGTAATCTTATTTACTAGGAGGTCAGTTTATCTACCAACAATGATCTAAAATCCAGTTAAGAAGCAAAAAGAATGCTTTTTAAAGCATCATTTGAGTAGTCCAAGTATCTGTCACAATGTTGATGCACTAAAGTTCACCTGCCTTTCTCCTTGGTGAGCACATCAGTTCCTTACATGGGACCTATTTTGTTTTACTTTAGACTGAATTGTGACAAATGAGGCTATCTGGAATCTCTGTCTGCACCAGACTAGCAGCTGCCAATCAGAAGAGGAGGATAATGTTAGAGACAGGCACCCTGGCAGAAAAGAGAAAAGACAGCAGGTTGTCAGTTAGGGAAGGGGGAGAGAGAGCAACTATGAAAGGCAGAGATGATCACTGGGTCAGAGTATCCTGGAGTCCTTCAGATCCTGGGAAAATCCCTAACTCCTAGGAAGGAACTTAACAGAGAACAGGAACTTGATGTAATCATTAAATTCATTATAATCTATTATCAAAATTAACTCTGAATTTTCAAGAAAAAGTCAAAAAATGGCTTAAGAAAATAGAAACATTTGTAATATGTTTCAGAAAGTCTTTGTACAACAGTTAAAAACAGTTTTAAAGAAAATTAGTTTGATTCCTTAAAGGGCACACTCCAATAATGCTGCCTATCACTTAATTGAAACAGTTGGCTCCGAATCAATCCTAGATAAATGTCGTCCTGCAGAACAGTGGACTTTACTAAGCTGCCTTGAATAGATTTAGAATGGTAGTATATACAAATAATAAGCTCTCATATGAGGTTTAAATATATAAGACGGCAACAGATCGCACAGTTGAAATCACTAGGGGGATGTAAAATAATTGTTCTAAAATGCACTATCACCATGAAGCAAAATCTTCCTGCCATGTGCCCAGCACTGTGCTAGGTGCTCTATTATTAAGCATTAATCTCAAAAATCGCTTTCCCTTTTAAGACTGTGAAGGTGTTTCCAAATCTTCATTCATACTTTTAAAGGTTAAATGACATTTTACACGCACAACACAACCATTACATAACAGGCATAGGATACTGTTTTATGACTTGGATAGTTCTTTTTTTTTTTTTTTTTTTTAAGTGCACTAGTAACTCTTTTCAAATGCTGTCGAATCCTTAAGGATCTGAAAACCTACACATAGGAATGGAGTGTCTTATCCACTCACTTGTTTTGTGCAATAAGTGTTTAAACACAAGCATGCCATTTCGGAGTTTACAGTGAGGCTAAGCTGTACCTTAGCATTTTTGCAGCAAGCAAAAAACAATTTCTGCAACGGTCCTCATTTCCCCTGGCAATTTTTTTTTTTTTTTTTCATAGCGAGTTACTAAATGCTAGATGCTAGAGTCAAAAAGAAACCTGACATCTGGGGAGGTGTTGCGGGGGTGTTAATAGTTCTAGTTTGATGTTTGGGGAGAGCCTTGAGGATAAGATTTTAAAACAGCAAATACAGGGAGAAGGGGGAAATGATGGTTTCGGATGACTCTCTCCTCCCTCCACTTTCTCTCTTCACCAATCCGTATCCCCCCCAATTTAGAGGCGGGTTCAGAGAGATCAGGCTGCAGGAAACCAGGAGGCTCTCCGGGGCTACCGCCCCGGCCTCGTGATGTAATTGTTATTTCTTACTCGGAGCCTGAGCCGGCGGTTAGCTGCCCGAGAAGTGGCAGCTGGGTGCCTTCTGCCTTGTCTTGGAGGGTCAGGTTCGGTCCGAGGACGCTGTCGATTCGCGGACCGACTCCGCTGGAGACTTCGCAGTGACAAAGCAGCAGAAGATAAACCCTGCTCCCGGGTCCTCCGCCGTCCGAGGAGCTGACCCCGGCGCTCCTCAGGTCTCCTTCCCAGTTTTCCTCTCGGACTCACCCCCGGATTATCCCTGGGTGCCTCCTACGTGCTGGGCGCGGGATCAGAGGGGCCCGCGGTTAGCGCCCGTTCCCCCCACCCAAGACTAAAGCACAGATTACAAGGTGGTGGAAGTTGGGGGGGTGGGCGAGAGGGAGCCCAGGAGACACGGGTCGTGGGGTCAAGTGGGAGGAGAAGGAAGCCTAAGATGCCGGCACCCAGGAAGGGACCCGGGGCGTCCCGACCCCCAGGCTGAGCCCCCTTCGCGGGCCTTTGGTCTGTGTCACGAGACTGGTCCCCCCGCAACCCCCGTCCCGGGAGCCCCAGGAGGAGCTGTCCCGGCGCCCTCGGCGGCGGTGGGGGCTGCTGGACAGAGCCGGGAGCCGCGGGGAAGGGCTCGGGGCGCCGGGAGCACCCACCTCTCCCGGCCGCCGCGGTCCTCCCGCCGCCTCGGGGCCCCCGCAGCCCCCGCCCGGCCGGCCCGAGGGCGGGCGAGGAGGAAAACCAGCCAACCGAGGGGGCCCCGCAGTTCCCGCGAGCCTCCGGGACCCGAGCGCGTGCCTCCCGCCCCGGGGACAATGGGAGAGAAGGGGAAAAAAGGGTTAAGAAACTTGGCTGAAGAGCTGAATGGCGTGGAGCGGCGAGGGGAGGGACTGGGCCGCGGCCGCCTCGGCGGCGGAGGGAGGAGCGCGGCTGCGGGCGGGCGGGCGGGCGGCGAGCGAGGCGCTCAAAGTCAGCCTCGCAGACATTGCAGCAGAGCCCCGAACTCGGGAGGCGGCGGCGGCGGCGGCCGAGGCGGAGGCACGACCCGGCCCCACGCGCGCCCGTCCGTGGCCTCGCGTCGGCCGCTGCGCCCGGCTGCGCTGCCGGCCGGAGGGAAGAGCCCGCCCGGGCGCCGAGGGAGGACGGGGCGGCGGGGCGCCTTCGCGGAGTGAGCCGGCCGGAGCCCCGGCGCTCGGAGCCGCGGCGGCCTCGGGTGAGTGGCGGCCGCGGCCGGGGGACCCGGAGGAGCGGCCGGCCCCGCCGCCGCCGCCGCCGGAAACGGCCGGGAGCGCGGCCCGCGGCGGCGTTGGCGTGGGCGGGCAGGGCCTCGGGGGCGTCGGGGCGGCGGGGGGCCCGCGCTGCGGGCGGCGGGAGCGGACGCGGCCGGCGGGGCGGGTTCGGCGGCGGGGCGCGGCTTCCGGGCGAATCCCGCCTCTCCTGCCGGCTCCAAACCTCCCCGGGAACTCGGGGGGCCCGGGCAGCGGGGCCGGCAAGTTGTGGAGTTGGCCCGGGGGCTCACCGGCGCGTTCTTGGCCGTCCTGGGCCCGGGGCGGGCGGGGGGCGGCCGCCGTGTGGCCCCGGAGCCGGGCCGGGGGGCCGGGGGGCGAGGTCGCGACCCGCTCGACTGCCCCCCTCGGCCCGGAGCCCCGGGCGCTTCTCGCCGCGCCGTGCTCAGTCCTGCTGCCCCAGGCGTCCTGGGCGGCGCCGGGCGCAGCTCCCCGCCTCTCGCCCGGGTGCCTCCCTGCTCTGAGCTGGCCGGATCCCGGGCTGGGGAAAGTGGGTAGGCAAGGGGACCACGTTCCCGGCCCCTAGCCGACCCTCGGGTCCAGCCCGGTCCGTTGGTACTTGTCCTTCCCCAGCCGAGGGCGAGGCCCCTGGGACCCGAGGCCTCAACCATCACTTTTCTCCGGAGCCAGAAAAGCGGGTTCACCTCCAGAGTGAACCCCATGCAGGTCCTGGGAGGCTTCGTTTTTCTCTCTTAAATCTATGTATCCTCTTCGACTACTAGTGGATGTTGTCTTGTGAAAGGTTTCCCGGGAAATAGTCTGCAAACCGTCACAACCTTTCCAAAGTAGTTTTCCAAATTTTAATCAAGAGTTGCTGTTCCGTCTGGAGGAACAAAGGAATCAACTGTGTCTTAGAGGCGAGCAAGCTGGGAGTCTGTGACACATGTTGATCTCTGAAGTATTACAGGAGTTTTTACCTTCTATCTCGTTAGGGATTGAGTTGAGTTTTGAAGAGTAGAAGAAGAACAGCATAAGTACTTTTGCGTTTAAAAAAAAATGGCGTTTTTATGTTGAAAAAGAAGACGTTCTTAGCCACGGGGACTTTTCACTCAGTTGGTGGAACTGAGTTTGAGTTTGTCTCCGGTAATATAAATGATTAAATGTGAGCTTGTGCGGGGGAGAAACTGTTCTTAGAGGAAGAGAGTCCATCCATAGGGTGAAAGTAAAAAATAGTTGTCGAGTTATAGACGATGGTTGTTTTTTACGTTTGGTGAGGGAGTGATTTGTGAAGCAAAGGGCTTTGGTAATTCATTCTTTAAAGTTATGAATTGCATTGAACCTGCTTATTAGTGAATCATGAGTTTAGCAAGTGGGTGGCATCTTCCTGATGTGATTCTTCAATGGTTAATCACTAGTTTGCCACCTTTGTTGTTGAAGAGACACTGAAATAAGTGGACTTTTTAAACAAATGGTGCTTGATCTGCCTGGCACCAAAGTGTGGGTTGCTGCCTGGAGTGTGTTAAAATGTTTTCAGCTTTGAAGTAAGTTGCTCTGGTTTTGCCCAGCGGTTTGGTAATGTGGTTTGGATTTAGCTGGTTTCAGAGAGTAGTGCTTCATCACCAGTGCTAACTTTTCTCTGCTTGGAATTAGTTCCTAAAGACAAAGAAGATTCCAGCAGTGGAACAGCCATTATTCTGCAGGCTCCAGGATTGTTACTTGAGTCTCTTTCCACACTTACCCCTCGAAAGTGCTCTAGGAGCAAGAGTAAAATACAAACGAAAAACAAACAAAACGGAGGACTCCTCCTTGTTGGTTTTACTCCAGTGCGCTCTCTACAGTGCCTTTGAGGTAGTTGAAAACCAGATTTAATGCTTGGACCCACTTCCTGTGTGGGTCTCCAAACTTTTACTAATTGTCCACCCTAAAATTGTGTAAGTTTGTAGTAAAAAGACATCTGTAAAAGAGGCTGAAAGGTCCTCTGACTCTTGCAGTTTTTTAAGAGCAAAACATCATGATAAAAAAATAACCTATACCACCACCTAGAGTCTGTTGGTTAGTTTATTGCTCCTGCAGTTTGCTTAAATGGCCATGCCTCTTGTGGTTTTGATACAGCCAAAGAATTATTAAGAAACTCTAACTTTCAAAAGGCCATCCAAGAGAATGATTATTTGTGTGATAAATAGCAGGTGCCAGTTTAAATTATGCATGCTACCTTTACAATAGAAGATGATGACATATCAAGTTAAGTGGGCTCTTTGCCAAAAGATATTAATTCAAGAGACTTTAAGAAATTTTGTGTTTGTGCCTTAGGTAGCTCTGATTGCTTAAAGGCTCTCTGCATTGTTACTAGAGATTCAAGACATCTTACAGTATAATACCATTAGGACTTTTTTGAGGTCCAAGTGAAACAAAAGCAATGATCAAATAAAAATATAAGGGAGCATCACAACTCCAGAAATTCTGGAAACTTTAAAGGTAAGGGAGAAAGTAGGCTATAGTAAAGTTGCAGTTCAGAGATGTGAAAAGTAGTATCACTGTGAAATAAAGTGGCAATCTGTCCTGCTGCTAGTTTATACATAGTAAAACAATCCGTTAAATGGGAGGATGAGAGACCTTAAGAAGACACTCTGTTGCCATGTGGTTTAGCACATTGTCCAGGGAGGAAGTAACATTCCTTCTTTAAATGGTGTAACCCGAGAGAAAGATGGCCTCCAAGATCTTTAATTAAATACCGGTTGAACAGAGAGAACTAGAGCACTGTATTAATTCTGTCAAACATCACTATTTTAGAACATCAAGGACAACTAAAAATGAATTAACTCATATCTGAAAGCAGAGTTTTATGGAAGGTGACAGATGAGGCAAAATATGTCAGTCTAATGGCGCAAATAGGGAGATAAGGAGATATGTCATTCTCGGCTCCCTAAAAAGACGAGAAGGAGGAAGGTTATTATTAATTGTACAGATTCCATTGCAAAAGGATACTGGAAGATGGTGGCATAGAAGTAGGTTTAAATCAGAGTGGCTTAGGATATATGATGTTAAAGAGATTAGGTTTTAAAACTTGACTATTGTAAGAAACTTAAAAGGTCATTTTTGAGTGTTCCGAAAGAGCAATGATAGCTTTGTGAATCAGGTTAAAAAAATAACTCTGCCCCACATAAGTTCGAAACAGCTCATTTTTATCAAGAAAAAAATTGTTCTCTTTAAATTGTGATAGGTTGAGTTTTGCTTTTCAAACTTTAGATTTCCAGTTACAGTCAGGTTTTAAAGTATAGATGGAAGCATTCCAGTTTGTCCTCACCCCACCTCCCTCTCTCTTTGCTGTTTTCCTGCTCTCTTGTCCGCTTCTTTAAAATGAGTGACTTCTGCATCTGTGGAGTGTTTTCTCCCATTAACTTTGCCTTTGTTTGTAGCTCTGCTTCTTAGCTGTGTTGGGAGGAAGGTTCTTTACACTTGTGCTCTTTCCAGATGCCCCTTCACCTGGCTGACAGCACAATGAGGGTGGGCTCTGTTTTGGTTTGGTTTCATAGTGGTTTAGTGTTCCATGGGTGCAGACTGGGAGAAAAGCATTTGTTGTTCTAACAAAGCCCTTTGTATCTGTCTTCCAACTAGAGAAATATGTTTATGAAAAGCAACTTTTGATTACTATGGAAAAGTCAGAGAGAGGCTCTGAACAGAATAGGGCGGGGTGGTGGTTGGAGGCACTTTTAGGATCATGAGTTTGATTTGGCGAATTGTTCAAGATGCATTTCCTTAAGTGGCAGTTTTGCGAGGGGACTGACAGAGGGGAAAATGAGCAAACTCATTCTGTAATATTTAGATTGACGCAGTAATCAGGATTGACACAATATTACTCCAGGAGGGTCACTAAGACTTGAGAAAGTAAAAATTGAGAGTGTCAGATGATGAAGCAGGCCAGTGGCATGGAACTGAGGGTTATATCCAGAGGTTGGAATGAAAAAAAAGTAAATGGAGGAGAGAGATCTTGTTTCTGTATCCTGTTTTGCATCTGGTACTGAAACAGGGACATGAATTGCTGATGGTAACGGAGTCCCTTTTATGAGGGCAGCAATATTATATAAATAGTGGTGGTTTGAGAGGGAGAAATGGCAAGTTCCCCACTTATGTGTGTGCACACTGTTTTTGAATATCTCTTAAATATGTCTATAAAGCGGAAGGTCAAAATTCGATAACAGCAGAGAAACAGAACTTAGAGAGTAATAGTTTATTTTGAAGGAAATGAATTAAAAATAGACCATCTTTTCTTTATTCTTTTGAGATATGGTGTTTTCCAGGGGTCTTATTAAACATGGAAAACAGAGTGCTGAGGTTTGGGTGGTATAACTGGAGAATTCTTTTATAAGATTTATGATAAGGGTAACTTCATGTAAATAGCCCCAGAAAGAATGCTTTGTTTAAGCACATTATCTGGTGATTCAAGAGTAGGGGGAATAGTGGGACCAAAGAGACCTCTGAAACCTTACCAGGGTTTTTTTGTGAATTGTGAACTATAATATAGATGTCCATCTGTTGTTTTTTTATTCCTTGAAATGTAATGTTCAAATTGAATTTTTAGAGTGCTAAGAAGTAGAGTTTGTTTAGAAGAGACGTTTCCTTTTATTTTGCTATAGATATGAAGAGTAATTTTAATTTTTCATGATAAATATAGGTTATTGAGATAAATGTGTGTGTGTGAGTGTGTTAGTTGCTCAGCCATGTCCGATTCTTTGCAATCCCATGGACTGTAGCCCACCAGGCTCCTCTGTCCATGGGATTCTCCAGGCAAGAATACTTCCGGGGGTGGTGGTAGGGGCGGGAGTCTTCCCTACCCAGGGATTAAAACCTGGTCTCCTTCATTTCAGGTGGATTCTTTACCATCTGAGCCACCAGGGAAGCAGGATGATATACTAATTGTTTTCAATGTTATATTACATACTCTGCACTTTGAACCTTGAAATTCCAATCAATCCCTACACAATCTTGCAAATATTACAAAAAATTATTAAAGAATGTGATGTTTTAGGATATTATGCCTGAAGCATGTAATTTTTCTTAAATTCATAAAACATTGAGAACAAGAATGAGGAAAAGGTAAATATGGTACATTTTACCACCGTGTTAGAACGTTGTTAAAATTAGTATCTTGAACCATGCTAGGGATAACATTTAGCCTGGAGCTCTAAGAGTAATGAGGAATGGATTTGAAGAATTCAGAAGACTGATAACTCAGAAATGTAGAAAAAATTACTCTTTGAAGTTATGGAAAAAAGAACCCCACTGTATTTACTTAGTATTACTAAGATTTTTTTTTAAAGCTAAACCAGATTTTAAGATAAATTATTATTGAAGATAATGTATGGATAATTACTTCTTCAAGAAATTTTATTTACATGTTTTTTGATCAAAATAAATTCAAGAAGAACTCCAGAATGTGTTGAAACTTTTCCTAGGAAGATGCTTGTGACATCTGTGCATCCATCCATCCATCCATCTATCCAGCCAGCCACCCAGTCTCTTTCCTGCTCTTCCTTCCCACCTTCATCCTTCCCTCCCTCCCTTTCTTCCTTTCATTCTTCTTTCCTTCCTCTTTGGATAAATAGCACTGAGGTTTTAAAAAAAAAAAGCATTTTGTTAAGAAACTTGGAAATGAACTTGCTTCTCTGACAGTCAAGAGCTGTGTTTGAAATTCAAAGCTAGCATCCTTCACTCTGCCCAATTTTTTTTAACTTGGTACACCTCAAAGAGTAAAAGCTCTAAAAAGCTCTAGACCCATCTTGCCTCGTTAGCTTGGTGTTCTTCAGCAAAAATATTTTTAAGGATGGAAGGAAGAGACCTGTATTTGCCTTAAATTCTGGGTAGTGACTAAGCCTAGGGTTTTAAGAAATACTCAACTAGAAGTCTGCTGGAAATTTGAGTCATCAGCTTAGGATACCACTGGGACCAGGACAGCTCTGATTGACCTGATGCTGGTGTTTTTCAGACCTTTGGTGAAAAGGAGTCTCTTACCCTTGGACCTGCAATTAAAGTCATTTTTCAGTCACCTGTTAAATGATAGGGCTACTCCTTGTTTTCAGATCTGTACTTTGCTAATAGATTGAGGCTAGCTCAGGAGCCTAACAAGTCGGGGACCTGTGTTTTTTGCAGTTGGCTTTGATTATTTTACTTTTAGCTTCTTTACCAGCTATGTGAGGGTGCTAGGTAAAAGTACCTAGTTTTATCTTCACATAAGAGAAAAGCTAAATCACATAGTGGTTAAGCTAGCTTCTCCTAGTAGTTGTGTAGTTGTAATTGTTGAATTTGCCCGTACTGTACATAATATGTGAACATGTTAACTATGTTACTGGTTAAAAAAGTAAGATAATTTAGCATTACAATAGTAATAAAGGAAATTATGTTTGTATACCATCATAAAATGAGAATAGTATTATAACTGTGATGATTTAATGACAGTGTGGATAAGAGGACACAGTCGAAGTTTGAGGATTAGAAGTCTAAAAAGAGACTACTGTCTTGAGGAATTTATCTAGATATTGAGAGATACGAAATGTTTAAGAGATTATATCTGTTTTTTTTAAGCACACATTAAAACATTTTTTTTGATTCCCAAATTTATAGTCATCTCCAATAGAGTGGTAGATTTATACTCTGGAAAAGAAATTAAGGAAAGGAAGAACAGAAGAAGGTGGAGAACAGCAAGAAAAAGGGCTTGAAAACACAGGAAACACTACCAAACGGAATATAAGAAATACCCTCAAAGTGAAAATAATCACAGTTGTAGTTTTTTTGCCAAAGGGAGTATTTATTTGCACAATGGGTCACCCAGGCTCAGGTTTGATTTTTGAAAAGTATATTTTGAAAAAGCATCTCTGTTTTATTATTCCACACATAACTTTTCTAGCTTAAGTTCTGCTACTGAATCAATGTATGATAACTGATGAAAAGGAAGTCCTTTATCTCTCTGGACAACATCTGTAGATTCTGTAAAACAGGAAGGTTAGATTTCATTTCGAAATTCTGAAACCCTGACTATATATCAATATATGTTGTTGTTGACGGTAAACAGTAAAGGTTTCAAGGTTGTAGCTTTGAAAGTAGAGATGATTGAGTCCCAACTTGATATATAAAAAGTTGTTTAGTTACTTGTCTGTTGCCTTTTCCTTTTTTATTGAGAGGAGGAGGGGTAGGGAAACAAGAGGCTTGGGGGCACTTGCTTTCTTTTATGCTAGGTGTAGGGCTGGCTACGAGTTCATATGTCGAGTTCTCCTGTGACATATAGGTATTATTTTCTCTATTTTGGGCTTCCCTGGTGCTCACAGTAAAGAAGATGCAATGCGAGACACTTTGGTTCGATCTCTGGGTTGGGAAAATATGGAGAATAGAATAGCTACCCACTCCCATATTCTGGCCTGGAGAATTCCATGGACAGAAGAGCCTGGCAGGCTATGGTCCATGGGGTCTCTTAGATGGTAAAGAATCTGCATGCAATTCAGGGGACCCAAGTTCAATCCCTGGGTTGGGAAGATCCCCTGGAGAAGGGAATGGCTACCCACTCAAGTATTCTTGCCTGCAGAATTCCATGGACAGAGGAGCCTGACATGCTACAATCCATGGGGTCACAAAGTCGGATATGACAGTGCCTAACTCTTCTCTATTTTACAGATAAGAGACCTAGTCTGAGAGAGGCCTGAGTGATTTGCCTGAGGTCACACAACTAATTTCTTTGATAATAATTTGCTTTTCTATGAGAATATGACATCTTTCGAAGAGAAAACCAGTTTCTACCTGATTTTTAGAAAGTCATTAAAAAAAAAAAAATCCTGCTCCCAGCCCGATAGCCACAGGACTCAGGCAGCCTGGCTTCTCAAAGAGCCAGGGAAGGCACCCTGCTTCCAACAGGTGTTTGTGCCGCTGTTGCTGTGAATTGTCAACTGACGTCCTGCTCCTGCACTTGCAGGAGGGGATGGAGTCACCAAGAGCAGTTATGCAGACTCTGAGCTCCGGTTAAATGGACCACAGTGTTCTTTGTGGCAGAGAAAGCTACTATGTTTCTTGATATAATTCATTAAAAGAGTTTGGCATGGACTTAATCTAGGTATTCCCAAGGCTAATTATGTTTGTGCACTTCAAGGAGCCGTTGTAACAGATTCAGAGCCTTAGCTTTTCCTGGTTGAAAAGTTAAATCTCTTGGCTATTACGGCTCTTAACATGATTTTTATTTTTATTGTCCTGTGTTCACCCCCAATAATTACAAGTACTGTGCTATGCTAATGAACTAGTCTCTTTAATACAAAGAGGAAACTGACAATGTGTTTGTGAATTTATCAAAAGGGTGCGCAAATTGAGAGACAGGGAGTATGCAGCTTCATTTGGGGAGTAGACCATGGTCAGGAAAGAAATTTTTGAGTTAGGGAGGTTTGCGGCACATCATGTATTTTTAAGTACACATGAGGCATGTTCTTTTATTGTTGTAACTGTGAGAAATGGAGTAATAAACCTCTCCACCTCTTTTTACTTGCCTCATTTAAAATTTATAGAATTTTTGAACCCAAAAGAATCAAGCTGAGTGGTTCCTTCTACACTAAAAGGCAGTCAAATTGAAACTATATTGAATATATAAGGTTGAGTAATAAGGTTCATATACATACTTTTTAGTGTGTTTTGGATTTTGAATTGCCGAGTAAATGTTGGGTAAATGTAAGTGTTAGTATAAAAGCTGCAAAAGAATGTTTGGCTATGATTTTTTATTAAGAGAGTATATTGTATCTGGCCAAATAAGTGAGAAACTGTGTAAGCGAACAATCTGAGTAAGAAAATCTTTCCTGAGTTCAGATATGTATATAAATTTAGACACATTTAAAAAAAATTAATTGAAATAGACTAGATCTACATGAGGTCAAAGTTTGAAGATGAACGATTTTATTCACTGCCTGTTTTTCCCCCAGTATCTGAATGTTTGGTGTTACTGAGGCAAAACTCAAAGCAATACATTGTTCACTCTGTCAGTAAAATGTTACTCTTATCTGTACTGGTAATCCTCGGCTGAACTGAATCAGTGTTATATTCTGTTATTTTCTTTGCTTTTGCTAGGGCTTTCAGGAGCTGAAGTACTTTCATAGGGGCCTTAGCTATCAGGTTGGAAAGGAATTTGATAGAAACTGTGAAATTTCTGAGTATAAATGTACTTGTTCTAGAAATACCTTGTCCTACTTGCTCATTTTCAAACAAGTGTGTTTTCAGAGGCATCTTGCTTAACAGAAAAGCACATAGGCTAGGTAGTTGGTGTAGCCTGTGAGTCAAATAGTGATGAGTGCCACTATTTACCCTTACACACCTTTTCCTTTTCTCTTGATCTTCCTCCTTTCTTTATTTTTGTTTCCTTTTTTCCCATTTTCCCTTTTGTTTTCTTCATTTGTCACTTAATATTTTCTTTATTTTTTTTTTTAAATTGCTAGGAGTATCCATGTGATACAGTAGGGTAAATGCTTATTCATTTTCCAACATTTTTGCTGTTGTTAATAGAAAACTTCCAAACATTTTTTTGTCTTTATCTTATACAAGAGGACACTGAGCACCTAAGAATTTAAAGCCACCAGCTGGCAGCTGTATAAACCCAGGGACAAGAAATCAAGTTTTGATTTTTTTTTCACTCTTTTTTTTTTGTTTGTTTTTGCTAAGGTAACCTCAGAAAGATGGACTTTTGTACCAGGTGTTAAGGAATAGTTAATAACCTTTGATGATGGATCCAGCAATATACTAAGTCTAAGCTGACCCCAAGGGAGGACCCATGATAATCAGGACTGGATCTTAAGAAGTGGAGTGAGCAGGACCAAGTGCATCATCCTTGTTTTTTGTAGCCTGCTTTCTTCCCATGCTGTAAAAATATGGTCTTCAGGACAGTCTTATGATTCATTTGATATTCTAGAACTTGGAATATATTTTCTAGGATGAGAACTTAAAAAAGAGAAGCTTTACAATACAGGTTCATGCAGCAATCTTGTTTCTACATGTTACATGTATTTTTGAGTTATATTTAAAGTTCAGTAGGGCAATGACAAACCTAGACAGCATATTTAAAAGAAGAGACATTACTTTGCCTACAAAGGTCCATACAGTCAAAGATACGGTTTTTCCAATAGTCACGTACAGATGTGAGAGCTGGACAGTAAGAAAGACTGAGTGCTGAAGAACTGATGCCTTTGAACTGTGGTGCTGGAGCAGACTCTTGAGAGTCCCTTGGACTGCAAAGAGATCCAACCAGTGAATCCTAAAGGAGATCAACTCTGAATACTCATTGGAAGGACTGATGCTAAAGCTGAAGCTCCAATAGTTTGGCCACCAGATGAGAAGAGCCAACTCACTGGAAAAGAACCTGATGCTGGGAAAGATTGAGGGCATGAGGAGAAGGGGGATGTCAGAGGATGAGATGGCATCAGTGGCTCAATGGGCATGAGTTTGAGCAAGCTCCAGGAGGTGGTGAAGGACAGGGAAGCCCGGTGTGCTGCTATCTGTGGCATCGCCAAGAGTCGGACATGACTGAGCAACTGAATAACAGTAAGGGGAATTTTATTTGTAAATGAAGAGTCAGGTAGCTGTAGTTAACTAGTGTGATCACAACACTTGCAGGCCAGTTCTGCTTACTACCGAAGAATAATAGTCTAAAACCGCTAGTGAAGGTGCTTGGGTCTGTTGGTTCTGTTGGGAACATAGTGCAGAGATTATGGGCCCCACTCCTGTATTCTCCTGAGGAAAGGTACCAGATGAGAGACAACACTCTGTAGACCAGGGGTGATTAGTGCCCTGAACCAGCTGCACCCAGATCCACCCCTCTAGTAAAAGCGGAAGAAACTTAATTGTAGCCTTTGATGTGGGCCACAGACTGACCACATTTCTGACCTTGGTGAAGCCAATTGGAATGCAATGTTCTTACTCTTGGGACAGAAGACAAAAGAGTTAGATGCTCATCGTGGTCTCGGCACCTCTAAAACGATCAGATTTGTCTCTCACAGTTCCCTGAACCCCTGATTATGGTAGTCCCACCTTTGTTGAATGTCTGTCCTCCTCAGTAGACTGTCAGTTTCATGAATAGGAGCTTATTCAGCATTATCCATGCTGTAGGTGCCTTGTTACATAGAAGGTTGCCAGAAAACTTTCGGTTTACTGTACCAATCTCAACTATTGGTGAAATCTGGCTTTTGGTGGCATAGGAATGGAGCCTTTATGCGTTAATACATAACAGCTGCTAATTATTATGAATAACTTAGGCATAATAACTGCTGTTGTACCATTTTTTTCTTTCATCTATTTAAATTAGAGCTTCTAAAAGGAATGATATTTCTTCTTTAAAATGTATCATCTTCTTTCCTTATGAAGGAAATCGTGAAACTGCTGGTGACATAATTACTTGGCACTTGAAATTATTTTGTATACTAAGTTTCTTCAAAACTACGCAATTTATAACATGTTAGAATACATGTTCAATAAAATCTTTGGGGGCACCATTTACTTTTTTTTAAAGCAAAAAAAGAAAAAATTTCTAGAGCCTCATGGGCAGTTTTCTTGACCTCACTTGCGGTAGTCATCAAGATCTACCAGCTCAACACATTTAATTGCATTGAATTTGACTTCTTGGGATACTATAGGCATCTTATAATCTCATATCTAGTATTAATTTTGGCATTCAGTAGTCTTAAAAGTTAAGAGGTATCAAGAAGGATTGTTCAAAACCTAGTAAATTATAGAATGTAAGTAGTTTATGAAGCCCTTTTGTTTTTAAAAATTAGGATTTGCTCTTCACTAGAGGTGACTTTTCTGTTAGAACATTATCATATTCAACTAGATTAATAATGCTAAGGTAGAAAATAAAATTATTTTAGCATGGGAGTCACAATTTCTAGACTAGCAATTTTCAAATACTAAAGAAAATGTGTAGGTTATCTGGTATACACATATCCAGCACAGAGATTTAACAAATGCTCTTAAAATGACTTTCATCCAGTTTCTTGCTTGTGAAGACAAAAAAATATTTACTAAACTTTATGCATAATTAGAAGTAGATGTCTTTTTGTAAGCAGAGAAGATATCTGTCAGGACTTGTATATTTTTCTATTCACAAGCTTAAAAGTCATAGTGAAGAAGATATACAGGCTAATAGACTACTGTCCAAAGTAAAAGAGTAGAGAAATTAGCCCATTTACTATTAATGTGGTATATTCTACTTTGTGTTTTTATCAGTGCTGAACTGCTTTTTCATTGTTTCTCAATATCAATCAGTATGTTGTAGGGTGCATGAATACTATGCACTAGTGTAACTTTCCCACTGTTGAATTCCTTGGTGTCTGAGACTCAAACTTAATTTCTATGTTATGAACTGACTCTTGTAGTTAAGGCATAATGTCTCATTTAAATTAATGTTAATATTACGGATAGCACAGGGCACTGTATTCAGTGTCCTGGGATAAACCATAATGGAAAAGAATGTAAAAAAGAATGCATATATATATATGTATAATTAACATTAATGTCTTTTGCGGTAAAAAAGGTGAATGAGACTGAATCATTAGCTTGCTGCAGGTTATCTCGGTGTTTGTTTTCCATTTGACTGCTCATTTGCCTGCATATATTACGTTTTATACATCCTTGTGTATATTCTTTCTGATGATGCCATTTTTATTTTTGGGCACTCTAGTAAATATGAATAGCAGTCCATTTACATACAGGTGTAAAAATGATATTTTTAAAAGATAATTAGCTTTTTCCAATGGGGATAAGTAGCCAGTTGTAGTTGCTTTCTGTAGATTAAGTCATTTGCTTGATTCAATACTTAAATGAAGCATCAGTAAAGCAAAAAAAAAAAAATTCTCGTACCTATTGCCTTGGGAGCATTGCAGAATTTAGCAGTTCCCTCAGATGACCATTGTTCCTTTTAAAAAGAAGGAAAGAAATAGTGAGTGGATAGAAAGTTTTGATGTGGAAAGGGAAGATTACCTCAAAACTGATGTCAATGTGCTCATTGATTTTGCTTTAAGCTTATTTGTGTAGTGAATTTTAGTGGGTGGTGAGAAGTGGTAATGCAATAAAAATATTAGTATCCGTAACATGCTCCAGAGTGGTTTGACTATGAATCGGAGACATGGAGAATAGAGGATCAGTGTTAAAGATTAGATAAGTTTCAGTGTGGTTCAGCTGAAGCTGTGATAGAGGTGAGTCATTTATTGTTTTCTGGTCTCAGTTTGTAAAATAAGAGGGTTGGACCAAAATGATGATTTGGTTCTTCTTGACTCTGTCAGAATCAATATCACTTCAAAAATGAGGTTTTGCTGTCACATGCATTGAGTAGCAGGGTGCATAGAACTAAGGGCTGTGAGGATGTCCCTTATGGTTTTTGAGCGTGGCATTTAATATTTTACAGCAAAGTTTTTAGTTTAACATAATTGAACTTGTACTAGATAGGGTTAATAGGCTAGAACAAAAGGTCAAAGCATAAGGCATTAGGCTTAATTAAGGGAGAGCAGGAGTGGCAGGAGTGTGTGACAGTTAAATGGGTTTCCCACAGACTAATGTCGGTTACAGTGAAACCATGCCTCAACTTAAGTGGGTTATTTTGTGCAAAGGGCAGCAGTGATTAGCAGTTTGACATGCCAGACACTTCTGGCCAATCCCATCTGTTTTAGAGGTTAAAAAAGCACACCTTTATGAGCTGATGGACTGGTTTGTGTGCCCGTCTGGTAAAGATTAGAAGTCCAAGGCCAATGCAGTAAACGTCAGTTATAGAATATCGTACTTTCTTCGTTGGCTCATTGTTTTAACCGTCAACTGTTTTATAATGGGGGAATAACCGCTGTTTATAGAGTTGAATGCAAGATGGGTGGGGGAACGAACAGGTGAGAGAGGAAGAAAACTGTATCCTAGACATGAAATTGTCAGTTAACATGTTCCGGAGCAAGTGTTTCAAATGGAGATGTGGACTCCTCTACCTACTCTTCATCTTATGGAGTGTTTTTGGTCTGTTCCTTACAGTTTTTGAGTTACCATGCCCTTTTTTGAGAGTTATCTGAGCAACCTGTCAGTCCACGATATAATTTTACACTCAGAATTGATAAGTTTCTTTATTTAGGTAGCTCTTTTTCGGACAAGGTGGATCATTTACCGCCATACCATATATATATGGTTGAATTTCTTTATATATGTGTGTGTGTGTGTGTGTGTGTGTGTGTGTGTGTGTGTGTGTGTGTGTGTAAAGTGTAGTATTTTGTTCACTGACCTAGGAAAAGGTAAAGGAAAAGAAGAGAAATGAAAAGGAGAGCACACACCCGTGTCCTTCCTATTTGGGTAGGATATACTGTGAGGCTGATAACATGCTGTTAACATGAAGTGTGTCTCAACCTAGGCTTGGACTTTTTTCTTCAGTTTTGAGAACTGTAAGAGTGCTGCCTTTAAAAGTTCATTTTCAGTTCCAGGTTGTAGCTCATATGAAGACACATAAAGGCTAGAATGTGGTTATAAAATTGGTTTTAATATAATCTAATATCCAAGGAAAGGAAAACTTAATTTTATATGTATGAAATAGAACTTTAGATAGATATTATGATCATAATTAATGAGCTTTAATACATGAAGCATTCAGTCTTTTGGATGGGTAGAGGGAAGTGTTTGAGAAATAACAAAATGGTATCATATTTATCAGAAATTATCATAAGCCTGAAATTTGAAATTAAAAATGTGACCAAGAGCACTGGAAATAATATTTGAGGATGGGGTTGGTCCCATTGCTTTTATCCTTGTTGGAATATGTGAACCATGAATTCTTTGTTACATAGTTATACAGATTATCTGTGTGTGTGTGTGTGTGTGTGTGTGTATGTCTGTGTGTTAGATTGCTTCAGTCATGTCCTACTCTGTGCGACCCTATGGACTATAGCCCACCAGGCTCCTCTGTCCTTGGGATTCTCCAGGCAAGAATACTGGAATGGGTTGTCATGTCCATGTTAAATCCTGAATTGCTTTAGAAGAAAAATATTTAAAGAAGATATGGTCACTGAAAGTTATATGTGAATCATAACAGTAACTAGAATATTTTAAAATACATGTATGCAGTTATTTTGACTCCTAAGGTATTCAGAAGTGAATTGGTTTAACTCACAGAGAGAAATTGAGATATGTTATTTCTCATTTTAAAAGGACAAAGTGACAGCGTGGTGTGGAGTTTGTTTAGGAATATAGTACTTAAAAATGTTTTCATCTTTATGTTCTTTGTGGAGTAGCATCAGTTGAAATGATTGGGATCTAATACAGATTTACATGGAAAGAGTCCTGCCCTTCTATGTAGGGAGAAAAGGTGAAGAGGCATACATTTTATATTATTGCTTTTCTTTTTTTTTTGGCTAAATCATTTTTAAGTTACAAAAATTTGGCTTGAGTAGTATAAAAGTGCTTTGGTATAATAGTATTAGTACATTAAATGTAGGAGGTTTATCTAATTTAATGGACAGAAGCTTCTTAAATGAATCTCCTGATGATGATGTATTAAACCTAAAACAAATATTTGAGGTTCTATATTTGTATTAATTGTACAAACATTTTAAAGGTCTCTAGATCCTAACCTTTTAGTTTCCTTCTGTTTTCTCCAGTAAATTCAAGTGCCAATAACATCTAGTTTGTGTTACAATTTTACTGAAGACTAATATATATTAATTTATTAATATATTTTGTAGGATTTACTTGTTTTTGTCTGTTACGATGTTATAAGATTTTGGAGAATACACATTGTCCCTTGTAATTTATGTTAGCCAGTTTCTATCAGCCAGTTTTATTTCTTTACTTTCACTAATGTGGTATTATTGGCTTTGAGACATATAAAAAGTCTGCTCCTCTGAGCAAATTAGTTGAATATATGCTGAGGCTGTGAAAAATGAAAGCAGAAATGGTTAAAATAAACTTAGCATTCTGTGTTTGCAATGCTTGTCCTAAAAATTGTTATAGCTTTATGACCTGACTTTTAGTTGTTAGAAATTTTTTGGAAACATTGGAGATAGTAATAGCCCTGTTGCATGTTTCGATCTTTAGGGTTGGTAAGGCATAGAATTGTCCTTTGCCTCTATTCAGGGAGATGGCCTTTAATAAGAGAGCCATAATATATGATGGCTTTAGCAAATACATGTTCTTGTCATATTTTGCATGTGTATTTATAAAAGCAGTATGTACAGTTCTGTATGGTACATTTCAGACAGAGACGTTGGAGATGGCTGCACCTGTTGACTGCGTTAAGCATTGGGTCTCTCCTAAGGAGGCAGGGAGAAGGCCTCCCCACTGTCTAAGTGCATCATTCCTCCTTGGCAAATTGCGTACATTTTGCTTTTTTGTATTCTGTGACCTTGCAGTCAGTGACTTCAGCCCAGAATAGTTTCAAAGTCATGTAAATGAATGCAATTAAGGTATTGCTTATCATCTTACATAGTTCAGATGGAACTTTATTGGATAGAGAGGTTTGTTTGCTGTATGAGGAAGGTCAAAGTAAGGTTAAATTTTATTACATAAAATGATTTGGTAATGTTTTTATTTAGCTGCTGAAAAAGTAGTGTCCTAATAGGAAATGATAATGCTCTTTTTTGTTTTTAGTCATTAGGCTGTCTCTTCAGGGTTTTTTGCTATTGTTGTTGTTGTTGGGTTTTTTCCCTCTATTTTAAGGTGATAAGTACTTGTCTCCTAATAGAATCTGGGGAACATTTTGCCTTTAGTTATGATTCGAGGTATTTTTGAGTTACACATTAGGTGACATTCCTTGCTGCTGATGGAGGGTAGCGTAGGAGCTGCTGAGCTTAGGAGTGTGCTAAGAGAGTTTGTGTTAATGTTCAGTTACCATGCCAATTGGTACAGAGTCCCAATTCACCTGAACAGAAAAGAGCCCTGCCACCCAACTGGCTGAGTGTTTGTAGGGACTGGGAGAGTATTGACTTGGGAGTATTAGATAGGAGTATTAGAGTACTGACTTAGATAGGAGGAGAGTGTGGCTAAGGTGAACTGAGGAAAGGGAGAGGGAGAGCGACAGAGAATGGGAATCGAGTGTGTGTATGTATGAAGTGTGAAATTTTAAAAAAAGGTGAGTGTTCTCCTTTGTGGTGGGCTCATGTAACTACTTGCTTTTGTTTGCTGATTCTATTTTTACTTCAGCATGATGTATTAGCTGATAAAGTCTCTCAGATTCATTGACTCATAAAGCAGACTTTACTCAGCATCAGCTCTGTGCCTTGCACCATACTAGGTACTGGGGGATTCAGAGATATATGAAAGACTCACAGTCACAGGAGGAGTAACAGGAAGCAGGATACAAAGTGACGTAGAGGCAGAGTGGTTAAAGAGTCTGCTTCCCTAGGATATCACAGAAACATCACTCAAAAAAATGTATAATCTGTGTATGGTTTTAAGGAGACTGAAGGGCACTAATGAAATTATGATGAAAATGCTTTATTTTGGGAGTTTAAGGTTTAGGTTTATGGATTTATTTGTAAGCTAAGCTATAATCCTTGAGAACCAGTCATAGGCTGTGGGATTATTGTTGTTCAGTTACTCGGTCGTGTCCAACTCTCTTGCAACCCCATTGACCGTAGCATCCCCAGGCTCCTCTGTCCATGGGATTCTCCAGGCAAGAATACTCGAGTGGGTTGCCATTCCCTTTTCAGGGGATCTTCCCAACCTGGGGCTTAAACCCTCATCTTCTGCATGGCAGGCAGATTCTGTACTGCTGAGCCAGCAGGGAAGCCCCGGGGTAGGAATTGAGAATTGTAGAAAATGTGAACCTGACACATATCTAGTGGCTAGTGTGAGTGGAATGCTGCTGTGGGGCATCTTGGCGTTTGCCCCATACTTGTCTTATCATCAGCTGGGCTCACTGTCCATTGGCCTGTCGGTCAGTATACAGTTTCCTGATAAATGGGGGCTATGGGTTTTGCTGGCCTAAAACTTTTTCATCTACTCTTTTGTTCTTATAAGTATAAACTGTTCCACATGTTGATGTCATTCTATATCTAGGATGATTCTGAATCCAAGTTTAGCATTTTTTGTTTCTAATGATCTAGGGGGCGGAAATGAGGTGTTTCAACTCTTGTGTTGACTACCAAGTAATTCTAATGCTTTTCTCCCAGAATCTTTGATCATAATTCCCCTTGGTCATTGATGTTAACTTCTCATATAGTTGAGAATTGATGGAAGAGTTTTTACAAAGTGTATAGACAGATAAGTAGTATGTTTTGATGTAAATAATTTTGTAATGCATTTTTTTAAAAATCAGATGTGATCGACAACCATGCCCAAGGAAAACATGTATAATTAAGAATATTTTTTACTTGCAATACATCTCTTTTTTTTGTCATTTTTTTCAGATTTTTTTTCAGTCAGCAGTTAAGATTTCATTGTAAAAGATATTGTTGAAGTTCTTTGAAATAAGATGCATTTAAAGTAACATTTCTTTTTAATTTTCAGAGAGTGCTTGGATTGTGAACGATTTAAGAACTCTGTTCTCAGGACCCATTACTTTAACACTGGGGAGAAACACATCCAGAAGGTATGTATTTTGTCTCATTGCTCCACTTTTTAAAATGTAGTTAAGCCTTTTCAGTTATAGGGAAGAAAGAATATTATGCCATATTTAGTTTATTTTTCTTAAGTTTCAGAGATTGATAACTGAGTTGCTTGACATTTGTAACAGAGGAGAGGGATATATTTCAGTGTTGGTAAATTCTGAATTTTGTGTGAGTACAAGAAATCTGGTTTAGATGGAACCAGTTTTGCCTTTTTTAAACATCTGAGATATTTACATTTTACCTTTTGAGCACAGTACTATTTTAAAGAATGTTTTGATTTGAAAATGAGTTGTAAAAAATTCCCGTTTATCTGAAACAGTGTGAAATATATGTTAAATATGCAGATAGTCTTAAAGTTCTTTGTGCCTGCATAAAAAATCTACCTTCTAGTATAGGGACCAGCTGTCATCTGTATTTCCATCAGTCTTTCATCAGGGCCCATGGGCATATACAACCAGGTCACCTGACTCCGCCTCTGAACATCGATCTGCTGAATTCCCTCTGCATTATCACATGAGTCTAAGTTGGTGCAACATAGTAATTCATCTGCTCTGTAGGCCCTGAGTCTCAGGACATGTGATATATTCTTGGGAAGGAAGGATTTTAAGATCTTCAGTTGCTAACTTACCTGCTTTGTGTTTCTGTCCTGTACAACCCTGAGACCCCATGTGGAAATACCAGCCAGTTTTGCTGAGGTCAGTGGTGAACACATGTCCCCTTTGGTCATATCCCAGATTTCCTTCTTGGTGTCCTCCTTCATATCTCCTGTAAGTGTTGTGGTGGTCTTTTAAAAAACTAGGCAGCTGTCTTGCTTAGCATAGAAGCTGATAAAGGAAGAATGCATTAATACATTTAATAAGATGATTTTATTTGTTAAGGTTGTAGTGATTACTCGTGACTATTAACTGAAGACAGGTCAACTTCTAGTGTCACCTTCTTTGAATCCATATGACTGTTAACTGGTTAGTCTTGATTTATATTCACACGAAATAACACAAAAGTCAGTTTTACAAATTTTCTTACGTGAGCACTTGTCAAGCACTATGAGTTTGTAGAATTGGATCAATATAGTCTTTTATAGTTCTGTAGCACAGTATATTGAACTCTGTAGGTTTAAGGTTATTCACTTTTAGCAAAACAACATTTCTCCCTTTTCCTGTCAGATGGAGAGGGTAAAAGCAAATAGTAAATCTAAATAAACACATTAGGACTGTAAAAGAACTTCTAAGTGAACTCCCAAATACTAAATTTAATTTTTATGTATACTTTATCAGTGAAAGAGGATATGATCTGAAAGCCTGAATTTTGTGAAATTTAAAGTTATCTTTTTAAATTAAAAGTTAACATATTACATACTTAAGAATATAAACATTCAAATAGTTCATAAGTATTAGTTATAGAGAGGTTTCCTGTACTTTTTAATTTTTTAAAGCCATTGTAATTTATATTTATCCATTTATGAAAATTCATCAATTAATTGCAAAATTAAGCATAGGTTGAATAGAATTGAACTGATTACTAGCTTTTATTAAAAAGAAACTGCAAAGAAATTTAGTTGCAAGATTGAATAGAGAAATTCTTACATAAATTTTGAATAGAAATTGCTTTTAAGTCATTCTTTTGAAAATAACTTATGTCAAACCTTTTTAAAAATAATTTCTTACATTAAAAAAAAAAAAAAACATTTTACTGAAGTCTAACTTCATATAGTCAACTTGGCACTCTTACTTGCTAAGATTTTTGGCAACCCACTCCAGTATTCTTGCCTGGGAGATCCCGTAGACTGAGGAGCCTGGAGGCAACAGTCCATGGGGTTGCAAGAGTTCGACATGAATGAGTGACTACACCACCACTGCATAACTATACTCTACCCCAGAAGGTTCGTTGGTGTCTGTCCTGGTCAGTACTGCTTCCACCCAACAGAAACTGGTCTTTGGCATCTTACATCTTGGGTTAGTTTTGCTTGTTTTTGAACTTTATACAATTGGAATCGAATAGTGTGAACTCTTTTGTGTCTGACTGTTTTGATTAACATTATGTCTTTGAGCCATCTATGTATATATCACCCCCCTCCCCACTGCCCAATTGTGTATATTTCATTGTGTGATTATACTATGCTTTATCTCTTTGACTGTAAATGGACATTGAATATCTTACCAGTGTGGGGCTAAATTAAGGTTACTGTGAACTTTTTAAAATCTTTGGGTAGAAATAAGCATTCATTTCCAATCAGTGTATGCATCGGGATGGAACTCCTATGTGACAAAATATATGTGTCTAACTTTGTAGTAAATGGACACCTAGAGTGTGAGTGCTTTTAAGGATATTTAGGAACTGTCAATCATTGTATCTTTTACTACTGATAGCTCTCATTATGAAATGGCCTTATTTTTCTCTAGCTTTATGTGAACTCTAAAGTTGTTTTTCTAAGAATTATGAAATTTTCCTATCTGTTAAAAATTGAGTAGCCAGTTTTCTGATTCCACTATGTGTTTTGTTCATGAAACTTATATCTGCCCTAACCCCACTGAAAGCAAATAAGACACCGAACCCTCCTATACATGCTTATAACTACGGGAATACTGAAATAGATTTTGAAACAAATTGCTCACATCATATAATGAAGCCTTTTACTTTATTGTTGAATTTTTAGTAACCTCTTTGACTATGTAAAATCGTGGATATGTTTGAGTAACAAAGTAGTACTTATGCATGTATGATGAATGTTTCTTGTGACCTTTATCTGTGTTTGTATTAATCTGCTTGGTGATTAAGTGAAATTATTCACTCTAGAACATAGATACTTGAGAAGTTTTATATTAATCTTTTTCTCGGTGTTTTTTATAGAGCAGAGCTGTTCTACTGAACTACAATATTAGCTCAAATTTTAAATTTTCTAGTGAGTGAAGTGAAGTCGCTCAGTCATGTCCGACTCTTTGCGACCCCATGGACTATAGCCTACCAGGCTCCCCCATCCATGGGATTTTCCAGGCAAGAGTACTGGAGTGGGTTGCCATTTCCTTCTGCAGGGTTTCTTCCTGACCCAGGGATCGAACCCAGGTCTCCCGCATTGTAGGTGAACACTTTACCATCTGAGCCACCGGGGAAGTCCTAGTAAGGCACATTAAATAAGAGTAAAAAGCTGATGAAGTTTGTAAAATATTTTATACTGATATCTACAATATATTATTTCATTGCTTAATTAGTATAAAATCATGAGATATTTTACATTCTTTTTCTCATGCTAAATTTTTCACATTAACGGTGTATTTTCACTTTGTATCTCATTGCGGTTCAGACTAGTCACTTTTAAAGTACTCAGTAGCCACATGTGTCTGGTGAACAGTAAGGTTATAAAGTTACATCTTGGATGTTTAAAAAAGACATTGCTTTAGTTAAATTCGTATCAGTTAAAATGTACTAAAAATTCAATGGAAGGATTTCATGCAGATGCTAATATGGTATGTTTCAGTAGGTCTCAAACAGCCTATTTTTCCTTCAGTGTAGGAATAAATTGCATTTTTTAAAATTAAAAATGAGAGTAAAGCAATTAGCCTGCATTTAGGGGTCATTTGTGTGAAAAATGCGTATCTTTAAACTGTAAAATCAAAGTGTCAAATCCATATTTTCTCTCCTCCTCTAGGTTATATGCTAGTAGAATTTTATTTTGTTTTTTCTTTTTTTCTTTTAAAGTATGGCTGTTTTAATTTTAGTGTGGTAAATTGACATATGATGTAACTTCACTATCTTCCACGTAGAAGAGTGAAGTGACTATAGTGTTCGACTCTTTGCAACCCCATGGACTGTAGTCTGTCAGGCTCCTCTGTCCATGGGATTTTCCAGGCAAGAATACTGGGGTGGGTTGCCATTTCCTTCTCCAGTAGGGCAACTCAGAAAAGGTTGTATACATATAAATGTACGTATAACTTTTTATTAATTAGAATATTCAAATAATACCTAGATTTTGAGGGTTAATGTTTATTCATGAGTATATTTGCCAAGTGAGATGAGGCTCGATCTGTAAGCTGTCTTATTTGAACTTGGGTCAGATTTTGCTACCACTTTGGTTTGCTTTAAACGTTTTAGTGTTCAGGATTTGGAATGTAGGTAAAGAAATACTAATCTATGACAGTGGTCATTTGTGGAGGGTTGTCATGAGTAGTAAAGCTTATTAAGCAATACTTTCCATAATTGCATGTGTTAGCAGTTATTTTGGGTTCTTGATATAAGGATTGCGTGCGTGTGTGTGCATGTGTCTGTATGTATATATGTGTGTGTGTGTGTGTGTGTGTATATACATATATATATATAGTTCCTGATAGTGGCGATGTTTCATAAATGTATACTCACCTCCAAACTCATCATTAAATATGTACAGCTTTTTCTATCTAAATCTTTTCTCAATTAATTGGTTTAAGAGAATGCTGGACATCTACAAGGAGCTCATAAGTATTTATAAGTGTTTATTGACTAAATAGTTATTAAATGTATATTTTTCACTCCCCAAATTGTGCCTCATGGACTTTCTGAGGTGGGGAGTATTTGAAGAAAGAGAAAACAAAATCTTCAATTATATTTGTAATAATATGTTTTGATAATTTGAATTAGTTGAAAGTAGTTTATCAAACTGATATGTATATCTCAATTAAGAGTAACATGTAGATAAGAAGTTTTCTAAAAATAGAGTGTAGTATTATGATCGGGACTTTCATTTTTGGAGTATTCAAACATGCATTTTTCCATTTTGTTATAAAATAATGGTAATCAGCTTGAGAAGTACATCTATAAGAGACACCTTGTGTTTCTATAAAATATAGAGATTCATTGCATTTTAAAATTACTATGACTCAGGCAGACCTTGATGTAATTTCTATATAGTGAAGTAAAGGTTGTCTTTCTATCTTATATAGATATTTTCTTAATATAGTTTTTGAAAGTTTCAGTTTTAGGTCATCTGTAATAAAGTGATCAAAGACTTACAGTACTGAGGAATGGTATTTGTTACTCTACAATACATTCAAAGGAGATGTTCTAAGTGTTTATTCCATTTTAGCATTGGTAACTTTTATGAGATTTAAGCAGTCTTTCCTGCAAGTCTATTTGCAAGTTCTGACTTCTATGTTATGCCTTTATATATTCAATACATTATACCTGGTGACCATATATACGAGTATTTCTATCATCATTTTCGTTAGAACAGAAAGAATTATGACATTTGATTTCTTACTTTTTCCACTGCCATCTAAATCAAGCTTTAGTATTTTGTGGTTGTTATACAGTTACTATAGTAGCTTTCTAACCAGTCTTTTACCTTTGAGTGTTTATTATCTAATATGTTCTCCACATTACAGCACAATAAAACTTTCTGAAGAGATAATCATTACCCTGAACACAAAGACCTTTGCCCAAGTTTAAGGCCAGGTCCTATTTCTACCTGGCTCCTGCTTCGTATTCTATTTGCCTCATCCTTGAGCATGTTAACTGCACACTTCTTATACTGCCACAGTTGTGGCTTTCCTCATCTTATATGTGTTGTGGTCTCTTTGTCTCTCTAGTTCTGTTTTTACAAAAATGCTATCCATCCTGAGATTCATATGATCACCCTAGAGAAAGGAACAAGTGCCCTCTTCCACTCTCTCTCAGTGGTTGATGAGTACCATTCACACAGCATTATTTATTGATCTTTTCAGTGAGATTGTAAACTTCTAAAGGGAAGGAACCATTTCTTTTATAAAATTGTGGTATACAAAGCACCTAGCTTGATGCCACCCATATATAGGGTAATAAAGTGTTGATGATAAAACAACTTCAGGATATATATACCCTGGAGCTTTAAAAACAATCAAAGGATTTAAAAATTCATCCTGCATTATATTATGTAAGTTATTTAAACTTATTGTGCAGTAGTTTTTGCATGTGGTTTGTGTGAAGATGAAACGATAGCGTGTGTGTCAGAAATCTGTCGGTTCCAGAGTGTGATAGTACCCAAACTGAATTGTTGAGCATGTAAATTTCTTTGTCTTAATGTGAAACATACAGAATGTTGTGCAGTATTCCTTACCTTAATGACAGCAAGGTTGACTTAATGTCAGCTGATTACGTATTCTAAGTTTCTTTACTGTTCACCTGAAACAAGAATGAAAATACAGATGCTTTTGGTGAAAGTAGTAAATTACCTTTTTAGAATGAATAGTTTGAAAGATGAATGAATTTAAAAATCTTGTTAACTTTATAAAATTGATGCTTAATTCCACATATTGAATTACACTAGGGTTAAACACATTTTTTTGAAGGGCATCTTTTCACAGATTTCCATAAATTTCTTGAAGGTGACCCCATCTGTGTCAGTTCTATTTCCTAGAAGTATTTAAAACTAAATAGTTTACCTGGCTAGTGCAGGTTTTTAACAGGACTGAATTTGGGAAAAGTGTTTTCTTTGATTGGGATATAGTTCTAGTGCTAAGAGAAGTATTTTGGAATAGCACAAGTTTCTGTCTTTCAGAGATGTTTTGCCCCTCAAAAGCAAAATCTGAGTGTTTTTATGATAGCTGTAAATTAGTTTAAAGAAAGAGATAGGTTGACACTCAAGGGGAAATGAATTTTCATAAGACCAGCATCCTAAACCACGAGTACTGTCGTCACAGGGTTTTGCAGGTGGTGCTCATGGTAAAGAACCACCTGTCAACACAGGAGATGTAAGAGACGCAGGTTCAACTCCTGAGTCAGGAAGATCCCCTGGAAAAGGGGATGGCTATACCCACTCCAGTATTTTTGCCTGAAGAGCCCCATGGACGGAGGAGCCTGGTGGGCTGCAGTCCCTGGGGTCACAAAGAGTCAGACTGACTGAGGCGACTTAGCACGCACACACGCACTGTCTCCACGCATGGAGTAGGCCCTGGAAATGTGGACCCACTGTGGTCTTCTGCATTTGAATGCTCAGATAATGGCGACACAAAGTAGTGACAGAGACTGTATTAGTAAGGAAGAGGGAATGACTGTGGTTTCTAAGTCTTCCTCGTTGTTGTTTAGCTGTTCAGTTGTGTCCAACGTTTTTGCCACCCCATGGACTGTAACCTACCAGGCTCCTCTGTCCATGGCATTTCCCAGGCAAGAGTACTGGAGTACCATTTCCTCTTCCAGGGGGTCTTCCTGACCCAGGTATCGAACCTGTGTCTCTTGTATTGGCAGATAGATTCTTTACCACTGAGCCACCTAGGAGGCCCAAGTCTTCTTACTCATAACAAAATATGTGCAGCTGGATAACATTGTTTTGGCAACTAAATAGGCATGGGAGGTTAACTTTATAGGCCGCCCAGGTGTATGTAGGCAGTCAGTGTACAGGGCCCTTACTTTATCACCTAGGGTATAAAGTTTAGAAAATATTAAGCATTTTCTACTTATATTACAGACAAAAATTCTTAAAGACAGTCTGTATTTATTCTAATAGAAATGGATATAACCTGAGAGTGAAAATTACTAAAGTTATATTGACAAGTATATTCAAAATATGTGCATGGAACTATTTTATTAATGCTGAGTTTTTGCTAACTTGCCATTTTCATGGTAATTTCAGGAAGTAAGAAATGGATAACATTTTTATTTTATTTAAGTACTCCCATGAGTTTCTGTTAAGGGTGAAAATGCCATTACAGTATTTGTTAGAAAGTCACATACACTTTAATGCTAGTCTGATGAGTACAGAATATTATTGTTATATTTTTGCTTAAGTCTTCTATAATAGTATAGCTTCTCTTCCTCTTGGTTCTGTTAATGAAAGATGCAGATTATCATGCTTTTTTCCACCAGAAAAATTCTGAAATGAACATATGTGAACTATTTAAAACATTCCACTTTCAACATTTAGACTTGTTTTTTTTTCTGATAGCCTCATCACACAGTCACCAGTCACTAGCTTATAAGCTTGTATTTTAAAACATTTATAAGGGATAGGATTCCTATTTTCTCATTGGAGAAGGCAGAAGTAGTTTGTTTTCTTTCTTGGTTTTACAAACAAAATAATTAACCCAAGGGATATATTTCTCTGTTACCTCTAATGCAGACAGTTAAAGAATAGCCACCATCATGGCCACAGTTCAATTCGTGATGAGGAAAATGCTGGTCTTAGAACCATAAGATTTATATTTGAGCCGTAGCTCTCCACACAGATTGTTAGCTAATTGCTTCACCTGAGTCTCAGTTTTCTGACCTGGAGAAGGAAACAGCTACCCATTCCAGCATTCTGACCTGGAGAATTCCGTGGACTGTATAATCCATGGGGTCGCAAAGCGTCAGAGACGACTGAGCCACTTCCACTTCACTTCAGAATGAGGATAGAGTCTACATCACAGGAATATTCCACAAGTATTGATAAATGAGGCAGTAAAGTTTCTTGTCACAAGTGTAACATTATAGAAAGATAATGTGTTGTTAGTTCTATATTTTTCAAAAGAAGTAAGCTTACAGATGACCACTGTTTACTCAGTGGGACACTCTTCTAAATTAGAGCTTTTTCTTCCATACATGATACATTTTTCTTTCCTTGTTTTGTTTCTCCTCCACTTTAAGAATCTTCTTATAAACTCTGCTCATACTTTTGAATGTCTTTCAAGTTTGAACTGGTTAACATCTGCCACCTACTGACCCAATTCTCTCCATTTCCTCTAATCCAGCCTTCTGCAATACACAGTTGCTTGTTTTTGCTGGGTGATTAAACTGGCCTTAATTTGATTTTTCCAAAGATCTGGATTAATGTAGGGTTAGAAACAGCAGCTTCTAAATGCCTCTAACCTATAAAGCAAGGTGCATAGCAGTCAGTAATTTTCCCCCTAGAGAACAATTAGTAAAACCCCACATGGACTTGCTTTTTCTTTCATTGTCTAGCATTTATAATTTTAAAAGTGATTCCTGCTCACATATTCAGGTTACAAAACATTTTTTTTTTCAGTAAGTGTAGTTTGTGAAGTGGCTCACCACACATGTAGTTACTTCAAAATGCATGCCTTTAACTACTATTTGAATTTTTATAGATTTGTACTTTTGCTGACTGCAGAAGAATAAAAGGCCTAGTGCCAGTTCTTACTGGGTCAAGATTTTCTTTTAAAGTATCAACATTTCCTCAGCTTTTTTGATACTTAAAAAGTCATACAGATTTTCCTGCAAAAAGTTTTAACAGGCTTTATTCCAGTAAGGAGAATTCAGGATGCTTATGCTATGGTAGTAATAAAAACAGTGTACAGTGACTCTTCAAAAATACAGGAGTTGTGATGCCAACCGCCTACCTCCATTCATTTGAAAATTTGAATATGACTTTTCATTCCCCCCAAACTTAACTACTAATAGCCCATAGTTGACCAGAAGCCTTACTGCAAAAAAAAATGGTTAACATATATTTTGTACATTATATGTATTATATACTGTATTCTTACAATAAAGTAAGCTAGGGAAAGAACATGTTATTAAAAAAAAATCATGAGGAAGAGAAAGTGCATAAATCTGTGCTATATTCATCCATGTGGTATGTTTATATCATTTCTTAAGTTGAATTGTCTGTCTACATCAGTATTGTCTTGTATGACGTAAAACGCTATAGATGTTATGTGCATTAACACTAGACATCAGACATGAAAAGATAATGAGAAAAATTCATGTTTATTTACAGGTATAGCAATTCAGGTGTTGATAACGAAGATCAGTATGATTGCTTTATAGTATCCTCGTATAATCAACAATTATTTCGCAGTAGCCCAACCTATACACTAATGAATGAATCATTATAAAATTTTTATGGCATTCTCTATTAGATTTATATTTGTGGGCATACTATATAATAATATAATTCTCTGAAAGCAAAGTTGTAAGAAATGAGAAAACTAATACATCATTAATTTTCTTTTAAATATCACTCACCTTATGCCTATCCTGATAGCAGGATAGACTGGTATCATTTTATGCATTCTTGAGATACTTTTTTCTTTTTTTGACATTCCTAGTCTATGTGGTTTGTCTGAAGCTGTTTCAAATTATAACATCTCCAAACATTTTCCAATATATTTACTGAAAAAAAAAATCCACATATAAGTGGACCCATGTAGGGTCAACTGTGTTTGGTGAATTTGTTAATAGAAATTGCTGAAAGCTAGTCTATTCTAGAAATATATTTTCATTTAAAGAGGCTATTGGAGGCAGTAGGAACTAGTGTATATATGTGTGTGTATTCAGCGTAGCTCTGGGTGCAGAAAATTTGGTGATTTAAAAAATTTTCAAGAAATGATGAGACAAGTTGACCAAGGAAATTGCTTTGACCCTGTGGAGACTTAATGGGTAGTGGTTTGTGGAACACATTATAGCAGCACACTGACCTGAATCTGAATCATGACATACCCTTACCTGCTGGTATGACTTTGGGCAACTCACTCCACTGCTCTGAGTCCCAGTTCCTCCATCTGTAAAAGTTGTTGTTCAGTTGTGTGTTTGACTCTTTGGGACCCCATAGACTGCAGCAGGCCAGGTTTCTCTGTCTTTCACAGTTGCCCAGAGTTTGTTCAAACTCATGTCCATTGAGTTGGTGATGCCATTCAATCATCTCATCCTCTGTCCCCTTCTCCTCCTGCCTTCAGTCTTTCCCAGCATCAGGGTCTTTTCCATTGAGTCAGCTCTTCACATCAGGTGGCCAGAGTATTGGAGCTTCAGCTTCAGCATCAGTCCTTCCAATGAATATTCAGGACTGAATTTCTTTACAATTGATTGGTTTGATCTTCTTGCAGTCCAAGGAACTCCGAAAAGTCTTCTCTGACACCACAGTGCAAAAGCATCAGTCCTTTGGTGCTCAGCCTTCTTTATGGTCCAACTCTCACATCCATACATGACTACTGGAAAAATCATAGCTTTGACTAGATGGACCTTTGTTGGCAAAGTAATGTCTGCTTTTTAATAGCTGCCTAGGTTGGTCATAGCTCTTCTTCCAAGGAGCAATTATCTTTTAATTTCATGGTTGCAGTCACTGTCCCCAGTGATTTTGGAATCCAAGGAAAGAAAATCTGTCATTGTTTCCATTGTTTCCCTGTCTATTTGCCATGAAGTGATGGGACCAGATGCCATGATCTTCGTTTTTTGGATATTGAGTTTTAAGCTGGCTTTTTCATTCTCCTTTCACTTTCATCAAGAGGCTCTTTGGTTCCTCTTCACTTTCTGCCATAAGGGTGGTGTCATCTGCATATCTGGGGTTATTGATGTTTCTCCTGAAATCTTGATTCCTGCTTGTGATTCATCCAGCCTGGCAGTTTGTATGATGTACTCTGAATTTAAGTTTAATATGCAGTTGACAACATGGTTGTACGTTTATTTTCAATTCTTAGTTAAGAACAGAAACACTATTTATGCAGTTATTCTGATGAGAAAATATCACTCTCATTAGAGATCTTATTTATTGTCATATGACATATTCTCTAGGCATGCAGCATAAAAAAGAGAGAAAACACCTGACATCCATTTTCACTTTAGTTTGACTTAACACATTTCAGGAAACTGAATATTTGAAAGACATTTCTGTATTGATTAAGATATAAGTAATAGAATACTTTATTAAAATAGCTTAAATAATCAGTAGATCATCTCACCCAATAGGAAGTTTGGAGTACTGGTGTTTAATTGTCATAATGATGTTATCAAGGACCCACAAGGTATTTCCCATATTTCTTCTCTACCATCGTGAGTGTCACTCTTCATGGTTGCAGGTGAGCTATTTTTCCATGCTAGTTTTTTTTTCAGGTGGTGGAAAAACCTTTTCTAGTAAACTTCATTGGCCGTAATTGCATCATACGTCTGTGCCTACACCCCTTTTTGGCAGAATAAACATTACTTGTCTTAAGCAGCTTGACCTAATCAGTATTCACCTTCTAAGGATAAGAGGGTGAGCATTTGCCAGCAGGTAAGAAACGAGAAGGTATGTCTTTGAGAAGATTGCCTCAGGTCTGTCACAGCTAGGGAATGTCACAATTTTAGGAATTGCTCCAAATTTTCTTAGGAGATTATAAAATATGGGACACTTATGACTTGACTCATTCAATATATTTATTTTTAAGTGCCTGTTGTATTCCATTTCTTGGCCCTGAGTATAGAGAAGTGAACAAAAGGGGGGAAAAATTGCTGCCTCCTTGGAGCTTATGATGAAATAGACAAAAATATAAAGCAATTTAATTCACGATATCTTATGAACAAATGATAGATAAAAATTATAGTAGAGAAGGAAGTA
Organism: Antilocapra americana; assembly: GCA_007570785.1. Classification (NCBI taxonomy): domain Eukaryota; kingdom Metazoa; phylum Chordata; class Mammalia; order Artiodactyla; family Antilocapridae; genus Antilocapra; species Antilocapra americana. The sequence goes on along the minus strand of ML664170.1, from coordinate 7,457,218 downwards.
TGGAAAGTCTGGGATGGGGTGTGCGTGAAGTTGCAGATTTTGTCCAGGGAAGGTCTCTCACCCAGAAAGAAAATGCCTTGAGTAAAGGCTGTGTTGGTGTGGGAGCTGATGATGCAGCTCTCTGGGGAGATGAGTGTTCTTGTCAGATGCTCTGTGGCTGGAATGGGGTGACTAAGGAGGATCACAGGAAGTGAGGTCAGAGGAGGAAGCCAGGAGACAGTTTAGACCAAAGGAGTGACCCAGTGTAACATTTTTACAGAATCACTGTGGCAGTTGTGTTAAGTAGACCAAAGTGGGCATTAAAAACAGAAGCAAGGAAACAACTTAGGAAGCTGTTGTAATAATCGAGGTGATATGAGGGTGACTTGAATGGGAGCTGTATGAAGTAGTTGGATTCTGGATGTTTCTAAGGCAAAGCCTACAGAATGTGCTGACAAATTGGATGTGAGGTATGAGAGGAGAAGAGGCCAGGATGGCAGCCAGGGTCTGAGGCCTCAGCAATTCGAAGAATGAAGTTAGTACTAACTGAGATTAGGAAGAACAGGGGTTCAGTTACTGACCCATTAAATTTGACATGTCACATAAATAATTGTATAAATATTTCTTGAAGACAGATCAGTATATATTTTTTAACAGGATGACTTTGACCATTAATAACAGGAAATAGCTTTTAAAAATGTACATACTAAAAAAAAACAACAGTAAGGAAGAAGACAGTACAAAATGGGGAACTAAAGTTTTATATGGGGCTGGGGGCGGAGGGATATTTTATATTCCATTGAACAAATACAGGGAAACACTGGAACCAATTGTAAAATAGAATATTCAAAGAAGCATTTCTACACTGAGCATGTATCAGCTGCTGGTGCTAAGTCGCATCAGTCGTGTCTGACTCTGTGCGACCCCATAGATGGCAGCCCACCAGGCTCCCCATTTCCTGGGATTCTCCAGGCAAGAACACTGGAGTGGGTTGCCATTTCCTTCTCCAGTGCATGAAAGTGAAAAGTGAAAGTGAAGTCTCTCAGTCATGTCTGACTCTTCATGACCCCATGGACTACAGCCTACCGGGCTCCTCCGTCCATGGGATTTTCCAGGCAAGAGTACTGGAGTGGGGTGCCATTGCCTTCTCCGAGCATGTGTCTAGTAGTGCCTACTATATTTTAGAGGGCTTCCCTTGTAGCTCAATCAGTAAAGAATCTGCCTGCAATGCAGGAGACCTGGGTTCGATCCCTGGGTTGGGAAGATCCCCTGGAGAAGGAAATGGCAACCCACTCCAGTATCCTTGCCTGGAAAATCTCATGGACAAAGGAGCCTGGTGGGCTGCAGTCCATGGGGTGCCCCGCAAAGAGTCGGGCACAACTGAGCAACTAACGCTTACTTACTATATTTTTGTTTCAAAAACTGCATATTAAATATATTTATTCAAGTTAGTACCTCAATTTTGAAACCCCAAATCTTGTTAAAAGTACACATGATAAAAAGAAATAAACCCCAAAGACCAGTGATTAAAATTTAGGGTACATCAGTTTCCTCTGAACATGTTGCAATTGATGATCCTTCTAAATACATGCCTTGTTAACTATCCAGGTTATCTTCCCCAACTTCCTCAGTATGGTACAGCCTCTAGTTAATGCACAGGCATATCATTCAGTAGTGAGAAAGTCAAGAGAGAGATCAATACATTACATCTTAAGGTGAGTTTACCAGGGTGAATGGCTTTTCTTTTGAAGAGGAATTAGTCCAAGATGTCTTTTAACCAGATTATTGCACCTATTTGCATTTAACAAGGATGCCACACAGAGGTGTGATTTTCAAACTGCATGCAACACATAAAATGCTGCGAAGCATCTTGTCAAGTACCTTTCCTATTATAGGTACTCAAGAAATATTTAGGTGGAAAATCCTATTTAGAACATTATCATTTCTGATTTATTTAAAAACTTAAAATTATAGAGTAGACATTGCATGATAAAATGTTCTCTATTCATATGAGGTTTTTGAGAAAACTGAATTCTAATTGTTTTGTCAGGTAAAAGTACTATGGAATAAATACAAGAAATTACTTACTGGGCAAAGAAATGCTGCTGTTTAACTTGGATTATGCTTTTCTTATCACACTTTTGGCCGAGCATGACCTATATATATTTGGCCTATATGACCAATGAGGGGAAATGTGCATATTTAGAGGGGAAATCTGTTCAGAACATGAAGTGTGCTGAATTGCTTCAGTTTACCTATTTCCCATGTTAAGTAATTTTTGCAAAATGACCAGAGAGAGTTCTGCAAATTTGCAGTAATTAACCTAGCATTTATGTTCGTCTTATTTGAGACCAGATTGATGGTAGATATGAATTAGCCTCATTCTTTGATTGACCCGGCTGTAAGTTTTTAACCTGCAAATTTACTTTCCTGTTCTTTGGAGTGTATTTCTTTATATACTCTTTTGTTTTTGTGTTATTTAAAAAGGAGAGTTAATAAAATCTGTTGTCTGGCGGTTAGCATTTGTTCACGTGTACAAGTTATTAAGATGCTTACCTAAACAAGATTCTTGTCAAAGTAAAACTCTGATTTGCCAACCATAGCAGCTTACTTTTTCTTATGTAAACGTGAATGATGTAAACCCGGTATAAATTTAGATCATGAAACACAAAGTCAAAGTAGTGGACTGAGACCCCACCAACGTGGAATCAGAACTTCACGGACACAGGTGCTTCTGTCAGCGTGTGCCTCTCTTTGCTTGTGTCTTTACCCTAACTGCCCTCCCTGACCCCCAGCCACTCTTCAATTTTGTGTTCATCATTTACTTTCTTTTTAATACTACTGGTTTTTTATCACGTGGTTCCTTAAATAATATGCTGGGGATTTTTTTTGTTGTTAAGTTTTGCAAAATTGGTATATCATTCTGTGTGAGTCTTCTGGGACTTGGCTCTTTTTCCCCATTCACTGTGTTTCTTTGACATTTATTTATACTGTTGAATGTAATTGTAGTTCCTTTATTTCACTGCTGACTAATATTCCATTGCATGGGTTTATTTACTATCCTGTTGATGGGCATCTTGGTTACTGTTGGAGGGTTTTGGTTTGCTTGTTTTACTCATTTTTTATATACTGTTTTGATATATCTATGCATTGATACAGATGTGTATGTTTATGTGTGATTCAGCTATCATCCATATGTGTACTAGTGTACATGTGCAAAGTTGAGGATACATATCTAACGGTAGAAGCATAGAAAATGTTCAGCTCTGTGAAGCAATGCCAAATTGTTTTCCAAAACCTTTGGGCCAATTTACCTTTCACTAGTCATACATCAGAACCTCCTATTGAGCCAAATCATTGCCAAAACTCAGAATTCTCAGAATTCTTAACTTTTCCTAATGTAGTGGCACCTTATTATGGTCTTAATTTGCTTTTCTGTGATTGCTAATGAGGTTGAACATCTTTTCATGTGGTATTCAACACTGGTATTTTTCTTGCACAAAATGCTTGTTCATGTGTTTTGTCCACTATGTACTTAAAACTATAAATGCTTAAAAGCATTTATTTTTTATACTTTAAAAGAATAACATAGAAAAGTTGCAAGTGCAATAAAGATAAATTTTTCCCCTAAAGATTTGATCTGATGCTCTATCATCTCTAAATAAATGAGTGTAGATCTCTTGCAAACAAGAACATTTTCATATAAACCACAATAAAACCATGAAAATCAGGAAGTTAATATTGGTGCATTACTACCATCTAATCCTCAGATCTCATTCAATTTTCACAAGTTGCCCCAATAATGTCCCTTATAGTAAAATGTTCTTTATAATAAAAGGATCCAGTTTAAAATCACCTTGCATTTTACTTGTCAGGTCTCTTTAGTCTCTTTGAATCTGAAACCATTCTTGAGTCTTTGACTTTCAGGATCTTGGCACTTGCAGGATCTTGGCACTTTGAGAACTATTTAGGCTGGTTATTTCGTAGAATGTAGGTTATGAATATTTGGCAGGAATATCATAGATGTTACACTGTGTCTTCTCTTTTCATCTTATAAGATTTCATTTTGACCTATTACTATTGAAATTCACTTGGATTACTTGATTCAGAGGATCAGTTTTTGTCAGGTTTCTCTACTGTGAAATTACTCATTTTTCCTCTGTAATTAATAATTATTTTTTGTGAAGGTGAAACTGTAAATATCCCCTTCCTGATCAAACTTCTATTTAATTAATGAACTAATTTGTATCACTGTGAGTTCATGACTCTTTTATTCAGTGATCTATAATGCATTACTGTTGTTGACTTATTTTGGTGCTTATCTTACCCTGAGTTAGCCAGGGGGATCTGCTTCAAGATGGCTTCTGGGTCTTTTTGACATGTCATTCCTCGACCACATTGCTGCCTCCAATTTCATTCCCGCATTACAGAGATTAACCACATTTTCTCCCTTTTTGGCACCTCCCGTCCAACAGTGACAAACTTGCCTATTATTAGCCTAAATGTACCTACTTACTTGGTCAGTCTCCCTGTATGTGGTTGATCTGCCATTTCCTTTGACCCTCCCCCACCTCACAATTCTGTTTTGAACTTCAGAACCATTTCTGTGGAAGCCCTCCTTACCCCACTTGGATTCCTACGCGGCACAGCACGGTGCATCTTTTTACAGGCACCTTGCTCAGGCATTGACACCCGTTGTTGGCGCACTGCCACGGCGGGCTCTGCTCACCTAAACCACCGCTCCGAGCGTGGGCTCTGGCTCCCAGCACGGTGTTTCCTCCTGCCACTGTAGACACCTGCCCCGTCCTGCTTGGACTCTGATACCCCCTTCTTAGGAATGCCCCCTTTCTATTTTGCCCACTTTTAGTTAAAATGTTGCAAGATACACACATACTCTATACTCCAAATTTTTGGCGATGTAGTTTGTGATATTGTAGTTTATCTTTTTTTTTTTTTGTATTTGTCAATGAATGGACATATTGAAGTATAATACAGTTGAATTTAGTAGTCATATGCTTTATAGGTAACCATTTCTCCTTCCCTACCCAGAGTTCGTGAAGATATATCTCTTATATTTTATTTTAAAAATATTAGAGACTTGTTTTCTCTACTTAAAACTTGACTTCCTCTGGAATTTATTTTTTATGTATTATGCAGTAGGGATCAGGTTTCTTTTTCTCCCCCCACAAATGAACAACCATTTGTTTTAGCACTGTTGAATAAATTCCTCCTTCCTTTAATGATCTGCAATGCAACTTTTATTAAATATCATATTCCATATATGTGAAGGTCTATTTCTTCTCCCAATGGTCAGTTTGTCTCTTTTCCAGGAGCACGCTAACTTAATGGCTAAAACTTTATAATAAGTCTCTGTACAGATAGAGCAAGTTCCCGTACTGAATGCTTTATCTGGTTAGATGGCTTGTCTCCTAGAGGCTTTTGCTGTCCATTGTAAATTTTAGAATCAACTTATAAAACCTCTGGAGTTGTACTGCATTTCATTCAGTGTATTGGTTCACTTTGAGGAGAATTAGCATGTTATAGTAGCGAGTCTTCTATTAGGAACATGGTACATCATCTCATTTATTCAGGTTATCTTCCAATGTTGTCTCCATATAGAATTTGCAATGTTTACAAGTTAAGTCTTCAGGTACATTTTCACATTGGATATTTTTTACGTGTTATTTTCTGTTTGTTACTGGTATATAAAAACACGTTGATTTTTTTATGTGATTTATATTTAGTTACAGTGAGTTAAATCCTAAAATCTGTTCAGATTAAATGTCAGACATGCTCAAAAGCAGATAAATAAAATTAGAAGTCCAAGTTTTTACTCTGAAATTACTTTTGATGTTTTAATAAGTACTAAGTAGATAGTCATCTTTTAGTTTTCTTTTTTTTAAACAGCTTTATTAAAATAATTTGCTTACCATAAATTTCACCCATTTCAAGAATTCTTTATAGCCGCCTAGGTGCTCAGTCAACAACACCACCATTGAATTTTTGAACATATTCATGACTCTAAAATGCATCCATGCCCATTAGCCATCACTCCCCATTCTTATCCTGCTCCATCCTCAGCCCTAGGCAATTACTCATCTACTTGTTGTCTCTGAATTTGCTTATTCTGGACATTTCTCATAGATGGAATCTCGTAATACGTGGTTTTTTGTGACTGGTTTCTTTCACTAAGCATGTAATTTGCAAGATTTGTCTGTATTGTAGACTGTATCAGTAGTTCATTCCTTTTTATGGCTGAATAATATTTCATTGTATTGAATGTATTACATTTTGCTATTCATTGGTTGATAGACAAGGTTGTTTCTGATTTCTGGCTGTTATGAGTAATGTTGTAAGCTTGTATGTATAGGTTTTTGTGCAGACATAAGTTTTCTTTTCCGTTTTGTTTATAGCCTCAGAGTAAGAATTTCTGAGTTATATAGTAGTGACTCTTAACTTTTTAAGGAGTTGCCAAACTGTTTTCCAAAGAGGCTATGCTATTTTATATCTCATCAGCAATTTATAAAGGTTTTAGTTTCTCCCTATCCTCCCTAGTCTTAGAATTATTCAGTCTTTTAAATATATATATGTGTATATATACATATATATATATACACATATATATATATCTGTTCTAGTGGGTATATAGTGAAATATCATAGTTTAATTTGCAGTTCTCTTATAAGTCATGATATGTGCATCTTTTGTTTGTTCACCAAACTTTCATGTCTCTTTGGTGAAAAGTTCTCAAGTCTTTAGCCTATTTTTAAAAATTGATTTATCATCTTCTTCCAGAGGCTTTTAATATGCTGGATACCATTTCTTTATCATGTATACTATTTGCAAATATTTTCTCTCATCACCAGGCTTGTCTTCTATCTAGTTGTATCTTTTGAAAAATTTGATGTAGTCCAGATGCTCATGCTGGTAAAGGTTGGAGGCAGGAGGAGAAGGGGACAACAGAGGAGGAGATGGTTGGATGGCATCACTGACTTGATGGGCATGAGTTTGAGCAAGCTCCAGGAGTTTGTGATAGACAGGGAAGCCTGGCATACTGCAGTCCATGGGGTGGCAAAGAGGCGAACACAACTGAATAACTGAACTGATTTTTTTTTTAATGGATTGAACTTTTATTGTCATGTTTAATAAATTTTTCCCTGACCTAAGGTCATGAGATTTTTTTCCCTTTATGCTCTTTTCTAGAAGTTTTGTAGTTTTATTTCTTACAATTTGGACTATGATCTATTTTGAGTTACTAATTTTGTATGTTGTGAGGTAAATATTTATACTTATCAGAGGTAAATATTTATACTTATCAGTTTATTTTTACATGTGAATATCCAGCTGTCCCTGCACCATTTATTAAAAAGACTTATTTTCTCATTGACTTGCCATGGAATATTTGTTGACAATTAAATGACCATGAATGTGACAGTTTATTCTGGGCTATGTTTTCTGTTTCATTTTTCAGTTGTCTATCTCTGTGCCCATATCTCACTGTATTGATTATTATAATTTTATATAAGTTTTGAAACCAGGTAAAGTCCTGGCAACATTAATCTCCTTTTCCAATATTGTTTGGATATTTGAGATTCTTTAGACTATCATGTATATATTTTAGGATCGATTTCTACAGAAAAAAAAGCAGTATGAGATTTTGATAGACACTTTGGGGAGAATTGCCATCTTAACTGAGTCTTCCAATTCATGAATAAGAAATGCATCTTTATTTATTTAGATGTTTAATCTCTCTTAAGAGTATTTTATATTTTGGCTATACAGGTTTTGCGTTTTATTTTTTTAATAATTTATATTAATTTTGTATCTCACCTCATGGCATTTGGGATCTTCATTCCCCAGCCAGAGACTGAACCTGAGCCCCCTCCAGTGGAACCTCAAAGTCTCCACCACTGGACCACCAAGGAAATCCCTGCATTTTTTTAAATTAGATTTATTCTTAAGTCTTTTATTCTTTATTGGTACTATTGTGAGTGGAAATTTTTAAAATTTCATTTTTGACTTGTTTGTTGCTAGTATAGAAAATGCACTTAATTTTTATATATGGCTTGTATCTTACAGTCTCTCAAAACTTTCTTAATTTTATTAGCTTTTTTTTTCTTGCTTAAAATGATCTGCATCCAGGATCATATCACCTACAAATAGAGTTTTTATCTTCTTTTCCAATCTACATGTCTTTATATTTCTTGCCCAACTGCTCTGAATAGAGTCACTGGTACAGGGTTGAGTAGCAGTGGCTAGAGCCATCGTCCTTGCCTCTTCCCAGATGTCAGGGGGGGAAAAGTCGTCAGTCTTTCTCCAGTAAATATGGTGTCACTTTAAGGCTTTTGTCCTTGAAAGGAAGGGTTATTTGACATCAAAGCAATCAACTAATGTAATATATCATATTAAAATAATGTAGGACAAAACTGCATGATGATCTCAATAGACACAGACAAAAAAGATAAAACAGAAAACAAAGAGTTTAAACAATGAGAGAGAGGGGAAGCTACTTCAGATATAGTGAAGAAGAAAATCTTCTCTGAGGAGATGACAAAAAGCTGATCTCTAAGCAACCTGGAGGCCCTAGTCACACAGAGAATAAAGTGAAAAGGAAGCTGCCCAGCACTTGGTATTGCACTTGATTTGCTCACTTTGTAATTCTAATAACTCCCACAGTGCCTTGCCCCTAAGATACGTTCAGGTAGCAAATAGTTTAGTACCTTGCCTTCCTGACAGTCACATTCCGATCAAGTTACGGTGACATACTCCTTTTGTTGTTGTTCAGTCACTCAGTTGTGTCCGACTCTTTGAGACCCTGGTGAACCGTAGCACATCAGGCTTCCCTATCCTTCACCATCTCCCGGAGATTGCTCAAACTCATATCCATTGAGTCGGTGATGCCATCCAACCACCTCATCCTCTGTTGTCTCCTTCTCCTCCTGCCTTCAGTCTTTCCCAGCATCAGGGTCTTCTCCAGTGAGTCAGTTCTTCGCATCAGGTGGCCAGAGTATGGGAGCTTCAGCTTCAGCATCAGTCCTTCCAATGAATATTCAGGACTGACTTCCTTTACAATTGATTTGTTTCATCTCCTTGGAGTCCAAGTGACTCCGAAAAGTCTCCTCTGACACCACAGTGCAAAAGCATCAGTCCTTTGGTGCTCAACCTTCTTTATGGTCCAACTCTCACATGTGTGAGACATGTGAGACATGTGTGGACGTGACTACTGAAAAAACCATAGTTTTGACTAGATGGACCGTTGTTGGCAAAGTAATGTCTGCTTTTTAATAAGCTGTCTAGGTTGGTCACAGCTCTTCTTCCAAGGAGCAATTATCTTTTAATTTCATGGTTGCAGTCACTGTCCCCAGTGATTTTGGAATCCAAGGAAAGAAAGTCTGTCACTGTTTCCATTGTTTCCCTGTCTATTTGCCCTGAAGTGGTGGGACCAGATGCCATGATCTTCTTTTTCTGAATGTTGAGTTTTAAGCTGGCTTTTTCACTCACCTTTCACTTTCATCAAGAGGCTCTTTAGTTCCTCTTCACTTTCTGCCATAAGGGTGGTGTCATCTGCATATCTGGGGTTATTGATATTTCTCCCACCAGTCTTCTTTCCAGCATGTGTTTCATCTAGCCCTGCCTGCATTTCTGATGATGTACTCTGCATATAAGTTAAATAAGCAGGGTGACAATATGCAGCCTTGATGTACTCCTTTCCCAATTTTGAACCAGTCTGTTGTTCCATCTCCAGTTCTCCGTGTTGCTTCTTGACCTGTATGCAGGTTTCTCAGGAGGCTGGTAAGGTGGTCTGGTATTCCCATCTGTTTAAGACTTTTCCACAGTTTCTTGTGATCCTCATAGTCAAAGGCTTTATAGCGTAGTCAACAAAGCAGAAGTAGATATTTTTCTGGAACCCTCTTGCTTTTTCTATGATCCAACGGATGGTGGCAATTTGATCTCTGGTTCTTCTGCCTTTTTTAAATCTAGCTTGAACATCTGGAAGTTCTCGGTTTATGTAGTATTTAATCCTAGCTTGGAGAATTTTGAGCATTACTTTGCTAGCATGTGAGATGAGTGCAGTTTTTTGGGAGTTTGAACATTCTTTGGCATTGCCTTTCTTTGGCATTGGAATGAAAACTGACCTTTTCCAGTCCTGTAGCCACTGCTGAGTTTTCCAAATATGCTGACTTATTGAATGCATCACTTTCACAGCATCATCTTTTAGAATTTGAAATAGCTCAACTGGAATTCCATCACCTCCACTAGCTTTGTTCGTAGTGGTGCTTCCTAAGGCCCACTTGACTTTGCATTGCAGGATGTTTGGCTCTTGGTGAGTGATCATACCATCGTGGTTATCTTGGTCATGAAGATCTTTTCTGTATAGTTCTTCTGTGTATTCTTGCCACCTCTTCTTAATATCTTCTTATCCTTTGGAAACATATATTTTACCAATTGCATAATACTTTATAATTATAAGAAAGTCATTTGAATGTTTTCTTTGTTTTTTTATTCATAGGCATGCTTCCTTCGTGATTTACAACACATCTGGCATATGGTTTCATTGATTTGGATTTGAGGCTAATTTTTCCATTTATTCATATTCTGTGATAGTTGATTTTATATTATCTTTTGCTAATTTTTATTTAAGTATTCTTTTACTTATTCTTCATGTGGTCATAAGTTTAGCTCAGAAAGGTTATAATAATGCTTTCATAGATAAAAACAATTCTAGTATGTGGCAAAATATCAAACAGGAACTATGGATACTGAATATTGTTTCTTCTCTACACAGAAGAATGTAGGCTCATGAACTTTATGTACTATTACCAAATATTTTGCACTATCTGAATTGAGATTATGGGAAGTGAGTAATATTAGAAAAAAGTCCAGAATTATGTTCCAGAGAACTGTCAAGGCCTTGTCTTGTTTGCAAGTAAACTATAACAGGGTTTGAATTCCACTTTTAAGTTCTTACTAGTTTTGTAATTTGGAGTAACTTAAACTCGGTTTCGTCGTCTGTAAAATGAGGATTATAATCATCATCTCATAGGAAAGTGAACTCGCTCAGTCATGTCCGACTCTGCGATCCTATGGACTGTAGCCTACCAGGCTCCTCCATCTCATAAGGTATAAAGAGTTTAGTGCAGTACTTGATGCACAGTAACTGCCCAGTAAATGAGAGCTAACTTTACCTTCTGTTGAGTGCTGGGAGTGCTAGTGAGAGTGATGACAAAACCTCTGAAGATGTTTACTTTTACTCTTGTCAAGAATTGGTCATATTCTTCAGTGAATATGGATGTTTTGAGACTGTTTCTTGTCTGCCCATGTGCCAAAAAAGATACGGCTTAAAAGGTGGTATTCTAAAGTAAATTAAGTTAGACCTTTTGTCATTAACTTATAGTTATTGCACTCAAAAGTATAGTTACAATTAATTACTTTCTTTTCCAACTTGAAATGAAAGATAATAGTTTTTTTTTTCTTTTTCAAGAAGAAAAAAGAAATGCAACTAAAAATTGAACAGTTATAACATTGACAAGGGGCAGGATAGAGTTGTCTTGGGTGTAGCTTCTAATTTGGTGGACTGGGAATTTGGAAGGCCTCTGGCATATTCTAATAGAATACTAAATTGATTGTAAATATGGTTATTTTTAAGTTCAAGTTTAAATTATCAGAAGTGATTATTCCTGACTCTCTCAGAATTCCTATCAGAATTTATACTCAAGGCCTAATTTGAGTCCAGGATCTATCATTTGGGGCTAATACTTAACCAGCCTGCCCTGCACACTGTTTCTCCTCCATAAAATAGGATAAAGCCTCTCCTGCTTGTTTCACTCAGTTACAAATATTCAATGAGGTCATGTCCATGAAAGTGCTTTGTAACTGGCAACTGGCGTGACACCCATTCATCCTGTTAGACCTGCCCTTTTCTCACTCTTGTTTGGTAGGTCACTGATGAGGGTGACATGATAACCCAGAAATCTGTACTGTACACTGCCTCCTATGAGTGTTTTCTTTATACACATACAAGGTATTAGACAGTGGTAGGTAGACTGTTGATATTTCATCCTTGAACTTGTTTTATTTATTGTAAAAGTAATACACGTTTATTGTGAAGAAACTAGAAAATACCGATAAGGAAAAAGAAAAAAATAAAAGTAACCTGTACCTGGAAGAATAATTACTATATTTATTTTTGTATAATTTTAAAACAAAAATTCAGTTATACAGAATATAATGTTTCCTGTTTTATCACTTGATATATAATATTGTATATTATTCCCTGAAACTTGATTCCCTTATATAATATTTTAGTGGCTATGTAGTATGTAATGACATGCTTCCCCTATTTTTTCTTTTTTATTTCTCATTAAGAAAAATTCTGTACTTGGAATTGCTACATCAAGGGGCATACAACATTTTAAGAAATACAAGTTTTTAGCTTCATTGAAATGTAATTGACATAAAATAAACTGCACATATTTAAGGTATACAGTTTTATAAATTTTGACATATGTGTACACCCATTAAATCAGCACCACAATTAAGATCATGCTCTTTTGTAATCCCACCTTCTTATAACTTCACAACTATTCCCAGGCAACCACTGATCTATTTACTCTCCCTGTTGATTAATTTGAATTTACTACATTTTTATGCTTATAGAATCACACACTATGTGTTCCTTTTGTTCTGGGTTCTTGTACTCAGCAGTTATTTTGAAATTCATTAATGTTGTTTATATCAACAGTATATCATTTTTTGTTGTTGAGTGCTGAGTAGTAAATGTTCCATTGTATGGATGTACCATAATTCATTCACCTATTGATGGGAATATGAATTGTTTCCAGTTTTTGGCTATTAAAAATAAAATTGCTTTGGACATTGCTATAGAAGTCTTTCTTTGTATGTAAAATATTTGATATTTTTTACCAGTTTTTTTTTTCTGGGAAGGTTACATAGGTAATATATTGAAACAGACAAAGTTTAATATGAAACTAGCGATTTTTTTTTTCTTTTTAAGAAACTTTGGAAATATATCTTTGGGAGGATTTAGAATTTTTAGATGTAACTTTATTGGATTAATTTGATAGAAATTTGAAATTAACAAGTTACTAAGCAACTATCAACCTTTTTCACAGTTTGTTTTCTTAAATCATCTACTTGTATCAAGTAAATGTATTGTCTAAGAAGCAAAAATCTTGCTTGCCTTTAGTGATAAATTACTATTTCATAAACAACTCATATTTCTCTGTGAAATGACTCTGTTGAACTTGAACAAGAAAAGATACTAAGAAAAGTTTACAGAACTTCACAAAAGATACTCCAGAACCTGGTTTGGAATAGATGCCAAACTCTTTTTTTCCTCTTCTAAGATACTCACTAGATTGAAGGAGGAGCGGGAATCTGAAGACTCCAAATGACATCAGAGTTACTTTTCAGCATCCTTCTCAATTTCCTTTCTCAGAAAGCAGACTCCAGCCTTGGAGATGGACGGTGAGAATATTTTTCCTGAGTTCTTAAGCTTAATCATTGTGACTTCAGTATATTTCAGACAGTCCTTTCTTAGTTATAAATGAGCTTATAATTATCAGATTTGTATTTTGTGCTTTATCTGTGCAAATAACTTTATTATGCAGTGTGTGTATTTAATTGAATAGGATATGATCATAACTAAGGAACTTACAGGGAAAGAATAAATGCAGGTAAATAAGTATCATCAAACAATAGGAAAAGGTTAAATGCCATAAGAAAGACACAGACAACATTCTTGAGAATTCAGAGGTGTAAATTACTTCTGGAGAGAGTGATTGAGATGCTTGAAAGAAGAACAGCATTTACGTTAATGATGCTTTTGTTTTTTTACCAGAAAAAACAAAAATTATTTGTTTTTTTTTTAACCAGAAACAAGGGAGAATGGACAGTTAATAGAAAATATAAAATAACAATCTGATTTGAGATAAAAAGTTAATTATTGTTTGGAGGAAAAATAGAAGTATGTTTGGTTATTGTGGGTTTATTATGGTATAAGTCAGTGATTACTTTTTGAATTATATAAAATGGTTACCTCTTCCAAGGCAGATAGTAGTCCTTCAGCATTTCTGAGATGTGATTTATAAATCTGATTAAATTATCATGAGTAGATGGGCAGTACTGCAGAAAGAGATAAGTGAGTGGCTAATTCTACTTGGACTTACCTACTTGTTTTCTATTATAGCTACAACCTAAATGAACTTGTCATGTCTTAAGTTCTTGGACCTTATGCTGCTTATACATGGACAAAAGAACTATAAGTAAACAGGGAAAAGGCACAGTGACTGATTATTGTGGTCATAATTAGTTGTGAAGAGTTCAGCTAACTGAAAACTCTGTTTTGGAAGAGAGATAGCAGATGGATTATCCTAAATTCATGGCGTTTTATGGACCATGATGTTTCAGTAGGGGGATGGCAACTTTGAGCCAGATTTGTTCTCTACCTGTAGGCATCATATGGTTGGCACAGTGATAATACTAACTCCTTTTTCTTCACTGTGCTAATTATGTTCAGAAAATCTAGTGATGAGGTTCTTCTGTCAATTATTCTACTACTCTTTTACTTTAATTACTGTGTGTATTCTTTCTTGTAATTTAGGCAAGGAAATCTTTAAAACATTATACTTATTAAACAAAAACACTATACAATTATTAGTGGTTATTGGTTGTTAGTCATTTTTCACATATTCACTTATCTTTTTCCTCAACCTAACTTTTGTTTATAAATGTTAAATTTTACTCAGGTATAATTATGTGTTGATATCTGTTTGATAGTCTGAAATCTGCTCTTATATTTGTTGAAACATAGTTGATATTAAATCCTAATTTTTGACTTTTAATTTTGTTAAAATGAAAATTCTAACGATTCAGATTCTTGTGACCATCAAGATATAATTATGTCTTGTTTGTTGCTCTTAATTTGTCACCACCCTTTTTTTGTGTTGCTCTTAATTTGTCACCACCCTTGTTTTGTGGTAAGCTCAACCACTTTGACAGTTGGTAAATAAATTGTTATAGCCAAATGGTAAACATACATAGCCAATAAATTGTCCTCGGAAAATGACCAAATTTAGGTCTTTATTCCAGATAAAAGATAGATTATTTAGAATACACAGTGAACAACTTTCAAAGCAATTTAATTTGAATTATTAGTGATTATCTCTGTCATTTATATATGTTTTTAAATATTTAAGATTTTAAAAGTGAGTATATTAAGTGTATTGTTTCTATAATATGCCTTTTTGAACAGTTTTTCCTTTTGAATGAGGAACTCATGGCCAAATAAGTTTGGGAGAAGTTGAATCATATTATAAAATACCTATTCACTAGGCTTTCCATTAGCCAGTGGAATATCAGTTTCCAACAGAAAAATCTTGAATATATCTAGTATATGACAGAATAGATTGAAGACTCTGAACTAATATATTAATGTTTCATAAGGTTTTACTATGGTTTGTCTGTAATACAGCTCCACTTTGAAACCAGTCATGTTATATTTTTAAGTATAGTAATGTCCTGAATAAGAAGTCAAAGAGGATGATTAGGAAAAAAGGATAAGTATTTAATTAATATTGTAAACCATATGAAACATGAGTGTTTTTAAAGCTTCTTAATGTCTTAGACCAAGATTTCACCGTTTATTGTATTTTAAATGGCTCCATTTTTTTCTGTGCTGTGTTCATCTTAGTGTGTAACATATATAAGCTAATTTTGATAAATATTGATAATATAAAAGTTAATATCTTGGGTAGAAGTGAATTATTGGCCATAACTCAGGTTAGCTTAAAATACTTGAATATACTCATTTTCTAAGTGGAGTTTTATTGTTATATCTCATGATTTCTCACTGGGAAGGGTGCTTTTTTGTACATGATTTTTTTCCTAGTTTGGTTAAATTGTTGATGACTATTTCAGCAGATGTCTAAAGTGTTAAAAACTTTCTTGTCAGATATAGTATCTATATGAAGAAACAGAAATGTGGGCCAGTAATTTAGCTGATTCTAACCGTTTGGGTTACCAGGAAGTGAGGCTAATTGTCAACATGGGAAATCTTCCTTGAACTTTATAAAGCTTTGTATAACTTTATATAACTCCTTAAAGTAAGGTGTTTAAGAAATAATGCTTTTAAAAAGTATTTAAACTTCTACACAAAGGCTTCAGTGAGAAACCTTTGTACTTGCTATTGGTGAGATCAGTCCAGAATCTAGGTGAGTCATTGGGGTTGAGTGAGTTTCATTGCCATGAACTAACTTCGCTATCTCACTTCTGCTTCCCTGGTTTTGTGGATGACCTGGGCAAGAAAATTTGGATGTTCCGCTCAAATAAACCATCGTTAGTTTCCAGCATAGCTTCCACCCAACTGTTAGTTTCCTTTCCCATGGCTAGCATTTTGGTTCAGAGTTCTTTTCTCATCTGGAGCTCTTGTGATGCTAAGCCTCCATACTGATGTCTTTGCTCCAGTCTCTCACAGGTGCTGCTGCTGCTAAGTTGCTTCAGTCGTGTCTGACTCTGTGCGACCCCATAGATGGCAGCCCACCAGGCTCCCCAATCCCTGGGATTCTCCAGGCAAGAACACTGGAGTGGGTTGCCACTGTCTTCTCCAATGCATGAAAGTGATAGGTGAAAGTGAAGTTGCTCAGTCGTGTCCGACTCTTAGCGACCCCATGGACCAGGCTCCTCCGTCCATGGGATTTTCCAGGCGAGAGTACTGGAGTGGGTTGCCATTGCCTTCTCCCTGACAGGTGCTAGATCTTTCCAAAACTCCACTCTGCTATGTTACTTCTTTGATCAAAATAATTTAGTTATGCCAGTAGCAAAATGACCATAAAAAAATTGCAAGACTTTCTTCAATCAATCCTGATTCACCATTACAATGGGAAACATTCATATAATTAACATTTTTCTGAATTTGATGTCTATAAAAATTGATTTTCCATAAGTTTTTTTTTTACTTAATACTTTAGTTGATATCACTAACATTATTTTAGGAGGAAAATTCCCACTATACCGAGCCTTTGTGTCAACTAAGGTTTTTTTCCCTCTACCATGAAAGGTTTCAAATGAATTAATTAAAATAATTTAAAAATATATTGATTTAAGTATCAATTCACTTTCTCTTCTTACACAGAGCCTGTTTTTTTTTTTTTTTTTTTATAATTAACTGTGTTGAATGTGATATGTTCCTTGATTCTCTGGTACATTTTGTCCTTCAACCATGTGGCCTTTGGTTTACATATCTGAAATTGGTGTGATTCTGACAGTAGAGCTTATTATGTACCTTATTTAGATAATTAGAATTTCTCCACTCTAGATTAGAGCTACGCTAGTAATTTTCAAACCCTATTTGTTTTCTTTTTTGCATTTACTTTTCGAGAAATTGTTGATAGTACAGTCTGTGCAAGCTTCTGCATACTAAGTCACTCAGTCATTGTCTGACTCTGTGTGGCCCCGTAGACTGTAGCCCGCCAGGCTCCTCTGTCCGAGGGATTCTCCAGGCCAGAATACTAGAATGGGTTGCCATGCCCTTCTCCAAAGGATCTTCCTGACCCAGGGATTGAACCCACGTCTCTTATGTTTCCTGCAGTGGCAGGTGGGTTCTTTACCACTAGTGCCATCTGGGAAGCCATACAAGCTTCTAGCTTGAAGCTTTTATTTCCTGCTATTGCTACCCTTCATCCCCACCATCTTGCAGCCTGGGTGCTAAGCTTCTCAAAATATTTGTGGTGGAGTACTAGTTTTTGTTTGATTGTTTTCACTTCATGATGTTAGTAACTTACTTTTATTGTGCTTTTAAAGAGCTTCTATCTAAGGCAGATTGAAAATTAAGAAACATACATACAAATTATACATCCAAATCTTTGATCATTAAATTCAAACGACAATAAATTACTTTGTCAAATTATATGAAAGTTTAGAACCTTGTAGGAGGAAATGGCAACCCACTCCAGAATTCTTGCCTGAAAAATTCCAAGGATGGAGCCTGGTGTGCAGTAGTCCATGGGGTTGCAAAGAGTTGGACATGACTGAGCAACTGAGCACAGAATTACTTGTAATTTTTGTTCTTTAAGTGAATTACCTAGTTTCTGGAACACACTGTACTGCTGTGCTACCCTGCTCAGACTGATGCTTCTCCCACTTTTAGGGTGCTTTTAGCTTCTTTTCTAAATGGCAAAGCCTTGCTTGTGTTAGAGTCAATTTGCATACCACCTCTGTGGAGTGTCTTAACTAAGAAAAGCCGTTGCCTGTCTTTTCATCTCATCACCTTCCCAAGAATTTGCCCTTCCATGCTTTTTACACTTTGTTCATGCCTTCTCTCATAGTAGTATCTCACTATGTCACTGATTATATTTTTTTCTGGCAATATTGTGGGTTCACTAAAGGCTGGTCTATCACTTAGTTACTCTTCTATCTTCAGCTCTCAACACAGCAGCTTCTTTCTAAATATATATGGAGTCATTGCTTCTTGTAAATTCAGAATAGCAGTGACTATCCCAAGATGGGAGATATTTCATATTCCCTGTAGTCTTTTTAAAAGGTCATCCATTTATTTTTCCCCTAGTGTTTTGGAAGCATTTCTGCACAGAGAACAGTGTTTATCAGTCACAGTTATAATGTAAATTCTTGAAAATTAGAAAGTAGAAATTTCATTTGAAGATTAAAACAAAGATTGTGCTTCTCAAGAAGTACTTTGCTTTAGTAAACCAGAAGCAGTTTTCAAACTTCTTGCCTCAGGACCCTGTTGTACTCTTAAAATATTGACGGACCCCAGAGAGTTTTTGTTTAGAGGGTCATATCAACCAATATTTACCATATTAGAAATTGTAAACTGAGAAAAATTTTGAAACACAGGATTACACAAGTA
The DNA here is from genome assembly GCA_007570785.1 of Antilocapra americana. Classification (NCBI taxonomy): domain Eukaryota; kingdom Metazoa; phylum Chordata; class Mammalia; order Artiodactyla; family Antilocapridae; genus Antilocapra; species Antilocapra americana. Next base: position 7,438,353 of record ML664170.1, on the reverse strand, counting down.
TGCATTCCAGAGTCAACAGAGTGCTACACATCCTATAGCCCTGGACAACTCCATTGTAGACTTAGTAGAGAAAGAGATGAAAAAGCAGATAACAGTTTAGCGTTATGAAAGTAGTATTGACTTCACGTGCCTCCTGAATGGATCATGCATGAGTTACCTTGGAGTCCCTGAACCACACTTTAGAAACTGCTGCTTTACAAGAATTCACTTTAATTGCCAACTGAATATTCTGTATTTTTTATTTTGATCATGTTGTAACCTAGCTTTTGTATTTATAGATTAATAAATTGTTGGTTTTTCTTTTTTTTAAAGTATCTGCAAGGTCTATCATGTTACCCACTCTTCTATTAATGTCTAGACATAGAATGTGCTGGAGCTTATTACCAGTGTTGGCTTGGCAGCTGTAAGAAGGAGATGCTTACTCAAGGAGAAGTCATTTTATTTGTGGATACTCAGTAAGGTCATTCCAAGCTGTGCCCTGTCAGTACCCCGGCTTTTATGGGCTAGCCCTTTTTATGACTAATGAACTTCCAAATACTTCTTCTGTGATGATTCTCCTTACTCCAGAGGGCTTGGAGGTTTGGTCATTTTCCTATTTCACAAAGTAAAGTTTGTATCATTTGCAGTGGAGTGGGAAGTCTTCCCTTCGAGACCTTTCCTTCTTCTCTCCTTTGCTTCACCTTCGCCTCCACTTGCCTCAACATGATCCCTGATGCTGGCTCTCCTTTTCTGGGAGTACAGTCTGCTCTCTGGCAGATAGTGACTTGGCCCTAGTGACTCCTGTTCTTTCTCACTCTCTGCCCTCTTACCTTGGCTGATACTCTGTTAAATTCTTTCTGAGGTCTTAGCAGGACAGTCAGTCTCCTAGAGTATTGAGCGACTCTCTTCAAATTGAAAGGGGACTGGGTCTTCCCGGAGTGTCCTGGGCATGCGTTGTATATACCTGTCAGCTGCCTGGGAGCACCAAGAGGGCTGCTCCTTCAGACTCCTGTTAATTCACTGACAGCTGTGTTCTGTTTACTCATCAGTCTTTTTATTGTGTGTTGGTGTCATCATGTGAGCTGTAATTCGGGGCTTCATCTTTATGAGTGACAAACTAGAAGCACAAAGCTGATAGAATGTTGGGGACTTTTTATTTTTGAATGCTATGTCCTAAACATAGTAAGCAGTCAGTAAATGTTTGCTAAGTTAATTTTATTTTCATTAGTGTTGATGAAACTCTGAGCTCCAGCAACGATTTTATGGTTTAAGCCAGGCCTCTCCCTTATTGGAGAAGGCAATGGCGACCCACTCCAGGATTCTCGCCTGGGAAATCCCATGGACAGGGGAGCCTGGCAGGCTACAGTCCATAGGGTCGCAAAGAGTCAGACATGACTGAGTGACTGAGCATGCACATCTCTCCCTTATAGCCAAGGGAGCTCTGCCATCACACTCTTCTGAAAAAGTACATGTTGCTGCCTTATAAGCAAAATCCTTACCTGCTACTTAGTGAAGATTGCTATTTGAAACATACAGACTTCAAATCTCCAACAGAATCTGATTCTGACTCTTTGTTAAATACCTTTAATTTTCTTATAAATGCGTACGTCACATTGCCATGTATTCTACAAACCTAGGCTGGAGACATCATAATTATTTTCTTTTTTTTTTTTTACTTAATGAACTTGCTATTAAAAGTACCCTATTTTATAACACTATTTTTGTTAGATATATTGCTACCTAAATATTTAAACCAGGTTTCATTGTTTTTCAGAGTTGTCTTTTTCTTCAACTCTCCTGCTCCTACCTTATTTTGACTGTTTTCTCTGCACTAATTTGTTTCCATTTTATTTTCACTCCAAGCCATCAGCAGCTCTACAACTCTATTTTTGTTTTTGTGTTCCAACATTCATTTAGTCACACCATTGCCTGAAAACCTTCTCCTGCTCACTAGATAAATGCCAGCTCCTTGACATGACCTTGATTCAGAGTCCTTGGTCCCAATTGTGTGTTCAGCCTAATCTCTAGTCACATTGGGCCAATGCTTCCTGTATCCCACTAAGCAGTTCCCTGCTTTTGAATGCTGTTTTTGAACCTAGAGTGACTGCCATTCTCTTCTGCCTCCTCATTTTTTTAACCATCATCGATCACTACCTTGGGCATAATAGCACAGCTGAAAACATAGTTACAGCCCACTCTGTTCCTACTGGACTTCTTACAAACTTCAGCGTTAGTATTTAGCACTTATACCCTGTTTCCTTTTGCACAGTGACTAAAGACCTCACATATACTGTTCACTCTCATGTTATATACTTACTAGGTATAGTATACTTTACCCTTTTCCTGCCCCATTTGGGAAACTATATCTCAGTAGTCCCCAACCTTTCTGGCATCAAGCATGGCTTTCATGGAAGACAGTTTTTCCTTGGACTGGGGGAAGGGGTGGGGGATGGCTTCAGAAGATTCAAACACATAACGTGTATCATGCACTCTATTTCTATTATTATTACATTGTGATATTTATTGAAATAATTATACAGCTCACCGTAATGCAGAATTAATGGAAGCCCTGAGCTTGTTTTCCTGCAACTAGGTGGTCCCATCTTGGGGTGATGGGAGAGCGATGGGGAGCAGCTGTAAATACAGATGAAGATTCACTTACTTGTCTGCCGCTGACCTCCTGCAATTAGACCTGGTTCCTAACAGGCCACTGACTGGTACTGGTCCATGGCCTGGGTGTTGGGGACCCCTGGCATATCCAAATTCAAGTGAGTTAGTTTGGTTGCCACTCAGCATAAACTTGAACTCAAGTCTGTTTTTTTTCAGACAGGTATAGTTTGCAATCTGTTGGACCTTAATACAGTTTATACCTTATGCTAAATACTCTTTGCAACTAATTATGACATATCTTATATATGATGAGAAACTAATATGTCACAGGTTATGATGATTTTAGGTTATTGCATTTTATTATAGCTTTTTTTTCACCTAGATTATTTCCTGAGACCTGTAGCTACTAAATTAAATTTTAAGGGTACTGCAGAGAAGATGCACACCCTCTGCTGGCATTAATCCCTTCTTTTTTGGCCTACACTGGAAATTCTATAACATTACAATAAAAAAAGATGTCTTGCTGATTTCTTATAACAAGGCTGAGACTGCCTTATCTTGTTTTACTTATGTTCACTTTCACTATTCTGATATTTTCCCCCTCTTACCAATGTATTCATATTAGGAATAAGAACTTTAGTAAACATGTCATTGCAGTTTCTTTACTTATTTTAATTTTAGTAAGCTGTATGCAACATGCATGAAGTTTATGACTTAACCAGCTAAAAGCTTATTCTTTAAAAATAAATTGAAATTGAGAGATTAATGTCAATGAAAATACTTCCTTAGTCTTAACATATCACTTGCAGCAACTCTAAAAGATAAACAAATAGAATCTAGGTTTTATATGCTCTACACTATAATATGATCTAGGGGGAAAAAAAAAAAAAAACTCCCACCCAGAATCTTTCTTTGAAATGGGAGGGTTTCGTTTTGAGGACTAATAGCTGCCTCATCCTTTGTGATTGCTTGCTTCCATAATTTGTTACGAAGAAAGGCTCCTAGGTAAACTGTCTCCGGGATGCTTGCGATTTGCTCTGTTCTGCTTGGGAAGGGTTAAGAGGAGACAACATCCTGTCAAAGACCTTGTTTTTAATTTTGCTTCTGCACACTGGCACAGATCCTGCTAAGAGCAGCCCAGATTAGTTCGGAAAACCTTTGAAGAGATTTAAGATGTCCTTCAGCCAGTTTGAAGGTTTTTGTCTTGCAAATCCAGTACAAGGGCGCCTGCAGGCATCTCGACCCTTGCTGTGCTGCTGATGCGGCTCAAGGTCACAGTAACCCGCCCTGTGACATTCAGCCACAACAAAAAATGATGCGGTGATACTGCTTCAGCATTCAGCCAGCCAACAACTTCCTCTAGTGAGGAACTGAGGAAGAAGTCCATTTTTTCCCCCTCTTTTTCTTTATTTTGGGGGGGGCTCTTGTGAATTTTTGCTGTAGGAAATAATCCTGGATTTCTGGTGTGTGTGATGACAAGGTCATTTCTTAATTAGAACACATGTAAAGAACAAAGCTAAATGGCTTCAAAACAGCTTTGTAGTTGATGGAGAGGATTTAAATTATTTAAAGAGATAGTCACCCATGTATGATGGAAGCTGAATTCTAAAGGCATTAACTCCCTTCCTTCCTGTCTCCTTGCCATTACTTTGAATTCCTTTAGAAGAGGGCAATCTAAACTTCAGAAAATGTATAAATACTTTTTTTTTTTTAAGGAAGAGACATAATTTATAAATAAAATTCTTGGATAAACTTTATAGGAGAAGTTTTCTCCCCATGCCATTCACCTCTTGGAAATTTTATCAGGTGGCTTGACTGAGGAAGTAGGAATTAGAAACTTTTTTCTGCTGTTAACTGATTGATTTGTAATTGGTTGGGGAGGGTTGAAAAAAATACTTACTTTATTACCTCACCTTCTCTTCTTCACTTTTACACGTGTGACTCGGAATTTTAGTAAATCAGTTTACCTTGAAAGTAGCCGTTGCTCAGTCGTGTCCGAACTCGTCGCAACCCCGTGGATTGTAGCCCGGCAGGCTCCTCTGTCCATGCAGTTCTCCTGGCAAGAACGTTGGAGTGGGTAGCCATTCTTGAGTCCTTGGAAAACATAGCACCTATCATTCAGTTTCTCAACTTTCAGAGAATTGATATAAAAAGACAAGACACGCGTGTTTTTCCTCAGGAAGGAGAAAAGCAATTTTAGTTTCAAATAGCCTCTAAGAAGGTTGTTTGTCAACGAACGGACTCTTATAAGGCACAGTGAAACCATGCGCATCAACACTTACCAGCCCTACTGGCTCCCCTCTCTTCTGTGGGGCTTGTTCCTCCTCTGTTGCCTGTGAGTGCTAACTACAGGACATCAGTTGGAAAGAGTCCAAATAAACTGGCTTTCTAAGCTTGAGACTTAATGCGCATAACCTCTGTAGGATTAGAGCCAAAGAATCTAAGAAGTTTTTATAGTTGATACTTTTCTGGGTAGATCAGGCACAGAAGCACTTGAAGTTATTTCTTTATACACAAAACCATGTCTGTAAAGAAACTTCAGTTCCACATTATAATATCAACATAAAGCTTTCTTGGAATTTGGTTGTTTCTTTCTTAAAGAAGATGCTTCCCTGTAAGTGTAACTAAAGGGCACATACTTCTGGAAGGTGGACGTAGCATACTGTGCTTATTTGAACTGATATTTGGACTTTGGGGCCCACAGATAACAAAGCTTCCGGGGATGACGTGATGAATGGTATTAGAACAGTTTAGAACTGTCTAGACTTCTTATTCTGGACCCTTTTCCTCCTGTCAAGAAGCAGTATCTTTGGGTCCTCCCAGGAAAGTAAAAAGGTATATATATACACTTTTAGGTTATGGCTGTTTGAGACGATTTTAGGTTTGCCAAAAGAAAAGCCTGGAGGGGAAATCTATCTGCAAGGAAAGGGCAGTGTGATTCTGTGCATCCCTGCCCTTGCCTGGAGTCTGGTGTGCCCTTCTGTCATGTATGACCCACGCTCACCTGCTAGTCATTTCTAATTTACTGTCCTAATTCATCGATTTGTTATCACTAATTGTTCTTCATTTACTTCTGTGTAGTTTCCAGTACCTAAAGGGTTGAAAGGTTGCTGTAATTGGCACCCGCAGCTGCTCTTTCTTTTGACAGGGGATAATTTCGCAGCCTATGCTTTGTGTGACAGCTGCCTAATTGGGCATTCTCCCCTTGTAGCAAGCGTGCCTCCTCCAGCCTCCCTGCTGACAAATGGTGGTGGATTATAGATGAGGACACGCTGACCCATTCGACCTTGCTGAGACAGCGGGGAGGGGCCTCCTGCTACTTGAGGGAAGCTTTAGGTCATTTAGAGGACAAGGTCACCAGCCAGGTGGGGAAATGACATGATATCACATGACAGTAGCCTGATGACATGGTCAGTGTGTCAAGGACGAAGGCATCAGTATCGGTTAAACATTATTGCAGTGCTTCATTGGAGGCCCCGTATTTCTTAATTGTTCTGCTGTTTTGTTTTGTTTTGTTTTTGAGAAAAAGGAAGAGTGCAAAATAAGACATGTATTTTAGCAGGGTTAAGGCAAGTGTGTATATGAAAATAGAGCTGGTTTAGAAAGCTTCCTCCTAAGTTTCTCCAGTCATCTAGAATGTTTTGTTCTTAATTCTTAGTTTGTAATCCCTTGATTATCAGTACTTTTCAAGACTTATTTGAAAATTAAGGCAGACAAATTAAAATGAGGTATTGTATATTAGTAAACATTTAACAACTTCCGTTATCATGCTAACTCAGTGATTGGCACACCTTTTCATATTTCGAATAAAAGGAAAATAAACTAAGTGAAAATGCTTAACTGAAAGGAACCTCAAAACTCTAGACTTAGGAGATCAAAAATACCACCACAGCATAAGTGTAAAATTTTAAAGATTTTTTTAAAGTAATTTTTGAGACCTGAAAATATTTTTTACTGTCTTGGGATTGTATTTAATGTAAAAGCTAAAAGCTAAATGAAGATCTTTTAGATATCTTTTCATTGTTGGTAATACACAAGCTTTTCTTGGATAAGTAGATTTGAACTATATAATACCCTTTTTAAAGTGTAAATTCTGAAGGATCCCTGCTGAGTCTATTAACCCTATGTTAATACTTGAGAGAGTAAGTCCATATAAACTGTATTGGATAGTGCAAATCTTGTTTTGAAAACAAAGGACAGTTTAATACAAAAAATACTGATCATGATTCTCCTTTTCTGGGGCGGAGCGGGGGGAACTAATTATTGTTAGGTACTGTTGAATCTAAGCCCTCACTTCAACAGGAGCTAATTTCATACCCCTGAGGTAAAAAACTATCAATGGTAAAAGTGTGATGAATTAGTTCACTGAGGTAGACACATCTGTATTTCTGTGGCTTGTGCGTGGTATTTGAGTGTGTGTGTGTGTGTGTTTAATTTTGACCGTGCTGTGCATGTGTTTAGCCGTTCTCAAACCCTGACTCAAGCTTGGTGGAGGTTTAATCCTGTGCCCTTGTACACGTAGACTTGATTAGTAGTTGTGGTTATCTCAGCAGAAGACATACCGCCCTCCTCCTTGTATTGGTCGGGACCTGGGCATTGGGGAGTCAAGGCAAAGGAGAAAGAAAAGAGATTTTACATTAGTATTCTATGAAAGCCTTACTGTCTGCAGAACAAATTGATTGCTCCGGTGTACCTGTGCTTGGCACCACTGCTGTGAAAGAAAGGTAGGGTTGTAATCTGTTTTATTGTATTACATATTGTGACACTCCAGGAATATTTAACACGCTCTCTTTCTGTGGCACGTGCTGTAAGTCTAAGTTTAAAAAAAAAAAAAAAAGGAAATAAGTGAATGGGAAGTATGGGAGAGGAGCGGGCTATAGCTTTGTTTACTTCAGTCCATGAGAGTTCGTTCGAATAAGATAATTCTGCTAAAAGCATCACTGGGAACGTAACCTGATTGGTAACGAAACCCTATAAAGTGTTCTGAGGCACTAATCTGTTTCACTGCTTGAAATGTGTCAGGCAGAGATGAAATTCGAGCTAATATAAGATTATAAGCACAAGATGAATGGGGGAAACCAGGGAGGTGGTTCCGAACCTAATTAGTTTAGGAAATGATTTTTAATTATTTTCCAGTATATTGTATTGTTAAAGGTCCTACATTACATGAAGAGAATAGGAAAGAGATTTTCATTAAAAGAAAAAGTAGCCACTCTACCACCTTAAACTATGTTAACAAAATTAAGAAATGTAATTTTTATTTTACTCTTTTACTAGTTTCATTGTATAAACATTATACTGTTTGATTCTGCTGTGGGAAAGGAAATTGAAATGTTTCTCCTTGTATTTTTTTTTTCATTAATTCTCTGGGATTTTTTTTTTTAGATAGAGACTTAGGGTATAAAATTTGGGATTTCTAAATATGAGTTGAACAAATGTTTTAATATTTCACAAAATGATTGAAATCCCTGTGATTGGGATCCAGGCATTCATGAGCTGTTGCCGGAGCCACACGCTTTAGGTTATGTGAAAATCTGTACCATGAGGGGAGAGGTGAAATTCCTCTTGTCCAAGTCTCTTGCCACATGTGAGCTGCAGGTGCCCTTTGCCTCCTCTGTCCCTGTCGTGATCCTTGGATTATAATCAGAGCCCTTGATTTAGGGGAGAGAGGAATCAAAACAGTTCACTGGTGGACTAAAGTTGTTTTCTATTGTTTACTTTTATGTTTTTAAAATCAGCATATTGCTTAATATTTTGATTACACTTCCCCCATTTAAATGTGTGAATAATTGTTCTGTATGTACTATTTATACGTTGTACAAGCATTCTGATACTGAAAATTGATGAAACCAGAGATCACAGACATTGGTCTCAACTTGTTCCCAGATACTTTTAGAGAAAATTGTGTGAATGGAGAAACATTTTTAAGCATTTGCTTTTTTTTGTTTTTTGTTTTTATTCAACAAGTTCTTTAATTTTACCAGTACTTTTGAGAAATAAGGAATGAATGTAACTATTTTCATAGTAAAGATGAAAAACATGAAATTAATTAAATTTCCAAGTGATTATCTAGACAGCTTGCAAGATTATAACATTTGTTGAACAATAAATATAATACCGAATTCTGATATAAATCATTGATTAACATTAATTGTTTGAGGTCATGTTATCTATAAGGAAAGAAGATATTTTCAAAGAACTTCTTTGATTCAGTGGCAAAATTGACTATTAAATATTTTTTCAATGGAATACTAGCCATCAAAATTATTGGTACTGCATTCATTCTTATACTCTGAGTCTTGTCGGAGGTTTTTTGTTTTTTGTTTGAAAAAATGTGAATTGAGAAAATGTAGAGAAAAAATAAACCATAGAACTAAGACTCAAACATTTTACTTTCCACAATAAAACATGTTCTAAACTCCTTCTCATTCAAATTTTAGTTTTTAATTTAAAAAATTTTTAGTTTTCAATTTGTAATTACCTTAAAAATTTTGAAACGTTTGTTATCTTTCACACTTAAAAAAGAAGAGCATGGAATGTGTATATTTAATGTATAACCAACTCAGAATGGAAAGATAATGAAGGAAATAGCAAATGGAAGAAATTTATATTTAAACTCTCTTTTCTTGTGGTGGTGGTTGTAGTTCTTTTGATGGAGTAGGAGATTTTTTTTTTACAGACAAAAGCTGTGTTCTTTGTTTACTAAAATAAACATGATGCTTAACACTCTACTTGGCATCTAGTATCTGTTCAATAAATACTTGTTAGTCAAATGAATGAAGAACACTCAACTGGTCTATCCAGCTACCCTACACGCTTGGTTTTTATACTTTTTCTATTTACACTTTCAGCTGTTCTCATAGTAGTAGTTTTCAGCATCTGCTTCTGTCCTGAAAGCATTCTAGGTATTGAAGGAACTAGAATTTGGTGTTTCAGAACCATAGCAGAAACTGTTTTTGTAGAATTGTTTTTTACTCAGAGTAGTTCAGGTGCCCAACTGTGTCTTAAATTGTTCTTCCTCTTAACACAGACAAACACAGATAAACGATCAGACTTAGAATTTTTCCTCCCCTCACATTACCTCCATCCTTTCCCCTCATATGCTGGTCTGCTGTGATGTTAAATTTTTCAAGCGCTGGTCTGTGTCTTCATAGATGCATTTTGTGAGTCTAGGTCTGTTATGCTTACATCAACAAATTATTTTGAACATTCAAGAAAACTGCATTATAACTTTAGTTAGAGAGATTTAAGTCTTTGGAGAAAATAAACATTTGACTTATCATTATGACTATGACTTGAAGGCATGAGATGAAAGTCATTCATGAGGACAACTTTAAATATGTGGGTGATACTTCCCTCAACTCAGTTAATGAGCGTATTTTTTTATTGTTAGGTTTTCAACATTAGCTAGGCTTAGACCAGAGTTTTTGAGTAGTAGAACCTTACAGATCAGTTAATGTAAAGGTACATTTAACAGATGAGAAAACTAAGCTTTAGACAGGTTGATACATGGTTGCTGTTATAAAAGCAAAAATACAAATTACTAGCTTTATAAAAAGTGATCACTTTTTCACATAATGTTAACTCCTTGCCTGATATTATTCTCCTAAAATAATAATTATGTTGATACTAGCCAACAGTAGTTATACCTGTAGCCACAGTAATTTTAATTCATAATAAATAGTCTATAAATTTAAGCAAATGGATGTTAAATCATTATATATTTATTTATATTTATATCATTATACATATTTATAATGATACAGTTTCAGTTTGCTTTAATTTACAATCTGTTTGGTAATGAGTTATACACACACACAGAATTACTGATTCAGCTCAGTTGCTCAGTCGTATCCGACTCTTTGTGATCCCATGGACTGCAGCATACCAGGCTTCCCTGTCCATCACCAACTCCCAGAGCTTGCTAAAACTCATGTCCATCGAGTTGGTGATGCCATCCAACCATCTCATCTTTGTCGGCCCCTTCTCCTCCTGCCTTCAACCTTTCCCAGCATCAGGATCTTTTCCAATGAGTCAGTTCTTTGCATCAGGTGGCCAGAGTATTGGAGTTTCAGCTTCAGCATCAGTCCTTCCATTGAATATTCAGGGTTGGTTTCCTTTAGGATGGACTGGTTGGATCTTCTTGCAGTCCAAGGGGACTCTCAAGAGTTTTCAGCATCACAGTCTGAAAACATCAATTCTTTGGGACTCAGCCTTCTTTATGGTTCAACTCTCACATCCGTACATGCCTACTTAAAAAAACCATAGCTTTGACTAGACAGACCTTTGTTGGCGAAGTGATGTCTCTGCTTCAGTTAATATTTAATATTTTATAGCAATATTTTCTTTAATCATATAATCAAGCTGATCAGAGAAAATGGGCAGCCAACTGGGACTCTTGCTGGGAAAAGACCTCCAAGGAGGTATACTGATCAGGCATGGCCCCCTTCAAACATAATTAAATGTTGAATTGCCAAATTCAAGAAGCACTCTAATTCAGATTGTTCATGGAAAGATTGATCATGGAGTCATCCAGGGGCTAAGAGTTTGGGTTTGCAAATAAGTCCCAACAGTACACATCAGATAGGTATCCAAGTTAAAGACGAGAGGTCACTCCAAAAATCAGTTCCTGACAAGACTGGACTTGCCTCTATCCCACTGGGCTGGTTTTATTCCCAATAGAGAAATGAACAAATAACTAGAGATGTCAGAAAATCAAGTTGACCAAGTATAGGGGCAGTGGGGAGACTAGTGGGCAGTGGAGATGTGGTTTAAGAACTAGACTCATGCTCGATATTAAGTTTATATAACATATATAAGGTATGGGGATGGGGAGATGGCAGTAAACTATTCCTAAACCTTTCCTTCCCATTAGTAGATTTAAAAAATATGAATAAATGAAGCAAAACTTCACACCTAGCTTTTTGCTTCAGCAACTGGGCTGACCAAGGTTTGCAGACAAACTATTTTACCTCTCTAAACTTGACTCTGTCCGTCTTCAAAGTAGGGATTATTATAACATCAAACTCTTATCGGTTATCATGATGATTAAATGCAAAGACAGCGTATAGTGCCTGAGCCATTATAAATATCTGGTAATTGTTTGTAGGTGTGTGTGTCTGAGTGTCAAATAGTCATGCCCTCTGCAGATGTATACTTTATACCTCTGTTAGCGATAGGATTTGGCTAGGTAAGTGCTAGCCAAAATAATATGATGTAGTAGAGCTGTTTTGGTATCTCAAAATGAATGATGCATTCTTTTCATCTTGTATATTCAGTGTGGTGAAGCCAAGTCTAAACTCTTATTCTTATTTTTTTAACCTGTTAATTTTATCACATATTTCAAACAAACAAAAAATTTGTAACTTTAATGATTCACATTCAAAAACTACATATCTTTGTCTTGATCAGTTATGTGATCTTTATTTGTGTGGACTTTATTAAAATATGTATCAAAAACTAATTTTCAATAACCACCTTTCCATCTAACAGGATAAATTATTGATAAGTGAATCATGCACCTCACTTTAGAATGATAGGAAATAATTTGGAAAGTGAGAACTCAGAGCTGATAAGGTGAAGTTTAATTTGTTTGAATCTTAGCTTAGAAGTTTCATTTTCTATAAATGCTTCTCAGTTTCTAGACTTTTCTCCCTTTAATTATAGAAATGATTTAGCGATGGTAGACTTTTGCAGATCCTTAGGACACTGGGGTGTTATAAGTTAACAAATGTAAATGCCAAATAAATAGCAGTTAACACAACACTTTTCCCTGGACTGCAAAAAAATAGAGGAATATTAGAGATTCCTTATGATTTGACCTATTTAAATAAAATTTTACCTTTTCATTATACAGTACAATAATTGTAATTTTAAATGGGGTGATTATTTCTTTTGATCTTTATAAAAGCATATTACTTGAAAACCCAAAGGATTTCTTAACGTTATGCCTTGTAATCATCTTTACTTGGTTTACATGTTAAATTTAAGGGAAACCCCGTAATTGTGTGTATGTATATGTAGGAAATGTATATTTCCTATGCTGCCAGTTGCTTTTTAGTATTACGTATAGAATTAAGCAGTCAGAAAGAAACTAAGAATATGTATAGACATCCACTTATTCAGCAAAAATTCAGTGTCTCAGATATACGAGTGGCAAACAGAATAAAACTAATTCTTGTCCTCACAAAACAATAAGTACAGTGTAGTGGTAGAAGACAAGCAATAAATAAGTATTAAAAATAACAGCAAGGAAAAGCAAGCAAAAAGTGTTACAGAATGAGAGAAGTCCTAAGACAGTTGGTCTCCTGATTGCTCTGCTAGGGGAAAATGGGGAGACCCATTTACAGAAGGCCATTGGAAAAACCTTGCCTTGGGAAGTAACATTTAAGCTGAGTTGTGGAAGGAGGCAGGGCTTCCCAGGTGTCTCTGATTGTAAGGAAGCCACCTGCCAAATAGGAGACCAAGAGACACGAGTTGGATCCCTGGGTTGGGAAGATCCCCTGGAGGCGGGCATGGCAACCCACTCCAGAATTCTTGCCAGGAGGATCGCATGAACGGAGGAGCCTGGAGGACTATGGTCCATGGGGTCACAGAGTCGGACAAGACTGAAGCAACTTAGCACTCACACACAGGCAGGTGGAAGAAGGCAAAGGAGTGGCTGGCTATAGGAAGAGCCTTCCTGGGAGCGGCACCTACACACACACACACACATGGGCTAGTGCGCCAGAAAGAACTGTCTGTTCTGGCATCAAAGGAGATCTCTGTATTTAGAGTTATGCTCTCCAGATGCTCTGCAGTATGGTAGCCTTGAGCCACGTGGGGCTTGTCCCAGTGAGATGCACTGTAAGTGTAAGAAGTGAATAAGTGTGAGTGAAGTGAAGTTGCTCAGTCGTGTCCGACCTTTGCAACCCCATGGACTGTACCCTACCAGGCTCCTCAGTCCATGGAATTTTCCAGGCAAGAGTACTGGAGTGGGTTGCCGATTCCTTCTCCAGGGGATCTTCCCGACCCAGGTATCGAACCCGGGTCTCCCACCTTGCAGGAAGACGCTTTACCATATGAGCCACCAGGGAACCCCAAGTAAGTGTAAAATACATACCAATTAAGACTTAGTATGACAAAAATGATGTGAAACATCTGAAGGATTTTATATTGATTTCATATTGATGCCATAATATTTTAAATATATCAAGTTAAAATATATTCAAATTAATTTTAACTTTCTTTTAAAGTATGACTACTAGATAACTTAAAATACCACATGTGATTCTCATTACATTTTGTTGGACAGCACCTGACTAGAGCATAAGGAACAAGGGACTAAATGACATAGGGTTGGTTAGATTCTCTGGAGCCAGATTATGTAGGACCTGGTAGACCTAAGAGAGGAATTCAAACTATCTGAAGTGAGAAGGAAACCATAATGCATTTTTAGTCAAAGGGATTTACCTTTTACAAAACGCATTTGCTACAGTGTAAAGATTGTATTGGAAGGGGCCAGTTAGGAAGCTAATATAGTAGTGTACAACACACACAGCACTGAACCATTTGCCACAACAGTTGTCGGATAATGTTACATAAAAGTATCTAACCATCAATGAGTTTTTTTCAGTCATATTTGATGGAGTTTCTTAAGCTATGGGTGCAGGCATTGGTTAGGGTTTGCATATGTAGGAGTTCTCTTTCCTCCATGTTCATGGAATATTAAAAATCTTACAAAGTTAAATTTCTACTAGCCTCCCAAAATATTGTAATTAATGAAAATAGTGATACTTTAACATCATTTATAGTTTTAAAGATTTTTGAAATTTTTGACAAACCTGTGACGTTTCTTAATATTTTGAGATGGTTTGTTGTTCAGTCACTCAGCTGACTGTGTCCCACTCTTTGTCCCCACGGACTACAGCACACCAATCCTCCCTGTCCTTCAGTATCTCCCGGAGGTTGCACAGACTCGTGTCCATTGAGTTGATGATGCCATCCAGTCATCTCATGCTCTATCAGCCCCTTCTCCTCCTGTCCTCAATCTTTCCCAGCATCAAGATCTTTTTCAGTGAGTCAGCTCTTTGCATCAGGTGGCCAAAGTATTGCAGCTTCAGCCTCAGTACTTCCAATGAATATTCAGGGTTGATTTCTTCAAGATTGACTGGTTTGATCTCCTTGCTGTCCAAGGGACTCTCAAGAGTCTTCTTCAGCACCATAGTTCAAAAGCATTGATTCTTCAGCACTCAGCCTTCTTTATGGTCCAACTCTCACATCCATACATGGCTACTGGAAAAACCACGGCTTTGACTATATGGACATTTGTTGGCAAAGTGATGTCTCTGTTTTTTAATATGCTGTCTAGGTTTGTATAGCTTTTCTTCCAAGGAGCAAGCATCTTTTAATTTCATAGCTGCAGTCACCATCCACAGTGATTTTGGAGCTTAAGAAAATAAAATCTGTCACTGTTTTCACTTTTCCCCCATCTATTTGCCATGAAGTGATGGGACCAGATGCCATGATCTTAGTTTTTTGAATGTTGAGCTTTAAGCCAACTTTTTCACTCTCCTCTTTGACCTTCATCAAGAGGCTCTTTCGTTTCTCTTTGCTTTCTGCCAATAGAGCAGTGTCTTCTGCATATCTGAGGTTATTGACACCGTGATGATTTGATAGTAGCTACTGACAGCACAGATTCTGCAGGTCTGTATAGCCTTTAACCCTCCCAGCTATTCTCTGCGATACAGTTTGTTCTCTCTTTTGAAGTGAAGAAACTTGAGACACTTAGGAGTAATTAAAAAGTTGCCAAGGTTATAGGGTAGTAAGTGACAGACACTAGGCTGAAACTTAGTTCTTTCAGGTACATGTTGTGATGCCCTTTTATGGAAATGCTCCTTTTATTGATCTATAGATTGTGTATGTATGTATTTTTGTGCAAGAATGTGAGTTAGATGTGCCATGTTTTATTTCACTCAGAAGCTATAATTGCAGTACCCCCTTTTAATTTGTATAAAACTGGAATAATTCTTAATCTTTGGCTTTTTGCTCTTATTTATTCTGCTCTGATAGAACAAGTTTTGGATTATCTTTCATAGTACTGAAAAAATGCAAGATACAGTATAATTCAGATGTCTTCTTTTTTTCTTTCTTTCCTGAATTGCTTTTAGTTTTTTGCTTTAAAGGGAAATTTATTTGCTATAGAATCTACATCCACTTATGAGTACTTAGGGGACACCATATATAATGCTATGTGCTTTACAGGTTCATGAAATCTTTTTTTATGGTTTTGTAGGTAACATTATCTCCAAAGTCAAGTTAAGTTAGTTTGTGAACCAAGATTCAAAACCTGAACTCTTAGCTTTAGTATGTTACCCATTTTTATGTATCTTTGAAATTAAGTATCTTCACGGTATCCCTGTTATGATCAATTACACTTTGAACAGTATTTTTCATTATAAAAATCAAAGGACTTTTGAAATTCAAGTGAAAATGTTTAAGAGTTTTGAAAATGATATTTCTTTAGCAGAATTGAAATTGATTTGTCTCTTATCGCTGACAAGACTGATACTTTTTGGCAAGCTGTTAGTTTTAGTTCCTCTAGTTAATGAAAATAAAACAAAGATCAGGTAGTGCTCAAAGAAACTGTGCAGCATAAAAATCTGGCAGTTTGCTTTTAATGGATGATCTGGTAAACAGAAGGATAGTGGAATCAATAGGCATGTGGTCACTAAGCAGCATCATATTTTTAAAGTATCAAGTCATAGTAAAATACCTGTATACGGGTCCACTTTAAATTGCAGAGTCAGCCAGTTAGGAATTAGAAATGCCAGATTCTGGGTTTGCAGTGTTACCTTCTAAAAAGATCATTTAAAATACCTGAATATCCAAAGCATTTGCATTGGATACTACTTTAGTTCCTATTATACTACTTGATTTTGGAAAGGATAGATTTTTGCCTAATTAGCATAAAATTATATTAAACAATTATATAAGTTATTTATTATCCATAGTAATAAGGAACATAAAAGGGGGAAAAGTAATATTTCTGGAGGACTTGCTGGGTTGGATGTTTTATATGTGTTATTTAATCTTCACAACTCTCCTCCTAGATAAGTTGGTATTGTCCAGATTAAACGGAGGCATAAAAAATTTTACCTAGAGTTACAGAACTGGTGGGTAAGCCCTAGTGTTTTTATTTTTAAAGCTTGTAGTATCTTTTAGAAATAAAAACTGGAGGGACCATTTTACCTTACAGATTTTTGAAAGGTGTAAAAGAACGCCTTTCAGAAATTAGCTGCGGAAAATGAAACTCTCAGATTTTCTTCAGCATAAATTGTTGAGATTGACAGAGGGTAGATTGGAGTGGTGTCTAATCCTATGAGTAGTCAATACCGGACTGTAAAATAGTTTATGAAGTCGAGCTTCTCAGTCCTGATATTTTGTTGTTACCATTCTTGATTTTAGTTGGTTACTTCCAGTCTTTTGTTACCAGGCCCACCCCTGATAACAAAAAACTCTAAATATTTACACAGCAAAATATATAGTTTACACTTCTGTAATCATGTAAGTGCTTTTATTTATTGGCATTCTTTTTAAAGAAGTAAAAACTGATTATTGAACAGAGATTTTTAAGAAGGTTTAACCATTTTTTTCCCTTCTCAAACATAATTTTACAAATAAGATTTGAGTCATGTCAACTATCTGATGACCATTTTCTTGATTATATAGTAGTGATTCAAAGCATGTTCTTGCTTAGTTTTGTTCCAATATGCAATTTTTAATATGTAATTTTGTTCTTCCATTTTGCTGGTTATAGAGAACTCCACTTAGCCCTTTTATTCTGAACATGGGTTCCAACCATTTCTACTTCACAGTGTTTATGCTGCTGAAAAATATATTTAGAACAAAAATATTGCCAAATTTGAGAATGTTTTTAACAGATTGAAAGAATTTTTTCCCCTGTATGTCACTCTTTTGAGTATTCCTACAGTGTGTATACTTTTAAGGTGGTAGGTGGAGGAGATGCCTTACTTGGTAAGTCAGCTTCAGTAGTAGTTTTGTGACAAAACTGTGTTTACAAGTAAGATATTTTGGGGAGAAACACTAAGGTTTTGATTTAGGAATTTAAATGATATTCTCTTATGTAAATATAATACAGAAACTTATAAACCATTTCTGTAACTGTATCAAAATGCACAAAACTTACAAAAGTCTTCCTTCTGTGAGTAAAAGGGGGAGGATAGGATGAAAGAAGGCATTTTTTTCTGTCTAGAATGGGAATACCTACTTAGCCCTGAAAGAAGCATCAGCCCTAAATGATAGAGAAGAAATAGAAAGGCAGAGTAACTGCGCTTAGCCATACCAAGAACATCCTCAAGAAGGGCTTCAAAATAAGGAGTTAAAATAACTAGCTCCAGGGAAATGCAGTAGAATCTTAAAGAGGATCGTGTTGAGCCTAATGCTTCTCAACGAGTAAAATGAGGCACCAAAAAAATCATAACACATGGTTACTTTTTGTCTTTCCTCTGTGTCTCTCATAGCCCTAGAGTTTGGGGAGTTAGGCCAGTGTCTTCTCTCTGTTGATCCCACACAGCTCTTCTTGAAAAGAAGTATTTTACTTCATATGCAGGAAGAATTTGAAGGAGATGTAGTTGGTCCATTGTAGTGGACCCTTCTGCATCTTTTTCTTGTTTATTCTACCATGGGATATTTATTTCTGACTCCCTCCTTTGGGCAATTGTTGAAACTTTTGGAGTCAAGGCTGTTATCTAGGGCCAGGAGCCACCAAAGTTTATTTAAGAAGAATTGGAGACTAGTTGAAACCCAGTAAATGACATTAAAGAAGCACCTGGAACCTTAGGCATAACCTGGCCGTACCTGACCCAGAGTAACCCAGCTTCTCACCCAGCCAGCTTCACTAATGAACTTTGATCGCAGGCACTGTAAGAGTGTGATGCTGCTTGCAGTTAGATGTCTTGCCTGTTTAGGGGCATAATTTGCTAGAGATGGTAGAGGTAGCCAAACCAAGATCCCCCTTATGTGATATTTTACTATTTGGCCCTCTGAGCAAGAACCATCTGGTCTTTATTTCCTTGCCAACTTCATTACAAGCCATCCTACCTACCTTTGTGCTGGGTTCCACTTTAAGAATTTAGTTTCCAGTCTGCTCATACATAGAGTTGGAATACCAGCATCTCCCTTAAGATTGTATTACTGCTTATCTAGTTCCCACCTTAGCTTTCTAGCATGGACACATACCCTCTTCTAACTAATAGCTGTAGTACCTAATTTGTATATTAGGCAAAGGCATTCTCTCTAAGCTTGCCTGTCTTTCATCCATTCATTCTCAAGGCCTTGAACCTTGCTAAAGGCTCATCATTTAGGGTTTGGACAATCCTAGGCCGACCCAGAGTTGAGCATTGATACTTGCATGATTCAGTATTAATAATCCACCCTATCCCATCCCATCCACATTTCCCAACATAGAGAATATGAATATGGTCTTGATGTCAGTCTCAGGAGCCTTTGTAGTTCTGAATGTCCACAGCAACATGAGTAAATCAGGTAGAATTAAAGACTTAGGAGTTAAAAGAGGGAAAGAAGAAAGTAAACCATTTGAGAAGTTGGGAGGGGTAGATAAAGGCAGGAAGAAAGAAGGGATGGAGGAAACAAATACATATTTAAGAACTGGCACAGCTTTTAATTATGCTCTTGGCTAGTGGCACTACAGTCATGAGCTGAACCCAATTGATGGGGTCTGACTGTGAGGTCTTAGGAAGCAATCTTGAATCTAATAGTCCAGATGTGTCGTCTTAGCAAAATTACAAAATGGAAGAAGTCAGAAAGGTGGACAAGGAAATTGGCTCATCTGTGTCTTTCATGATTCCTTTTTTCCTTGATTGAAGGAAGATCAATATTTTGTTTTACTTTTTATGCAAAAAAATGAGTCTTCATTTCTTTTCTAATGGTCTAAAGGAGTTGTTCTCTTTTTGAATATGAGAAATTGTCTTTAACGTCAGAACATTTCACTGTCCTCTGCCTGCGCACCATATAGAATATATATGCTCATGTGGATTCAATAATTTTAGAGTCAGTTAAACTGCTTGGCTAATATGAGAATAAAGATTTATCTACTTGTAAATTCAATAGAGTAGGAAAATGATAAATTAAACTGTAAAGTTCTTCAACATCAGTAAGTTTCACACAGCTGCACAGGTAACTTGACGAAAGGACATGTTCAGCCAGATGGCCTGTGCTGGCCTCCTTCCCATCCCCGCAAAAGATATGTTATTCACTCCCAGGATAACTCAGGGAAAGAGCTGCTTGTGGAATTAAAACAACCAGTGTCCAATTAACCCCTGTTTTGGTCAGTGTTTCCTACACAGTTTGGATAATTGGCATACTTTAGTTTCATCAAGGGAGGCAGCTGGTCTGTCGGTTAGTGCAGGCCCTAGGGAATAAGAAATCTGAAATTCTGTTATTAGCTCTGCCCCTGCAAACTCTCAGTGTGACCTTGAACATCTTCTTTACCTCCTTGTGTCGCTCTCCCCATTTGAAAATCAGAAATATGCATTGGACGTAGACTTAGTACATGAGATGGAGGTTCTGTAGGAAAAGTGAGGGAAAAGAGTGTTGATATTTGCAGAGGTCTTTAAACCATGGACTTCAGGGCATGATTTGCCTCACATAGTATTACTGCAGTAGCTTAGGGATGCTGCCTTTGCATGGAACAGAAAGAAGCCTATTCAGCAAAGTTTAAGTAGAGGGAGATTTATTAGAGGCATGTAGTAGGCTCTTTAGGAATCCAGTGATAGGAGAGCATTGCACTTCCTTGAAACGGGAAAATCATTCATCAGCTCCTTGCTGCCTATTCTGTCTCTCTTCCTTTTTGCCTTCCTTATTCTGCTTCTGTCTCTGCACTTCCTTCATTCTTTTCTCTCAGCATACAGAGGAGTCAGTATGAACTGCGAAATGTGGCCTCATTAAAGCAAACCAAAAATGAAGGTTTTTCAGACTCTGAATTACATATCCCAAGAGATGCAAGGAATTGGTCCTGTTTAGTCACATGCTCAACATGGTCCATTCCCTGGGGCTAGGAATCAGGGAATAGGTTCTTTATGGGAAAAGTCCAGGGAAGGAAAAAATGATAGGCATCTTTTGTACATGAAATGAATGACCCTTTGGCTTAAGTAAACATGTCTTACAAAATCACAAAGTTAGAGTTTATTAGCTAGATTATTAAAATGTAGATCTAAACTATTTTTTAGTTTTTCAGGATATATATAAAATATGTTCAAACATTTAACAGGCAATATCAGGCATGGAGATACAAATGCCAAAGAGCTCTCAAAGAGCTTTATGTGAGGTGACTGGAAAGTGAAGAAAATTTCATAGAGTCCCCTAGCCTCGGCTATGTTGGTAGAATTTTAATGTTAATCTCATGCTTAGAAAATGCCAGAGATATTCCATTCCATGTGATAGAACAGCTTGAGGAGGTAGATACTATTATGATTTCAATTTTACAGTTAAAGAAACCAAGTCCCAGAATGCACTGGTCACTTGACCAGAGTTCAGTTCTGTTCAGTCGCTCAGTCGTGTCCAACTGTTTGCGACCCCATGGACTGCAGCATGCCAGGCTTCCCTGTTCATCACCAACTCCCGGAGTTTGCTCAAACTCATGTCCATCGAGTCAGTAATGCCTCCAACCATCTCATCCTCTGTTGTCCCCTTCTTCTCCTGCCTTCAATCTTTCCCAGCATCAGGGTCTTGACCAGAGCTACCCACTGAAAAATGCCAGAGTCAGGAAGGCAAAGACTGTTTTTTTAGCCAGTGTCCTATGTGATCTTTCTGATAAAAGCAAGAGCAAGAACAGACACAGATTTTAGAGTAGGAAAAGCAATCCAGAGTTCTACAGGTGCTATAAAGTCATTTGCTTTGCCAAATGTTTTCAAACTCATCATTATAGTCCATGGCATTGTAAACTCACAGGGAAGGCTGGAACCTCAATTTGTTTTCTGCTTTATTGACTATGCCAAAGCTTTTGACTGTGTGGATCACAATAAACTGTGGAAAATTCTGAAAGAGATGGGAATACCAGACCACCTGACCTGTCTCTTGAGAAACTGTATGCAGGTCAGGAAGCAACAGTTAGAACTGGACATGGAACAACAGACTGGTTCTAAACAAGAAAAGGAGTACGTCAAGGCTATATATTGTCACCCTACTTATTTAACTTATATGCAGAGTACATCATGAGAAACACTAGGCTGAAGGAAGCACAAGGTGGAATCAAGATTGCTGGGAGAAATATCAGTAACCTCAGATATGTAGATGACACCACCCTTATGGCAGAAATTGAAGGGGAACTAAAAGGACTCTTGATGAAAGTGAAAGAGGAGAGTGAAAAAGTTGGCTTAAAGCTCAACATTGAGAAAACTAAGATCATGGCATCTGGTCCCATCACTTCATGGGAAATAGATGGGGAAACAGTGGAAACAGTGTCAGACTTTATTTTGGAGAACATCACTGCAGATGTTGATTGCAGACATGAAATTAAAAGACGCTTATTCCTTGGAAGGAAGGAGTCTAGGAGTCTAGGTTGGTTACCAACCTAGATAGCATATTAAAAAGCAGAGACATTACTTTGCCAGCAAAGGTCTGTCTAGTCAAGGCTATGGTTTTTCCAGTAGTCATGCATGGATATGAGAATTGGACTATAAAGAAAGCTGAGGACTGAAGAATTGATGCTTTTGAACTGTGGTGCTGGAGAAGACTCTTGAGAGTTCCTTGGACTGCAAAAAGATCCAACCAGTCCATCCTAAGGAGATCAGTCCTGGGTGTTCATTGGAAGGATGGATGTTGAAACTGAAACTCCAATATTTTGGCCACCTGATGTGAAGAGCTGACTCATTGAAAAAGACCCTAATGCTGGGAAGGATTGGAGGCAGGAGGAGAAGGGGACGACAGAGGATGAGATGGCTGGATGACATCACTGACTGGATGAACATGGGTTTGGGTGGACTCTGGGAGTTGGTGATGGACAGGGAGGCCTGGCATGCTGCTGTTCATGGGGTTGCAAAGAGTCGGACAGGACTGAGCGACTGAACTGCACTGAACTGAACCACTTACTGGCTAGTCACTCAATTGCTTGTATGTTAAAATGGGAATGAATGTAGTACCAATATAACATTAACCAACTTCAGGAGAAGAATCTAAGAAAGCGTAACTTGGTATTTCACTGGAGAAGGAGATAAGGACTTGGGGGAGAGCAGGTTTTTTTTTTTTTTTTATTGTACAGTAAACTCAGTAACGGGCTTCTCTAGTAGTTCAGTGGTAAAGAATCCACATGTAGTAGAGAAGATGCAGGTTCGATCTCTGGGCTGGGAAGATCTCCTGGAGAAGGAAATGGCAACCTGCTCCAGTGTTCCTGCCTGGGAAATCCCATGGACACAGGAGCCCAGTGAGATTGCAAAGAGTGAGACACAACTTAGCGACTAAACAGCAAACTCAGTAAGAGCCAGCAGTCTGTGGTGGAGCACTCCCAGGAGTATCTATATGCTACTTTGGCCAGTCAGGGATTTATAAAGACTGTCATCCTTTCAGACAGGTGCCCAGCTGCATGTGTGTGCATTCCTTTGTCCTTTGCTAGACTCCTTCAACAGTGGAATTTAACTGTATTACCTAGACCTTAACAAGGTGATGGATTTAGTCAGTGGAATGATGTTTCTAATGTTTGAAGGATAATTGAAGGATTAGTCTTGTTTTCTGTGGCCCCCAAAGGACTAATAGTCAATGTAAAGGAGACAGATTATAGTCCACTGCAAGGACGAACATCTTACTTTTGCAGTTGTGTGAAGATGGAATAAGTTCTCTGAATAGTGTGTAATTATTGCCAAGCACCCGCCCTGAGCCCCGGCACTGTGCTGAGCACCTCATGAGCATCGTCAGGTTTAGTCCCTACAGAGGCTCTGTGAAGTTGGTTTTGGTTTTTATTTATTTATAAATAAAACTTTTGAGAGTAGTTAACTTGCCCAAAGTCATGCAGTTGGCTAAGTGAAAGAGCCAGAAATTGAACCCAGAGCCATCTGATTCTAAAATATACCACCTTAGAATACAATCCATGGTCAGTGGAGGTTTTCACAAGTAACCTAGACAACCAGTGTTAGCATACAGGTTATTAAAGGGATTTAAGCATTACATGGGATGATTGGTTAGGCAGATGACCTTTCAACTCTTTCCTAATTGGTCCCATTATGTTTGTAGAATCCGTTTGCTGTTAGGAAAATGATAGCTAGTGGTAGAATCATCATGGAAAGATAGGTTTCTCTATAAAAATGAGCTGCTGTGCCATTTTTATACAAGTTCCATAAGTTTGTATTCCCAGTGTTATGGATGCTAAAATATTGTCAGTTTAGCTTTGAAAAGAAGTCAGTAGTCAGTGAATAAAGTATCTGCCCCCAAATCCCCACAATTTTTTACGATAGGCAAGGAAATTTGATTTCATAATGTAATTACTTTAAAACAAATGCTTTGGTAGCTTTTGGAGCATAGTATGATACATTTTGTTTTTAATACACATTAAAGACTTACTGTACATTTTAGAAAATTGTGTTTTCAGACTTATCTCCATCTACATCGAAGTTGGCTATTTTCTGAACCCACATGGCTATTTTCTGAACTCACCCTCAGACCTGAAAGACATCATTTAGATTTGATACCCTGCATGAGGCAAGTGGGGGAAGTTTACTCCTTAACATGGGTTAAAGGAAGGAATTCCCTTGATTTGGTATTACTGTGAACAGCAACGTGCAGATTTGGAAGAAGTAGAAAAGGCAGGGCAGTGACATGTTGACTCTTCTTGCATTAGTATTCCAGACCTGCTTGGATAATGTTTGTTTTGTTTAATTGGTTTTCACATTTTCAGATATAAAGTCTTTTAAAAGTAATTTGATCACTTTTACATATTCTAATTGAATCACTTTCTGGCAGGATATTGTTTTTATTTAGCCAGACACAGTACAAGCTCATACTTGAAACACTTCAGCAAATACAGGTTCAGGTGAAAGAGATCATCCTAAGGATAGCTTTGACCAGCTTGATTTAATCTTTATCACACTCTGATAGTTTAGTTGGTTAACAATTCGCCTGCAGTACGGGAGACCCCGGTTGGATTCCTGGGTCAGGAAGATCCACTGGAGAAGGCATAGGCTACCCACTCCAGTATTCTTGGGCTTCCCTGTGGCTCAGCTGGTAAAGAATCCACCTGCAATGTGGGATACCTGGGTTTGATCCCTGGGTTGGGAAGATCCCGTGGAGAAGGGTAAGGCCACCCAATCCAGTATTATGGCCTGGAGAATTCCATGAACTGTATAGTCCATGGGGTCGCAAAGAATTGGACACAACTAATCATCTTTCACCGTCACACAATTTAAAGGGTTCAAGTTGTGTGGTATATTAATTATTATCTACGTCAGTGGTTTATTTGTCAAATCACCAAAGAGAAATAATTTCTCACTTGTGGTTAATATATGATGCAAAGTTAATTCATAAAGGCTTCGTTTCCCCATATCATTATGTCCTCTTTAGGATGAGTCTGGTTTTTCTGAGTTTTTAAGGATTGAATCTTTCAGTATGATACTTCTTTCTTAAATACAGTCTTCATTGTAAGAAAATTTAACAATGAAATGTTTAATATAAATAGACTTTATTCAACTTCCTATGCAATGAGTAGTTTGGGAAAGGAAAATGATGAAAAGCTTTATGATACCAGAATTTTAAACGTTTGCTCATTCTTGTTTATAGTCTATGAGTATAGTAGGTCTTATAAACCTTAGCCAGGAAGACACTGATTAAAGGAAACTGAATGAATATGATCTTTTTTTTTTATAAACAGATGTTAAAGATTCACTGATAAGTATCTAGATCTTGAGTTTTTCTAACAGAATGTGCACATGTTTTCCAAAACCAAGGAACTTCTTGTGTAGAATAAAATAGTTTATTACTCTTTAATTTTGTAAAAATTCTTTGTTAGTTTACATTCAGGGAAGGGGGTGATGTCTTGAATTTGAAACCAAACATTTTAATAGCACTATGGTACTGTCTTCAATCTTAAAGTACCTTAAAATTATGACAGCCCACCCTTCATTTTATAGTCTGAGGCTTTAGGAGTTTGACTTGTGTGTTCTGCTGGGAGTGCTGTCTCTGCCAGGTGCTAGGATGTAAGATAACAAAAGTGTAATCCTTGTCCAGAATAAGTTTACATTCCAGCTGAGGGCCACGCATAAACAACACAAAATAGTTTTGTAATGAGATGATTGAAAGATCTACCGAGTTCTGTAAAGTACCAGAGATGAGAAATTTGCTTCAGCCTGTGTAGTTTAGGGAAAGTTGCCCAAGGAGGAAGAAGGTGTGGCCTCAGCTGAGCCTTAGAGAATAGAAAAGATACCTGATTCCTTTAGCTTGATTGTGAGCCACTGGAACATCATTCTGTGATACATTTTTAATTATGATATATTTTATCAAATGTTGATGATGGTAGGAATTGTGTGAGTCAAAAGAGGAAAGGATACTAAGCAAAAGGTTCTTTTCTTTCTTGTTTTTCCCACTGTTATGTCTTAGTCATAGACTCATGTGTAAGGACAGGTCTTCCCAGCTTGGTGCAGTGGTAAAGAATCAGCCTGCCAGTGCAGGGGGTGCAAGAGATGCGGGTTCTCTCCCTGGGTCTGGACTGTCCCCTGGAGTAGGAAATGGCAACCCACTCGATTATTCTTGCCTGGAAAACTCAGTGGACAGAGGAGCCTTGCAGGCTCTTCAGTCCATGGGCTCACAAAGAGTTGAACATGACTGAGGATGCACACACACACATACGTGTAATGACAAGAATTTCATTACAATAAAACAGATTATTCATCTTACACAAATGTTCTACAATTGAAAGCATGATAAATATCAGAACAATAAAACCAAAATATAAATAGAGGAAATATTGATATAAGAATGTAAGTAATTGATTTTGGCATTGAACAAACTACTAAACAGAGAAGTGTTAGTATGGTATGTATATGTGCCAGTCCGCATGTCATCATTCTGTCTCCACCAAAATGAAAAGAAAGAAAACAAGAAGAATGAGGTATATAATAGAAATGCTCACAAAGCTAAAGTATTTCATTTTTCAAGGTTAAAATGTTTTAATTTTATTAAGTGATGCTCATTGTACATGGTATTAAATAATGCTCATAGTAGCAGTTGTTTCTAATGATCTAAATTACCATAAAAGGTAATGATCTGAAATATTTTTAGTCCAATAAATGAAGTCAGGAAGGCACAGACCTAGACTATTTTCCCTGTTTCTTCTCCAGCTCGTAGGAGCCTCTTTTAAAGCCTCCTCAGTACCTGCACCCCAGTCTCTAGCTGAGTGTCAGGTGCCATGGCTGAGGCTACACCAACTGCCCAGCTCATGGACTTGGCATGCCTGAGACCTTGGCACCAGCAAAGCTGGGTCTCAGACTCGCAGTTACTGGCAGTGTGACTTCAGTCAGTGCCTGACTTCAGGCATTACTTCAGACATTTGCTTATGTGTTGTTTCGTTGCTAACTAAGTTGCCTCCTTATGTGTACTGAGGAGCAAAAGAGACATTGTTGTGGAAAGGCATGGGTGACAGTTTCACATTCAAAATGAAACCATTGAAAGTAAAAAGCTTACTAACAGCATGCCAGTAGTTTCATCTACTTAGTTGCAAACCCATCTTTTAATGTTGCTGTTAATATTTAAAGACATGGAGATTCTCCAGGTACGTTGTGCATATTCTTGTTGTTTTGCTTATTAATCCCCTGGGACAGGAACCTATTAGGTTCATTGACTTTGTCCCTTCCCACACATATCATCACTGTGTCTCTCTGTCCATGGATTGAGTCTGTAGTGATAGCTCTCTGCCACAGACTAAAACCCTTAATCTAGAAAACTTTGTGTTGTGGGCCATTATGGGCAAGTGGGATATCGTGATGCTTATACTGTTTCTTGAAGATCAGAGTTCACCCAGCAGGGCAACACTTTCACCCAAGACATATTTATTAATTGATGAGTGATTCCTCTAAATAGACTTTAGTATATTTTACAAGGGATTCTGTTTGTTTTAAAATAGAAAATATGTCAACAGATTTTGTTATCAAAGTTTGTTGTACAAATCGGTGCCCATTATTGGTAATTTTGATAAACTCATGGTCTGCTTCAGCCTGGTAAAGTAAATTCCATTTGCAGTGGTATTTAATTTGATAAATATTTTTGTCCTTGTTTCTTTGTTATCAAGAAACTAGCAGATCTTCTAGGATAGTACAATTCTGGTATTTTCATTCAAACCTACTTAATTCTTCAAAAACAGTTTTGTAAAATGAAAAACTAATAACTGAGAGCATTTATATGGTCATGTATCATAATTTGCAAATTGTATAAAGCTACAGCAGATAATACTTAATTTAACAAGGAAGGCGTTTCTATTATAAATTTATCCCAACATTAAGAATGCATTTTATGCATTCTTAAAAATAATTTCTTGATCAGAATGGTTCAGTAAGAACATTCATCACATAACTCTTAGTTTCATAAATGTAATTTAAGATAAATTAAGTTTTTGCTTGAATAGCTGAAACAAAAGGCATGTTTTTATTAGATCATCACACTATTAATTAATATACTCCATTAAGAATCACTTTTGTTGCTGCTGTTGTTAACCAAAGTTTCTTCCTATGTGGATAATTTGGAAATTATCATGGAAGACTGTGGATACATTGTAAAGGTTTTCGGGTTGGACCAATTTTTATTAGTGAAATCTGTATTTGAGAAGTGACCCAAGATGTTGAGCAATAGACAGTTTCCATTTTAGCTGGTACAAAGGCTTGGAGGTCTGGGGGAGCGTGGTGGATTCAGGAGCCTGTTAGTTAAATTAATTTCAAATTTGTCATGTGGCAGGGATCAGTTATAACATGAATGCATAAATATTTATGCATAAATATACATACACCTAAAAACTCATGATTCTGAAACGTACATACCCTAGTTTCTTTTTTTTATTCCCTGATCCAGTACAACAGTTTTTAACAGAACCTACTTTGTAACAAAAAAGTACATAAAGACCTTGTCTTCAAAGATGGGCAACATTTTTAAAACAGAGTGTACCCTGTGAGTAAAGGCAGAGTGTCTCCTCAGTGTACTAAAAACCCCAGGAGCTTTGATCAAATGCCAGCTGTTACATCAGTTCTGTTGGTAATCTTTCTTACTGATCTATGACCTTGACCTTGTGCTTATGTCTGTATGTCAAATCTATTTTAGGAATGGGGAAAGTATAGTTGAGTCTAATAGGATTCATGCTCCAATCTCAAAGGATGTATATATGTGTATGTGTGTGTATACACACTGTAAACAATTTCAGGAGAAGAAAGCACCATTTTCCATTATATTTCATATTTGGGTAGAGATTAGAAATTATTAGGCTTTTCAAATCTGATAGAAAGCACCAGTTACTTTGAAGAGCAACTGGAAAAGATTAGGAGAAGCTCTATCCTGTTAGTTTTACATTTAAACCCTTTTTTTTCTACACTTATGTGCCACCAAATAATTTCTTAATAATTATTGTATGTTTCTTCAGAGAAACTATTGATTAACTGAAGACAGGGAACAGACATTATTAATTCTAAATAAATATCACAGATACTCTTTATCATAGAATAATTATCCTCTTGGATTTTTAAAAACCTAGAGTTAGAATTAATTTTCTTTAAAAATACTCTAATTTCCATGTTTGCAAGATAGTGCAGCACAGCATCCACGAGGGTGTTTCATTTTGGAACAGATTGTCTAAGCTCTTTCTCTAGCTCCTTTGGTTCTATGAACATTTTTAACTTAAAATCTCTAACTTGATACTCTTAATTTTGATTGTAAATTTCATTTTTCTATAAACTAGAGAGGCAAATAAAATGAATAGTAGATTTTTTTAAATCCCAATTCGTAGCATAAGCCTTTTGAGAATAATTCAGAGCAGAGAAGCTCTTCTTTATCTTGCGGTATCCTTTACAGGAGATACTTGTTTCTGTTGCCAGGACAATTATTTTACCTCTCTCATGTACTTATCTGTGTCATCAAGGGTCTTAAATCTTCACTATTGTATTTTATTCAGTATATAGTCTTTAGGAGATAAGCACAAGCTCCATTTTGAATATAAGCTCATGTTTAGCTTTTAAATAAACATCTGTTTGAAATTCTGTTCGCCAGTAAAGAAAGTAGTGAAGATAAATAACTGGGGGATTGAATGGGTAGGGTGTGTGGCTATTTCAAAGTCATTTCCTTCCCCTGAAATTCACTAAAAAGACTATAAAACATATTGGTCAGGGCTGTTTCCACAACTTTTATGACAGCATATCATCTTTCTGGTTAAAATGCTTGTCATTTTTATCAACTGTAATTTGATAAATTACTTTGAGTCATAGAAGTAGAAATTTAGAGTTGAAGAGGTCCTCAGATTCACATGTCCTTCTGTTGAACACCTGAGTCAGTCAAGCACTAGCGTCTCCTAGTGAGTCTCTTAATAGGGAATGTGAGTGACACTATTTCACTCATGGAAGCAGCTGACAGCAAGTTAAAGCTGATGGACCTGGAAGGTGTGAGCAGATTTGGCCTTGGGCAAAAATATGTAAGTCCCTCAGGTTGCAGTGGAGAGCACTCTGGGGAGCTGTTTTACTCATGAGTGTCCGTAGCTTCTGTTACGGATCTCTGAAGAGTATTTACATCTGAAACGGGAACCCCTGGGAAAGGGCGAGAAGTTCTTGTGATCTAATTTTAAAGGTTGAGGGCCTCAGTTGAGCAAAATGTGTTTAGGTAGGTTGATTTTCTTGGCACCCATCAAATCGAACAATCACACAGCCATCTTTCAATAAATACTACTACAAGGAAAATTATTATCTTGCAATTTAAATTATATACACTAGTTTTATTTTTCAAGAAATTAGAAGTATATTCTGATAAGTAAAACTCCAGGCTCCACCTTTACTCTGCCCATTCTTATTCCCAGCTATAAAATGGCAACGATTGAGCATTTCTTTTATTTTTTTATTTTTTTTCCAAAAACTTTAGTTTATGATGGAAGATACACTGTAATTTTCACCTTTCAGTGACATCCAGGACCATTGTTTGAAATTGCACTTTTTTTTTTCTTGTTCTGTGACACTAAGTATTGGATTTTATATATGCTAACTTTTCATTGACCGTTGGTTTAGAAATAGAAAGCTAATCTCATCTATTTGCATAAAATGTTTGGTGTTACAACTTTTCGGTAAGCTTTTCTTGTTTTGTTTTGTTTTGTTTTTCTTTCTGTTCAGCTAAACTTTCTTTCAAAGTCTCACCTTGGAGAACACCAAGAGTTCTCTGAATCATTTACCTGGATTTTGTACTGCTTAAGTAAAAAGTTTCAAAAATTAGGGCTTTGCAATTGTCTTGGTAGTTAAATATTTTTCTTGTAATGCTTACTGAAACATCTTACTGTTTGTCTTTCCTTTTGCATAAATTGCATCGCCAAAATCATCTGCAGTGAAATTTAGGTAATATTGCCCAATAGAAGTAGCCTTTCAATTCCTTGTGCATTTCCAGGAACCAGAGCCAAGAATCCAAGTGCTCATTAAAGTGGCATTGTAGAAATACCTTTAAATTCAATACTCAAACAGGTGTCAGTTGATAATGCAGAAGAAATTAGAGGAGATTCCATGAAAACAGTTGGAAGTTATGAGGTATTCATTATATATCATTTAAACAGATACGAAGTGACTTCATAGGTGTTAATCATTGAAATGTGTTTTTAATGGAGAATTTGATTGCAAGTGAGATACTGAATCCCTTCCTTAAAAACAGCTAAAGAAAGACCATTCTTCATTTATAAAATAAAATCTTTTTACTTGGATTTTACCATTTTTAAAAGTGTTTAAAAATTCAGTGAACTTTCCCTTTGCTGAATTTTCAAATGGAAAATGTAAACTGGTGCTTCAATGGAAATATTTTATTTCAGAGAATCCATAGTACACCTAGTTGGAAATTGTTACTATGTATATTATTTACAACTGTCTTTTATCTATTGAAACGCTAAACCAAAATCTATCTATGCATAGGGCCAAGATTCCATGGAATTCTTTTATGCTTTAGTTTGATTTTATTATTTTTTAATAATGTCCTGCCACAACAATAATTGTTTTTACTGCATGCTAGTGAACCAGTAAAATCTCAATTTTTGAGAGATTTTTATGCTTATAAAAAATTTTAAATTAAGAAGAAAAAGATTTCACTTATAATTTTAATACTATAAATGGTTATACATGAATTTTATTAAATTATCTTGAAATGCATTAACCCTTGGTATACTATCAGGGTTCTTTGGACCCAGTTTTAGTTTGAAGTTGTTTGGTAGGAAGGATTGTATTTTATGACTTTTATTGTTTTTTAAAGTTCCAATGAATGTGCTTTTTAATAGGAAAAAACATTGTATCTTGCTATTAACATGTGACCATTGGAGCTTTTTATAAATTGAACATATACTATGGAATCTCAGTGATTGTATTTTTCCTGTATATCTTTCATCATTTTGAGCTTTTATGATTTTAGAAATTAATTCATCATTTGTTTCCAACTGTGGGATATAAAGACTAAAATAATAAGGCAAAGGAACTTAATGAAAGTGCCTAAAAGGATAGTGCAGTAGTGAAATGTCATCATTATTGTATTATCTTCAACTTTTTAATAGCATAGCCCATTAATGCTGTATTATCTTTCAAGGGGGTAAAAAGGAAATGTCTGGAGACTATCTTTGTTGTCTTTTTGTTTTGAATTTTTAGCAAATAGAGTAGAGAATTCAGTATTTTCTATCTTCCATCCCTAATGTTAAAGAGAAGAAAGTTGGCATACGAAGGTGCTTCAGTTAGATGAGTTAGTGGATGGCTTCAGAGACTGATAGTAGCATTCTAGACACAACTGATGATGGTGACGTTGCATGTATACGCGACATCTCCGACTACTGTCTTCAGATGACAGTATCCTAGATGAATTTTCTCAAACTTAAGGGTCAGTGAGTGAACAGTATAGTTCTTTCCCCCCAGCTCAATAGATATGTAATTGACAAATCACACTTTATAAGGTGTATAATGTGGTGATTTGCTATGCACATGATTACCAAAGTAAGGTTAGTTAACATATCCATCACTTCACCTAGTTGCCATAACCATATAGTTCTAAAGCAAAAAGGAAATACAGTATTTTTCTCCTACAGTATTAAGTTAGTTGCTTAACAGGAAGGACTTCATTATTCTGTATTTTGTGACAGGAACCTCACCTGCCCTGGCTTGCTTTTATGATGCTGACACACCCAAATTTTTTGAAACAGTTCAGAGGTTGACAAGTACACAAGGCTGGTGTGTAGTAAAAGAAATTGGAAGAAAATAAATGACATGGAAATGATATAATTGGTATTAATAAATCTAAAAATAAAAAATATTTTGCAATTCTGTAACAAGGAAGATTTCTGTCCTGCTGTCCTCAGTATAATTTTGAGTTGTCAAAATTTCCAAAGTCAACACATTTTGAATTATATTGATACAAATACAAAAAGAAGTCTAGAACCTTTTAGACATGTTTTTGAAATCTAGAATTGGTTTTTACAAGGTACTTACATGTTCATGCATGACAATAGTTAAGCTATCAGTTCCAAGGTGCCTTGCCTATTTCAGATATATTGTCCTTCAAAACCAGGAAAATATACAATTAAGAACTGAGTTTGCTGTGTGTAAATTCTCATGAAAAATTCTAATGAAGTTGTTTTCCATTGTCTCTTTGCTATTTTGTAAATTATTCACAAACTGACTTAAATAGTAATGAAATGTTCATTGGACCCAGATAGTAAATGGTGATTACTATTATTCTTGGTATACTGCTGGTTAAATGAATTTTAAAATTATGAAGAGCTGATTTTGTTTTAGAGTATGATAGTTCCAAATCAAAATTAAGTCATTTCTTGGTATAGTAAGTGTTACACTAATTTTTTTGTTAAAACTAGAAAATATTTTTCTAAAAATTTAATGGAATCACCCTATACAAATGGCAACTAAGTTGAAACAGATGTTCCTCATCCAGCTTCTAATTTATCACTGGGTAGGTTTTATATTTTCCCCCATTCACATATATAAATATGTATGTATTTTCAGTGTTCCTTAAAGAAATCCTTCTTCATTTTGCCTGTCATTCCTACCAACCTAATGCTTAAAGAAGGTATTAATATATTAATATGTTAGTTTCTAAACTAAATTTTTCCTTCTAAAGCTTTTGAGAGTTGCAAAATTTGTGAGACCTTTATTTGTTTTTGTTTTTTTCTATTTTCTTCTGCCCCTCAGTACTTTTACTCCCCTCTTTGTTTGCTCCTTCTTACCTCCCATAAACCAAATGTTTTGGATAATTCTGTTCCCTTTCCACGGAAATCACTTAAGTATTTGCCATACAAATCAAGTTTCTTCCTTATTTTGTTTATGAAGAGCGTGTTGAATATTTTAAAAACGACATGTATGCAAGCTCTAATAAAATCGCTATTGAAGTTAAAAATAAACCATTAGATTCACTGACAAGGCAATGAATCACAGCATTTTATAAAATATTCTAGTTGCTAAATATATTGCTTGCAAATCTCCAAAGAAACCTAATTTTTAAATATGTGTTGACGCTAAGTTATTTGTAATTGACTATACTCAGGTAGAGTGCAACACCTGGCAGCATTAAATAATATGTATATAACATCAGGCAAGCTAGCCATATGTTTGTGATTCAGAAATGCGATTGCCTTTCCCCAAAAAGAAAATGTCAGATTAATACTAGCTTTAAATCAAATTAACGTTAACAAGTTGAAAATATAGGTTTCTATGAAAAGTTCTTGGCTTGCTTCATGTAATTGGTGCTGTTTATAGAATTTTCTTTTCAAAGAAATTAATGAAAAATAACCACTTTAACTGAGAGTTTTCTGGAAGCAATTATTCCTCTTCAATTCTATGTTAAATTTGTTTCTTGTCCAATTTTCTATGGGGTAAAGTGATAGTTTGGTGTATACACCTAGTCTTTTATGTGTTACAAGGCTTTCAAGGTGGCTTAGTGGTAAAGAATCCACTTAACAATGCAGGAGACGTGGATTTGATCCCTGGGTTAGGAAGATCCCCTGCAGTAGGAAATGACAACCCCCTCCCATACTCTGGCCTGGAACATTCCATGGAGAGAAGAGCCTGGCAGGGTATACAGTCCATGGGGTTGCAAAGAGTAAGATAGGACTGAGCACACAATCATATTTTCTAAGCTAAAAATGGTACAAGTACCCTAATTCAGTTCAGTTGAGTCACTCAGTTGCACTCAGTCATGTCCGACTCTTTGTGACCCATGGACCACAGCACACCAGGCTTCCCTGTCCAACACCACCTCCCAGAGCTTGCTCAAATTCACGTCCATTGAGTCGGTGATGCCATCCAGCCATCTCATCCTCTGTCGTCCCCTTCTCCTCCTGCCCTCAATCTTTGCCAGCATCAGGGTCTTTTCAAATGAGTCAGCTTTTTGCATCAGGTGGCCAAAGTATTAGAGTGTCAGCTTCAACATCAGTCCTTCCAATGAATATTCAGGGCTGATTTCCTTTAGGATGGACTGGTTTGATCTCCTTGCAGTCCAAGGGACTCTCAAAAGTCTTCTCCAACACCACAGTTTGAAGCATCAATTCTTTTGATGCTCAACTCCACATCAAACTCATTTGATGAGTCCATGTCACAAGGATCTCTTTTCCTTTTTTCACACTTCTCTTGTTCTTTCCAAAGCTCCTATTAATGTAAGGAAGCTCATTCCAGCCCCTCATAGAGCTGTGGTGCTGTAGAAGAGACTTACCATTCATATCACTTTGCAGAAAGGTGTTTATGAAAATTCAAAAACTTGGTGGGCTTTGTAAGACAGTTACAGAACATTAAAGTATTTTCTCTAACTGATTAGATCTTTTAAACAATATGGATTAATCCATAGGATTTCCAGTAGAGATTTTTTCCAATTTAATAGGAATGACAATAAACTAATAAGGAAGCTCTGCAATGCATACATATGTATATTGTATATATGCATATGTATATACACATAGACACTTATAAATGCTGTATTTTTTGCCTACAGGTATCACAGCATAATTCTAATTCTTCATCTTCTTAACTATTTTCTATTTATTTTTTAGAACACTGATGTATGCGTTTACTGGGGAACAGAAGATGAAGAAGGAAAAGCACTGAGGATATTCACTGAGGATTTTGTCTGCTTGCCACCGCAGTGCTGTGTGTAGAGGAATTCTGCTGCTGTTTCTTGTTTGGGAGTTCCCAGCTCTGAGGTTAGACTACATCACAGTCTGCCTGCCTTTTATCTCTTCATCGCCAGCCAGCAGTAATCCTGGTCGGAATGGAACCGCATACCTCTGTCTAATTACTATGGAAGGTGATAAACCAACACTCACTCATTGAAGTTACATCTCATTCACCCGCAGAAAACCATTCCTCAGAGTGAATAGAAACCAAGCCCTCGTGAACACTTCTATTGAACATGACTCATGGAGAAGAGCTTGGCTCTGATGTGCACCAGGATTCTATTGTTCTAACTTACCTAGAAGGATTACTAATGCATCAGGCAGCAGAGGGGTCAGGTACTGCCGTCGACAAAGCGTCTGCCGGGCGTAATGAAGACGATCAGAACTTTAACATTTCTGGTAGCGCGTTTCCCACCTGTCAGCGTAATGGTCCAGTTCTCAGCACACACACGTATCAGGGATCTGGCATGCTGCACCTCAAAAAAGCCAGACTCTTGCAGTCTTCTGAGGACTGGAATGCAGCGAAGCGGAAGAGGCTGTCTGATTCCATCGTAAATTTAAACGTAAAGAAAGAGGCTCTGCTGGCTGGCATGGCTGACAGTGCGCCTAAAGGCAAACAGGATAGCAAGGTACTGGCCTCTCTGCTTCAGTCGTTCAGCTCTAGGCTGCAGACTGTTGCCCTGTCACAACAAATTAGGCAGAGCCTCAAGGAGCAAGGATACGCCCTGAGTCATAATTCTTTAAAAGTGGAGAAAGATTTAAGGTGCTATGGGGTGGCATCGAGTCACTTAAAAACTCTGTTGAAGAAAAGCAAAGCTAAAGATCAAAAGCCCGATACCAATGTCCCTGATGTCACGAAAACCCTCATCAGAGATAGGTTCATAGAGTCACCTCATCACGTTGGGCAGAGCGGAACAAAGGTCATGAGTGAACCCTTGTCATGTGCTGCAAGATTACAGGCTGTCGCAAGCATGGTGGAGAAAAGGGCCAGTCCTGCTACTTCACCCAAACCCAGCGTTGCCTGTAGCCAGCTGGCACTACTTCTCTCCAGCGAAGCCCATTTACAGCAGTATTCTCGAGAACATGCTTTAAAAACACAAAATGCAAATCAGGCAGCAAGCGAAAGACTTGCTGCCATGGCCAGATTACAAGAAAATGGCCAGAAGGACATGGGCAGTTTCCAGCTCTCAAAAGGTGTGTCAGGCCATCTTAATGGTCAGGCAAGAACATCATCAAACAAACTAATGGCTAGCAAAAGTACAGCATTTCAGAATCCAATGGGTATTGTCCCTTCTTCCCCCAAAAATGCAGGCTATAAGAACTCCTTGGAAAGAAACAATATAAAACAGGCTGCTAATAACAGTTTGCTTTTACATCTGCTTAAAAGCCAGACCATACCTAGGCCAATGAACGGACACAGCCACAGTGAGAGAGGAAGCGTTTTTGAGGAGAGCAGCACCCCTACAACTATTGATGACTACTCAGATCACAATCCTAGTTTTACCGATGAGAGCAGTGGTGATGAAAGTTCATATTCCAACTGTGTTCCCATAGACTTGTCTTGCAAACACCGGACAGAAAAACCCGAACCCGACCAGCCTGTTTCTCTGGATAACTTAACTCAGTCCTTGCTAAACACTTGGGATCCCAAAGTCCCCGAAGTTGACGTCAAAGAAGATCCAGATACCTCAAAGAATCCTAAGCTCAATTCGCACCAGAAGGTAACCCTTCTTCAGTTGCTGCTTGGCCATAAGAATGAAGAAAACTTGGAAAGAAACAGCAGCCCTCAGGAAGCACACAGCGATGAGACGAAGTTCAGCACACAGAGTTACACCCGGACGTCTGTGATAGAAAGCCCCAGCACCAACAGGACTACTCCAGCGAGCACTCCACCGTTACTTGCATCCACCAAAGCCGACTCTCCCATCAACCTTTCCCAACACTCTCTGGTCATCAAATGGAATTCCCCACCGTATGCCTGTGGCCCCCAGCCTGAAAAGCCAGCGAACACCACCTCGACCCATCTGATGGACCTTACAAAAAGCAAAGAATCGCAGGGGGAGAAAGCCGTCCAAAATGAAGGTGCACAAAACTCAGCCACTTTCAGCGCCAGTAAACTGTTACAAAATTTAGCGCAATGTGGAATGCAGTCTTCCATGTCAGGGGAGGAGCAGAGACCCAGTAAACAGCTGCTGAGTATAAACACAGATAAGCCTCCAGGTGTGATTGATAGACTGAATAGCCCTCTGCTAGCCAATAAAACAAGTGCAGCTGAGGAGAAGAAAGCATTCGGCAGTCACACACTAGGTCCTGAACCAGGACTCTCTGGGTCTGAAATAGAAAATCTGCTTGAAAGGCGCACTGTCCTCCAGTTACTGCTGGGAAATCCCAACAAAGGGAAGACCGAAAAGAAAGAGAAGATGCCCTTAAGAGATGAGAGCACTCAGGAACATACAGATAGAGCTTTAAGTGAACAAATACTGATGGTGAAAATAAAATCTGAGCCTTGTGATGACTTGCATCCACATGCCACAGGCAAGCACTTGAGCCATGAGGCTCCGGGTGCCCCCTTCTTAGGGATGGCCCCTCCCATGCAGAGAAGTGCATCTGCCTTATCAGCATCCGAGGACTTGAAACCAGAGCCCGGCTCACCCCAGGATTTTTCTTTCTCAAAGAATGGTCTGCTGAGTCGATTGCTGAGACAAAATCAAGACAGTCACCTGGCTGATGAGCTGGACAGCAGTCACAGAAACAGTGAACTGACACTTGTAGACTCAAAGAACCTTTGCATGGTCCCTAAGAAAAGGAAGCTTTACACCGAGCCATTAGAAAACCCCTTTAAAAAGGTGAAAAATAACATAGTCGATGCTGCAAACAGTCACAGTGCTCCGGAGATGCTGTACGGGTCCTTGCTTAACCAGCAAGAGCTGAAATTTGGCAGAAGTGATCTTGAGTTTAAGCATCCTGCCAGTCATGGTTCAGCCAGCGAAAGTGAACCCAGGAATTGGACCAGAGAGAGCAAAAGCTTCAACGTCCTGAAACAGCTGCTTCTCTCAGAAAACTGCATGAGAGATTTGTCTCAGCACAGGAGCAACTCTGTGGCTGACAGTAAAAAGAAAGGACACAGAAACAACGTGACCAACAGCAAGCCTGAATTCAGCATTGCTTCTCTAAACGGACTGATGTACGGTGCCATTCAGCCCGGTGGATGCATGGACAACAGGACATTTCCATACCCAGGTGTCGGAAAGGCCCCTCTGAGTCCTCCTTTTCCTGAGCACTTGGGCTGTACAGGGTCTAGACCAGAAGCTGGGCTTGTGAATGGGTGTTCCATGCCCAGTGAGAAGGGACCCATTAAGTGGGTTATCACAGATGTGGACAAGAATGAGTATGAGAAAGACTCTCCGAGACTGACCAAAACTAACCCAATACTCTACTACATGCTCCAGAAAGGAGGCAATTCTGTTACCAGTCGAGAAACACAGGACAGGGACGTTTGGAGGGAGCCTTCATCTGCTGAAAGTATTTCACAGGTTACAATCAAAGAAGAGTTACTTCCTGCTGCAGAAACTAAAGCTTCTTTCTTTAATTTAAGGAGCACTTATAATAGCCATATGGGAAATAATGCTTCTCGCCCACACAGCGCAAACGGAGAAGTTTATGGACTTCTGGGAAACATGCTAACAATAAAAAAGGAATCAGAATAAAATGAACCTGCCGTCCATCTTTGGATCTTTTTAAAACTAATGAATATGAACTTGAGATCTGTATAAATAAGCGCATGATTTGAGAAAAGCATGGTATAATTGAAACTTTTTCGTTTTGAAAAGTATTGGTTAATGGTGATGTTTATATATGCAGACTACTTTTTGCTTCATGTTAAATGTCATGAGGAAGCTGCTGAACTAGCAATTGGTTGTTTGACACCTTCTGTATGCATCAGACAACTGTGAGTAGCCCATGAATGATAATTCTTTTCTAAATCACAGATAATAGGTATGAATTAAAATATAAATCTCCATCCAGCAGGTTAATGCATTGCTGCCTTTATTAGGGTACTTGATTTTGCTTTTCAGAAGCAACCTACATAACACATTTTTTAAAGTCCATATTATTAAATAATAGCTCTTTAAAGGGTAATTATTGAATTAAAAAACCTAGTGCTGTTTTATTTCTCATTCAGTTCCAAAACAAATTAGAAAACTATATGCTTACACTTTTCACTTTTGCTAAAAAAAAAATTATTTTTGACTCTTGAAAGGGGTTTTGTGATTCCTCAATGTGTCTGCCCTTCCCCAATCCTTTTCAATATTCTGTATTTCTTTAAACCTTGTACTACTTGGTAAAAATTGATTATAATTGGTGGATTTGATAGATCTTAAAAAAAGGCAGATTTCCATTTTTGTATTTTAACTACTTTACTAAATTAATATTCCTCCTTTTACAGAATTAGGGAAGTTAACATTTATCTTCAGGTGGTTTCCTAAATAACTGAAACAAGTTGTTTTTAACAAGCAAAATGGCTTTTCTTCGGACAGTTTTCACCATGTCTTGTAAAAGCCACTTCTCACCATTTCTGTGGTACCTGTGAGTCTGATGACCAGGGTTTCTTAAAGCTGGACTCAGACCACCTGCATTAGCATCATCCAGAGCACTTGCTTTAAAATGCAGATTCCCAGGCAGCATCTCTGATCTACCAAACAAGAATTCTCTGCTGAGTGAACCTGAGAGTCTTCCTTCTGCATCTTAACACACTCCCTAGGTGTTTCTTCTGCACACTGAAATTTGGATTTTGAAAATTGAAACCACTGCTTACTACTTTTCTCAGAAAACAGGATTGTAAACAGACTATTTGATGCCTATATTTTCCCCAATATAGTCACACGTCAGCTCAAAATTTACAATATTGTACTTCATATTATTACTGTTAATGTCTTTGGAAATTGGGTTCCGAATACTTTTTATGACAAAAAAAAAAAAATCGGGTGGAGGGGACAACTTTCATATCTGGCTCAACATCTCAGGAAAAATATGTGATTACTTATGTGTTCTAATGAGTAACATCTACTTAATTAGCCTTAGGGATGGAATAACAGGGCCACTTACCAAACTCAGGTGATTCCAGGATGGTTTGGCAACTCCTCCTGAATACATCCTTAACTTCTGTGAAAACCATTATCCTAAGAACAGTGCTGACAAAGATGAAAACATATATTTCACGCCCAAGAAAGGCACTAAACTCAGATTGCTTCAACAAAAACGTAAAGGGCACATATACATGGCAGAGTTGTACACAGTCACTCCATCAGATCTGTTATTTTAAAATAGTGATTAAAAGTAAACATTGATGTTTTCTTGGAAGAACTTAATACATCATTGAACCACATGGGGTTTCTGTCTTGAAACACGTCCATGTTTTTCAGTTCGTTTTTTACCATCCACAATTCATTCACCAGATAGATTTGGTTTTAATTGTGAACCCAGGTAGCACCTGACCTACCAAAAAACTGTTATATAATCAACTATTAATTAGAAGGAAATCTATTTGAAATTGTTCTACTTGAAGTTGTTTCTAAGATTTTTATATTAAAAATGGGCGTTATTTGCTAATATGATCTAAAACCCTAAATGATTATTTTTTCTCAGAATGATTTGTAAATAGTGAATATATTAAAAAATAATAGGAGTGAATATTATGCCGTGTCATGAAAATCCCACTGGCCAGTGAAGATATTCAGCTGCATCCCATCTTTATTCTGTGGCAGTCTTACCATCTACACTGTATAAGCTTTTAAACAAGTCATTTTTTTTCTGCCATTATGAAAGTTCTGGAGCCTTAGAAGAAGTATGCTAGAAAAACTACTGATGTTCCCCCTTGGTTAGGGGAAAGTTGGCTTTTACAAGGGAGTGAAATTTAGGTCAGGAAAAAGAAGGTCAAGGGCCAACATTGTTTTTTTTGTTGTTGTTGTTCCTTTAGTTGGTTGGTTGGTTTTCAGTGGTGGTTATTGTCAGCAGTCAAAGAAATGAAGATATGTCATATTTAGATAAACCTGACCATGAAGAAGGCTGTTCTGATATACTAGAGAGTGTCCCCAATTTGAGTTTAGTATGATCTTAAAGAAGAGTGGTGGGAAAGGGCATACATCCCTAAATGCACTTCGTTTATGCATATGTAGATACAAGGATGCACATATACACACATTTTCAAGGACTATTTTAGATATCTAGACAATTTCTTCCTAACAAAGTCACTTGTGAAAGGGTACTACAGCTCTCATTGACATCAGTAAGGCAGCATTACCTGTTTGCTCTCTGCTGCGTCTTACAGCAGAGTAAACTGGTGAGAGTATATATTTTATATATATATATATATATATAATATGTATATATATATATTGACTTGTTACATGAAGATGTTAAAATTGGTTTTTAAAGGTGATGTAAATAGTGATTTCCTTAATGAAAAAAATACATATTTTGTATTGTTCTAATACAACAGAAAAGCCTTTTAATCTCTTTGGTTTCTGTATATTCCATGTACAAGTGTAAATATAATCGGACAGGTTTCAAAATTGTGCATGTATGTATACAGTGGCAAGTCTGGACAAATGTATAGAATAAGCCTTTTATTTAAGTTGTGATTACCTGCTGCATGAAAAGTGCATGGGGGCCCCTGTGCATCTGTGCATTTGGTAAAATGTCTTAACAAGTCAGATCAGATGTTCATCCCAACATAACAGTATTCCATTTCTGGACACGACTTCTGTGGTTTAAGCTTTGTGGAAGAATGCTTTGAATCCAAGGGTCTTAAAAGTTTTTAAATCAAGTCAACCACTTTTCAAAATAAAGAGTTCACACAACTACTTTCATGAATTT
The DNA here is from genome assembly GCA_007570785.1 of Antilocapra americana. Taxonomy (NCBI): domain Eukaryota; kingdom Metazoa; phylum Chordata; class Mammalia; order Artiodactyla; family Antilocapridae; genus Antilocapra; species Antilocapra americana. The sequence goes on along the minus strand of ML664170.1, from coordinate 7,395,521 downwards.
TTAATCCCACTGGAAACATATACCAGGAGTGTTCCAGTGTACTGGAATACAGGCACACTACCATTCATGGTATGAATTCTGGGGTTTACACAACCAATTTTGATGCAATCTTCTCAGTAATATAATTTGTCATTTTTATTAGAATTTAATTTCTTCATGTGATGTCATGAAATTGTACATACTGCAGTGTGAATTTTTTTGTTTTGTTTTTTAATCTTTTAGTGTTTACTTCCTTCAGTGACTTTGAATAAATGAAAGAAAAAATTCATTGTCCCTGGTTTGAAATGATTGTTACTTTTTGGGCTCTCTCTGATTTTCAGATTTTTCATAAACATAAAAAGTCTCTGGTCATGAGAACAGCAAGTCTTTAAGAATGCTTTGCCGTTCTTGGAAAATAAAGAAAAAAGAAGATGGCCCTAGAGTTAGTGTGAGTTAGTGTATCTAGAGACAGGGCAATGGAAGCATAGCTCAGAAAGACCATCAACTTACAACCTGGCCTACCCACCCTTGGTTCTGTTTCATGGTGTGTAACTGGATGGTCATCATGGATTTTTAAAGTGGGAAAACCTTTGTACAATCTTCAAAAATAAAATTGATTTGATACAAACTTGTTTTAAGATAAGATGTTATTAGGTTTTTATCCAAGTTTCAACAGGCATTAAATTTTTTTTAAAATAAAAGTCTTCAAACATTTTGCAAAAATGAATTTGTGTATGCACACATGTATATATCAAATAATGATATGCTATTAATATATGTGTATAAGTAATGAGTAGTTGAGAATGATAAGCAATATATGTGCATAGTACGTAATAGAGATCAGTTTAGTTAGAAAAAGGAAAAAACCTCTATACTTGTGAATGGATAACCTTGGGGGAGGGAAGTTACTTTTACAAATACATTAATAATAATTTAAGAGAAAGGCATTTTCCCAAAGGTTAATCTTTATTTTCTGACACTAAAATAGGCCTATTAAAATTTCAAATTAAAATCTGAAAATTTTGCAGCTCCTCCCTAACAAGTTTATAAACATTGTCTAAAATAATATCCAAGTAATGCAAATACATAAAACTGTTCTACATAATTAAAATGTTGAAAAGTTATGCCCTGCTGTCTGTATAGACACTGTCATCAGAACCAGAGATGCATAGCCACGTTTTGTTTTGTTTACTAATTTAAATGGTGAAAAGGCATAATAAGCACATCATGTAATAAAAACCACCCCAGTTAGTAATTCTTCTTGACTATAAATTAGTGCCAATGACTTTTAATAATCTAATCAGATTATGATCACCCATACTGTGCCAAGTTCTATTTCAGTCTTCTTAATGTAGAAGTCTTATTCACAAAGAAATAATTTTGAAAAAGTGTTTGTTTGTTTTTTTTCCCCTACCACTGCTATCACCAAATGACACATTTGGTTACAGAAAATAGGTTTTAAATGTTAAGTATGCCATTTCGTTTATTCCATCAAGCTTAAGAAGTATCTGACACTAGCACCTTTTAATGGTTGGTGGAGGAAATCTGTTGACCTCATTTAGCATTAATTCACTACTAGATTTCTCAAATTGGTTGGCATAATAATGTTTACAACATACTAAAAATTCCATCTTCATAGGTAAGTTCAAGACCCCTGCTCTGAAAAACCAGAGTTAATGTACTCTTTAGTTGGTAGCAGAATAATTGGAAATAAAATTCAAATCCCATCATCTAGTCCTGGAGAAGTGCTGATGCCCTTATTTGAGTGTCTAAAAGTAAACACATAAGCCTTTTGAGCAATAGTCAAATTTTAAATTAGTATACTGTAGTCAGAAGAGGGTTTTTCAGCCATTCTAAACAGCTTTTTACATTCTTACTGACAAAGACCCAGAGAACCTTCTGTTTTCCAGTCTTTGCTTTTACTAAACTTCATGAGGTAAGTGCTTTGAACTTTAAGAAAAATTTATGATCCTTTTTGGCTGTCCATTTTGCTCTTTTTGCTGATATGCATTCACCTCTGAGGTCACATCTGGAAAAGGAAATGGTCTAACATTGCATGGGTTTCATAGCCTGCAATGAACATCAGTGGGGCCCCAGAGTAGTTGGTATGTTGTCTGAGATTGTATTTTTCCCTAGATAACTGATACGAAATGGTCATTTAAGGATAAAACAGTGAGATGTTGTTGGGTCGCTGTCATGTCCGACTCTTTGTGACCCCATGGACTGTAGCCCACCAGGCTCCTCTGTCCATGGGATTTTCCAGGCAAGAATACTGGAATGGGTTGCCATTTTCTACTTCAGGGGATCTTCCAGACCCAGGGGTTCAAACCCGCATCTCTTATGTCTCCTTTGTTGCAGGCAGATTCTTTACCACTGTGCCATCTGGGGAAGCCTCAGAACAGTGAGATGGCTTTTCTTGTAATTAGAAAACTGTAGATTTCTCCCAGGACTAGAGGGGTTGTCTCTGGCTGACATTGGAGCCAATCTTCCCACAACCTGCAAATCCTTCCAAGACTCATGGCACGCAGTTGGATGTGCCCTCAAGCCTGGCTGGATCATGTTGGGTGCCCCTTGACTTCTGACCCTGCCTGCATGTTCACAGTCTCAACTCATTCTCCCCTTGTATTTATCTTTAAAACCTACCTTTTCAAAGAACCCTCCGTAATTCCACCAGGCAATGAGTTCCTCAGACCACTACAGTCCCATAATGCTTTGTGTAGACCTCTCATTTCACTCATTAGAGTGGTTAGCAACATACCTATATTCCTTTTAAAGGCAAGAAGTGTGAAGTATGTCCAAATCCTAATATGAAGCAGTTACTCAGTAAATGTATGCTCATTCAATGAATCAATGGAAAATGATTTCTCCTCCCAGAAAAAAGTGTAAAGCTGCCTCCCCTGCCCTGGACTGGGAAAAAGAGTAATTTACAAGGTAGTTGTTTGTTGTTCATTCACTGAGGCATGTCTGACTCTTTGCAACCCCATCAACTGCAGCACGCCAGGCTCCTCTGTCCTCCACTATCTTCCTGAGTTTGCTCAAATTCATGTCATCAAGTCAGTGATGCCATCCAACCACCTCGTCCTCAGCCACCCCTTCTTCTTTTGCCTTCAGTCTTTCCCAACATCATGGTCTTTTCCAATGAGTTGGCTCTGCATCAGGCTTTGGCCAAAGAGCTTCATGTGTTTCCCTGAAGCAATGCCCAGTCTTCCAGGCCACCTCGAGCCCTAAGGCTCATGATCTCCATAAGCCAAGCCAAGCATTCTTTCTTCTGCCTAATCTGGATTCTATCAGCTGAGAAATTCCTGACAAGAAGAGCTGGTTTTTGAGAATGGGAAGGGAACTTCAGCGTTTTTTGCCAATGTAGGTCTAATTACCTGTTGTAACATATCTTCTTACAAACAGCAGTAAGCTTCTTAGAATTTTTACCTTTAGCAGAAGCTGCCAAACCTTCCAAACATCACACTGACATAGACCTGAGGCAAGAATCCATGGCCTTCCCTGCCAGTCATGAATATGTTAATGTTGCAGAGGACTAAACTCTCCCCAAGTGGAGAAGGAAGTGGCAACCCACTCCAGTATTCTTGCCTGGAAAATCCCATGGACAGAGGAGCCTGGTGGGCTACAGTCCATGAGATCTCAAAAAGCTGGACACGACTGAGCAACTAGCACACACACAAACTCTCCTGAACCTTCAGAGTCAAAACCAGGCAGAACATGCTCTCTTGATGAGTATGGTACAACTAACTCCTTGATGATAAGATCCTCATCAGGGTGGGATCTGATTTAGCATTAGGCTATTTCAGATTCAAGGAAATCTGGGTCCCTATGGTGGGGAAATGTAAGAGACTGGTGCCACATGTTCACATTCATCAGAGGGCTAACAGTGGCAGCATACCTAGAAGATCACATTACCAGGTCCTAAGAGTATTGGAAAAGTAATACAAATATTCAGTGATTCAGCAGGTGCTAATGAAGGTATGCTGTGTTGCTGTGACAACAGGTCACCTCTTTCATATGTGTGGAAGGGGGCTGAGAGAGAATTTTCCTTTATTCTGATAACAAAATGAATCTAATAAACTTTTTAACTTACATTTTATTTGTCCAGAAAAATCACACTTAGTGTTCCCACCTCCCAAGTGAAAGAATAAAGTCTCAGATGAAATTTCTCCTATTATATGTCCAAATGGCAGTGGAAAAACCAAATATAGAGCATATTTAGGAAGAAGAGATTAGCTTTCAGTGGAGATGAAATAGTTCCCTTTCCCTAGCCAAGTAGAACTGATGACTCATGATTTCTATTTGATAAAAGGCCATGGGGAAAAATCAACGGGGACATTTTAAAGTGGATGTTTTTGTAATAAGAGAAATTGTGGAGAAGGCTAGATGTATTTAGAAGAGGGAACAGAAGTTTGAAGCACAGTGTCCCTAGTTTTGCAAAGAAAGAGGGGACCCTTCCTAAGCTATTCTCTACTATGAGCTCCTGTCTAGCTTAAGCAAATCAAGAAAGCTTTGAATGTGAACTATATTAATAGAATATAATCATACTTTTACACTCTCATCAAAGGTGAGTTTCTTATGAGTCTGGATATTTAAAATCAGGTGTGTTTTTTGTTTTTGTTTGTCTCTTCATCCTTGGGTAAGGTTGTAGACTTATGGAACTGGGATATCAGACCAGGAAATATAGAGTGATAAGAGGCTTATGAACATTTCCCCTAAAACCAAACCAAACAGCCAGCCTAACACCATCAAAACATGCTTATTTACCCAACTGGCCTTAATGAGCAAAACCGTGAGGGTGAGGTGATTATGCTAAAGTTGTATTCTAGGACTTGCTTTTGTCCCAAATTATAACTAATAGTAATGCGAAAAAGTTTCCCAGAAGCCAGTAGTTGGCTTTGAATAGTCAAAGTGCAACTTTCTAAAATAACAATGACGTTGATGCGACTACATGACTGGGACAATGTGGTACTTAGGAATTGTTTCTGATCATCACCAAGTGATCTTACCGAAACAGGAACAAAAGCCAGAGCACAAATGCATCATCTGACTTACCTGATTTCCTTCCTCCCTTTCTTCCTTTTCCTCTTTCCTCTCTTTGTCTCTCTCTTCTTTTTCTTTTCTAAACATGAAATAGATTTATGGAGACATAATTCACATACTGTACAATTTACCCATTTAAAGTGATTCAATGATTTTTAGTATATTCATAGAGTCGCTAGCTAGCTAATATTGTTTCTGTCTGTAGATTTATCTGTTCTGGACATTTTATATAAATAGAATCATACAATACATGATCTTTCATGAACGGCTTTATTCACTTAAGCTTAATGTTTTCGATGTTTATCCATGTTGTAGCATGTATCTGTACTTTCCTCTCTATTATTGCTGAATAATTTCCCATTGTATGTATATGCCAGAGTTTATCTGTTGATGGATATTTGGGTTGTTTTCATTTTTAGCTGTTATGAATAATTGTGCTGTGAACTTTGTTATTGTACTCACTCATCAAAAACAGGGTAGACAACCAATGAATATTTGGTTTGGCTATTGCCACACTTGCAGTAGGAGGGTATGAAGTCAATTGAGTGTAAATATGGGGATTTGTTTCTGGACTTTCAGTTCTCTTCCATTGATTTATATGATTTTCCTATGCCAACTGGACTTCCCTGGTGGTTCAGACAGTAAAGAATCTACAGTACCACACAATCTTGATCACTATAGCTTTGTAGGCATTTTCGAAATCAGAGAAGGTGAGTCTTCTAAATTTGTTTTTCTTTTTCAAGATTGTTTTGGATATTGTTGGTTTCTTAAATTTACATGTGACTTTTAGGATAAGGCTATCAATTTCTGCAAAAATGATAGAGTTTTGATAGGGGTTGTATTGAATTTGTATAGATCAATTAGGGAGTATTGCCATTTTAATAAAGTTAAATCTTCCAATCTGTGAGCATACTGTCTTTCCACATATTTAGATCTTTGACGTCTTCCAACACAGTCACCCTGGGATGACATTGGTGTTAGCAGGGACCTCTTTGGAGGACTCTTTCCTTGATCTATCTGTTAAGCTGTCTGCATCTTCTGGTGTTATATCCAGCTATTAGGCTCTACTGTCTTCTGATTACTCTCTCTCTCTCTCTTTATATATATATATATATATATATATATATATTTTTACAGTGCCCTCCACATAAATATCTCCATTGTCTGACCCAATTTCATTGGGCCCTTTAGGAAGAGTATTTTTGAGGCAGCTCATTGAGATTTGTTCTGTACCCCAGAGGACTCTTCATAGTTGTCTCTTTTTCTGATTCTCTCTAGTAAAGTAGTTGACCTGTGGTTTAGCTCATTGTTCTCATGGAACTACCAACATTTTCTCAACTGCTTAACCCCAAGATCTTTGTTGTTTTCAAGAATATTTCAGGCTTTAAGTTTCTCACACTCTGTTCTAAGTGAGGAGGGAGCTTCAGTCCTTATGGGCTGCTGCATCCCCTGGTTAAAATTTCCCCAAGCCACTGTTTCATTGCTTAGGCAAAGATAGTGGCCTGTTTCTCTCCAGAGTAACATCCCTGTTTTTATGAGCTGAGTGCTGGGTGGGGATGATAGCTTTGGGTCTTCTCAGTTGACTATTTGCAGTGGGGACCCTCTACCCTATGAATGAGCTGGGGCTAAGGCAATCAAAGCTCCTGCCACCCCTAGAATTGATTGTCTGCCCCTAGAGAAGAATCTCAGTTGAAGAAAAAATTGCTTGACTTTCAGTGGCACTCACCTTGAAGGCATTGTGGACAAAAAATATCACCTGCTGTATCAGTAAACAAAGGATGTTCTAGCCACCGAGCCAGCAGCCGCTGCAGCTGACTGTGCCCCCTAAGGGGATTCAAGATGGAGAAAAACAGGATACTGGCCCTAGATAGTCAAGGTGCATATCAATGGAATGTTCAAGGAGCCCAGATTCTTGCATCTTCCCATATATAGAAAAGTGCTAAATTTACACAACAGACTCATAAGAGGTGTCTGTTTCTATTTAACTAGCTAATCTTTTGATGGTTTGACTTCCTGGGGTTTTTATTTGTTTTGTTTTGCAGAAACTCCTATATATCCTGGCTCCTCCCTTACCTCTTCAGAGCGGTCCCTCAGTACCTCCTGGGCTTAGGGCCGCTTGTCAGCTGAATAAAACAGAACTTTCAATGTTTAGTTTGGGGAGGGGAGTTGTTTTTTTGTTTTTTCAGTCAACAGCAGCCTCTGTTCTATAGAACTTTGCCAAGAATGAGAAAAGCTGGTGACCTGGCCCTTCCAAGGAGATATAATGATACCCTTAACAGAGCAGGAGAGGGCATCCTCACCACACCCAGCTTGAAGGGACCTTCCATTACACTAAGGTGGGGGGTTCACAAAGAGTCAGACACACTGAGCAATCAACACTTTCACAGGCTGCAGGAGTGGGGAAGGAGTAGGCCGTGGCTCAGATGTTGTTAGCAAGATATAATAGATTTTCTTACATAATGTTTCTTCATTTGCTGTGTTCTTTTAGGAAAATTTTCTGAGTGTTTTTTGAAATTAATTTTACCATCTATGTTGTTTTGATGGAGAATGGGTTTGCAGAGCTCCTCCTGCTGCCAGTCCCAAAGTAAATCCCTCCTCTTTATCTTTCTGATCAACAAATAAATGCACTCAAAGCCACCTTCCTTCAGGGTAACCTACTTAGCAACTTTGTGCTGCAGCATTTTTTTCTAACCAAAGGATGACACATTTCTGGCCCTGAGGACCAAACCTCATGTTATTTTGAAATACGGTTTTCTCCTTACCTATGAAACATAGTTTACCTAAATCTATTTTCTTTCTCCAAGAAATTTAATTTCTTTTCACATCCTATCCAAGATAATATTCTAATTCATAACTCTTCTTGCATTCAATGCTCCGCAATCAAACCCAACAGACCAACCTCAATGCAACAACCTGCCACCACTTTTATATTCAGTTTGTAGTACTTTGAATGGCTCTTTGGTATTTAATTCAGGGAAAAAAATTTTTTTTTCTTATACTTCTTTTAAAATTAAATTTTTGAGCAGTTTCAGGTTTATATGAAAATTGAGCAGGAAGAACAGAGCTCCCCCATATACCTCCACATTGCTGCCCACTCTGTGTCCCTTCTTATTAATGTCTTGTATTCACATAATACATTTGTTACAATTGATGAGCCAATATCGATACACTATTTTAACTAGTCTTTTGTTTATAGTGGGTTCATTCTTTGTTTTATGCGCTCTATGCATTTTGATGAATGTATATAACGTGTACCCACATGAAGAGTATCATAATATTGGGTTGGCAAAGAGGTTTGGTCAGGTTTTCCCATAACACCTTACAGCAGCTCCTATTTTATGAAAATCCTTTAGTTATTTATGATCAACTCTTAGAACTGGGTGGTGGTGGTTTAGTTGCTAAGTCGTGTCTGACTCTTGTGATCCCATGGACTGTAGCCCACTAGGCTCCTCTGTCCATGGGATTCTCCAGGCAAGGATACTGGAGTGGTTTGCCATTTCCTTCTCCAGGGTGTCTTCCCAGCCCAGGGAGTCTTCCCAGCCCAGGAATTAAACCTGGGTCTCCTGTACTGCAGGCAGATTTTTTTTTTTTTTTTTTTTTTTTACCAACTGAGCTACCAGGGAAGCCCCTTAGAACTAGGTACTCACTCATTTACTTGTCCATCCTCAGAAACTTCTCCCCTTCCTTACAGAAACTGATGTCCTAGGAAAGTCATCCTGCTTCCATTTTTCTCATCTATCTTGTCTCAGCATCACTATGTAAAGATCAAGACACAACCAGCCCCTACCTGTGCTATTTGAACCTATAGGCAACAGGATCCAAGTGACCCCTGTACTCCTGCTTGATGTCTCCCACTGCACGGAGAATTCTCCCAAGTCCCCATCCCAGACTTGTGCATTTCCCATTCTTTCTTTCCATCAACATTTTCAGGAACTTCTCAAGAGTTTCTAATTTGCTACATCTTCCCAACACTTACCTCTAAAGCAAAAGAGATGGCGTAAAGAGGGGAGAAGGAATCATCCTTCAGTCACTGTGGGAATGAGGGGCAAGAAGAAAGGAGAGATTCTGCCCTAGAGGTTGTAAGTATAATTGCAATTTCCAGCCCACTTTAAAGAAGAAGTCATGCGAATTAAGCTACAATGAAAAGGAAGACTTTGGAATCAAAAGACTGGAATCTGAAGTTCAAATCCGTTATAAATCCATTACAAATTTGTCTTGGCTTCAGATTTTGGTACTGAAAATTTATTCAGTACCTCTTGCCCACTAGATTATTGCTGGGATCGCATGATGTGTTACATATGAAAATATTGTATAAAGTGTTATCCCCCTATTCTCATTTCTAAAAAGGATATTGATGGTTTCATTCATGACAATTATATTTATTCATAAAATTTAGGGGAATTCAGAAAATTGAATGAAAGAGAAAACAAAAATCACCTATGATTCTACCACCAAGACATAAATACTGTTAGTTATCTCTATTAATATGAAAACCTATTACTACTTTCTAATGATCTACTAGTAATCATGTATTTGTACTTGACATTGTCAGGACTATGCTCTGTATATAGCTTATGTCCTTGTGTGGCAGGTTGTATTTACAAAAATTGCTGCCAAATATTTTCTGGTGCCAAAACCTTGCCTCTGCATCACACACTGAGTCTTATTTTCCCTCCATGTTTAATTGGCTGGGGCTTGCAACTGCCTTGATCAATAAAATGTGGTGAAAAGATGTTGTATGGCTTCTAGGGCTAGGCCATAAAAGATGAGACAGCTTCTGCCTGGCTCTCATTTTTAGGACCTTGGCCCTTGGAAACCCAGAGGTATTCCGACCAATGGTATCAATTGCTGGATGTGTAAGTGACCTGGAGTAGGAAATGGCAACCTACTTCAGTATTCTTGCCTGGAAAACCATAGACAGAGGAACCTGGTGGGCTATAGTCCATGAGCCCATGAAGTTGCAAAGAGCCTGACACACCGAGTAACTGGGCAAGCACATAAGTCAACCTTCAGATTATTGCAGCTTTTGAGCTGCTATAACTGATGCCAAATGGAATAGAGATAAGATGTCCTCAGTGAGCCCTGTCCAAATTACAGATTTACATGCAAAATACATACTGTCATGATTTACTTCACTTACATTTCACAGGGACATTTCCCCATGTCTAACAAATTTTATATCAACTTAATATGGCTAAATGACATTCAGTTCTGTAGATATTCTATAATTTATTAAAACCCTTCTATATTGTTGCTTTGGAGATGGGCACAGCAACCCACTGCAGTATTCTTGCCTGGAGAATCCTAGGGAAAGAGGAGCCAACCAGGGATTGAACCTGTACCCCCTGCAGTAGAAGCACAGTGCTCTAACCACTGGAATTCCATGGAATCTCCTCCTCATTGGCTTCTGAACCACAGAGTGAGGATAAGACTTGTTTTGTTGGAGACTGATTCTTGCTGTGACAGGTTGGTCTTCTCATCTTTGATTTCCCCTGAATGGCTTGTACCCAAGGAGAAATTTGTTTTTAGTAAGGTGATGCATTCACCACCTATGGTAGGCTGAATGTGGCCCCCATGTGGATGTCCATATTTTAATCCCTGGAACCTCTGAACATCTCCTTGTGTGATAAAATAGAATTTGAGGGTACAATTCAGTTGAGGCTTTTGACATGGGAAGATAGTGTGATTATCCAGATGGGTATGAAATGCAATCACAAGAGTTCTTACACATGAGAAGCCACGGGGTTATGTGACATAGAAGAACGGGAGGCAATGTGACCATGAAGACAAAAACTAGGATGATGCAGCCACAAGCCAACGAATGCTAATAGCCACCAGGAGCTGGAAGGAACAAGGAATAGATTTTCCCTTAGAGACTCTGAAGGGACTGTAGCTCTGCTAACACCTCAGTCCTGGCCCAGTGAAACCAACTTTGAACCTCTTGTCTCCAGCATAACAAGAGAGTAAATTACCGTTGCTTTTAAGTCACATAGTAGATAACGCTATTTTCCTGCTGCATAGGAAATAAATGAAACATCGTACAAAGGAGTTCATTTTAATGCTCCAAATGCTCTTCCTCAAATATCTTCCTAGGGTAGGTGCAGTAAACAGGCACAAAATACATTAGAGATCTTTGGAGTTTTTGTTTTATTTTTTACCTTACTTGTGAGAGAAAATTGAAGTATAAAGCATTCCCTGTCCTGTGGAGAGTAAGAAAGCAACGATTCTCACACTTGAGTTATTTATATCTTAAGTTAGACCCACACATACACACAAACACCTGGAGCGGAGTACAGATTCCTATACTGCCTCAAAGTCCACCTTAAGGTACACACTTTGAAATGTGTCAGAATTCGGAGCACATAAGCATGAAGGTGCGGTTTGAATCCTCTCCCTTTGGAGATATAATTGCTGTGCTGGAACAGAAAATAACAAGGAGTCACAGATAATAGGGCCCCAAAGATCTCAAAGAAATAGGTTAATCTCACTGTGGATCCTAGCATGTCATAAAACATCAGTGTACACTAGCTTCTCTTTCCCTTCCTTGGTTAAAAATGTCCCTTTATTGTCAAGGTCTAAAAAAAGACAAGACATAACGAATGAATCTGCAGTGATGTTTGAAAAATAGGCCTTGACACATTTGGAACATATCCACTGTTAAAAATCTGCCGGCTGAGAGAAGCTGATTAGAACCCCTGATGACCCGTGGGGAGTCCCGTCCAGGTGCCTCTTACCTGCTGCTTATCAGCCCTGCCTGGGGCAGCACGGAGCTGAGAATCCATCCAGTTGCCTCTCATCTCCATGTAAATACCAGACCAGAAGGCACCGCTGCTGTTGACACAAACATGAAGAGAAGGTCAGGCTGGCTAGAAAATATGACTCGGCCTCTTTTTCTCTTCCTAAGCACTGGACTTTAGTTGGGCATCTCCAGTGATGAATGCTTCATCCTTTTCTTCAAATGCCTCGACTTTGGTAATTTTTGTGTATCTCTTCATCTGGAATCAGGAAAGATCCCCTCTACACACTCTTTCTTGAAGCTGAGAACCAAGAGACACTTAAAATGACCACCTCTGTTCATACACAGATTTAAAATGGAAAGGACAAGTATCTTTTGATACTGATTTCTAGAATAATTCCACAGTGATAAGAGAATCGACACAATGATTTCAATATCTTTAGATCATGAAATTTTTGCATCTTCTTTTGTGTCCCTGGATATGTTCCAGTGTCTCCTGGTTTATAGTCTATGGGAACTTAAATAGAATTTGTACCCTGCTGTGGGGTAAAAATTGTTTAAATCTTAATCATGTTGAATTGGTTATGAGTGCTTTTCAAGTCTACTTTGTACTTATACTTTTCTGTCTATCCATTGTATTAATTTTTGAGAGCTTGATATTGAAAGTTCAACTTAAAAATCACAATTTATCTACTTAAAAATAATTGTAATATATTGTGGAGCTATAAATATAAAAAATAAATAAAATTGAAAGGACAATTCTAACATTCACTATTGACCAAAGATTCTGCATTCCATTCCCACAGACTTTAAATATATTTACCATTCATATTTTCTTCCTGAGGGTAAGGAGAAAAACTTGCCAGATTTCATTTAGCATGTCACATTTTTTATGCTACAATGTATTCTGAAATAAATCATTAATGTATTTATAAATAATAAAGCATAGGAAAAGTTTTCTAGGAATGAAATAAGTCAAAATGGAGCATTGGGCACTGTAAGCCATAGACAAAGCAACCATGATCCATGAAGTAGAGAGAGAAATTCTCATGAGGGGAAAAGTGACTCATACATATAGTCATTCATTTAACAAAAGAGTTGTTAGTTCTCATACTATGACAGCATTGTGTAAGATCCTAGAAATTCAGTAAGACAGATTTATATCTGCTCTTAAGGAATTTAAAGTCTAGTTATTAAATACTGGTAGGAGAGGCAGATTTGGTGCTACGATAGGGTTCAGCAGGAAAGCATCTAACCCAAACTTGAGGGGCAGCCAGATTTTACAGAGGAAATTATATTTTCTTTGGAATTTAGAGGATGGAACTAGCATATGCAGTAATTTGGAGGTAGAAGAGAATTTAAAGCATTAAAATAACTGAAATTAAATCAGAGTGACTGAGAGATGAGGCTCTGAAGGTTAAAAAAAAGGCCTCTTCAAATGCATCTTGTAAGACACAAAATGTATTAAATGATGTTCAGCTGTTTAGTGATGTGGTCTGATTTACGCTTTAGGGGAAGGTCTCTGTCTACAATGCACGAGACAGCTGTTTGGAGGAATTGTGGCAAGAGGAACTGTGGTAAAGGATTGGTAATGATGATGAGGGAAGAGACAAGTGGATGATACAAGAAATATTTATGAGATAGACTTGTTGGCATTGCTGAAAAAGTAGGCATGAGTGAAAAAGGAGAAGGGTAAATTAAGGTTTTCTAGAATTTACCAAATGATTGGTGAACTTAGCAAAACTGTTTCAGAGAGATCAACTGGAGATATCTAAGTTATGGTGCCTGGTGACTCAGATGGTAAAGAATCTGCCTGCAGTGCAAGAGATCTGGGTTAAATCCTTGGGTTGGGAAGAGTCAGGAAGATCCCCTGGAGAAGGAAATGGCTACTCACTCCAGTATTCTGGCCTGGAGAATCCCAGGGACAGAGAAGCCTGGCAGGCTACAGTCCATGAAGTGGCAGAGAGTAGGACAGGACTGAACAACTTTCATGTCACGTTAAGTTATGTTCAAAGGAAGATATTCAGTCCAGAATTGGATAAACTAACTATTTCAGGAGAGAGATAGTATAGATTCAGATGTTGGTTAGCATGCAGTTGATAGCTAAAGGCTTTGAAGTCAAAATGATTGCCCAGGGAACCTTGTGTTTATGGAGAGATGACCTCCTAGAGCAAAACTCCAAGAACCATGTTATTTTAAGAAATCAGGAGAAGAAAATCCTACATAGGAGACTGGATAGTGGGAGAAAAACTGGGAGATTGTGTACTATGGAAACCAAAAGAAAAGACTATTTACAGAAATATAGTGTGGTCATAAGGGTTGAATATTGCATTGATCAGTAATGAGTGCCTTTAATACCCAGGGTGGAGTCTCTCATCTATGTTTTCAGTGAAATTATTTTCAGTTATCATCATGTAAGAATCAATAATTATCTTCATTTTCTTGATTTGTTCTGTAATTTTAAAGAGAGCACCATTAAAAAAAATGAACTTGTCTTAAAGACACTATTCAAACTCAGTCAACTATTTCATGTATGATTTAAAATTTGTACTTACCAAGAAAGTAAATAATATGTCAGTGTATATACTCTGCTTTGCCATTTTCAATTTTAAACACAAATAACAACTCCTAACATGTAGAACATTAAGTTGACAGAATTAAGTCAATTTCTATTTCTTTGTCATTGCAGTCTCTGTCCTGTCATCGTTTATTTTGAATCTACAAATTCAAAACATGGGAATATGTGTACTATAGGGTTGGAGACACAATGAACAAAGCAAGCCTGAATGATTCTGAATTGTTATGGATTCACTCTTGAATTGAGTCCACATGTATCTGGGGTGAAAAAGTTTAACTGTGGATGCTGAAATTCACATTCAGATAGAATATGATACTTGGTAAAGATAAGTTAATAAAAATGTGCCTATTTGAATTGTGCCTACAAATATACATAAAATATACTATAACAGACATATATGTTAGGATGTATATTATTAAAATGTGAGCATAGATCTTAGATCAATAAAAGAGCTTTGGGGAGGAGTGTTTCTTTATTCTTTTTTAAAAAACTAAACTTTTTTTTAATGTAATTTGAAGTATAGTTGATTCACAATGTTGTGTTGGTTTGAGGTATACAAAGCTATACATGTATATGCATGTGGGCTTCCCCAGTGGTTCAGCCCAGCCGTAAAGAATTTGCCTGCAACGCAGGAGTCACAGTAAACATGAGTTCGGCCCCTGGGTCAGGAAGATGCCCTGGAAGAGGACACAGAAACCTACTCTGGTAACCTTGCCTGGAGAATCCCTTGGACAGAGGAGCATGACAGGGCTAGAGTCTATGGGGTCACAAAGAGTTGGACACATCTGAAGTGACTTAGCATGCATGTATATATATATATATATATCTAGTCTTTTTCAGATTATTTTCCATTGGAATAATACAAGATATTAGATATCATAAGATGCTGATTTCCTGTGCTATAAAGTAGGGGGGCGAAGTTTTGTTGATCAATTGCTGGACAATGTATGGCAAAAACAATTAAAATAAATAAATAAATAAATAAAAAATAAAAAAATAAATAAAGTAGGGGGGGCGAAGTTTTGTTGATCAATTGCTGGTGTATTGCAATAATAAAAAATGACCAAACTTGGCATTTTGGGGCCTGGTGGCTCAGATGATAAAGAATCTGTCTGTAATGAGGGAGAACCAGGTTCAATCCCTGGGTCAGGAAGATACCCTGAAGAAGGAAGTGGCTACCCATGCCAGTATTCTTGCCATGGACAGAGGAACCTGGCAGGCTACAGTCCATAGGGTTGCAAAGAGTCAGACACAACTAAAGTGACTTAGCACACAAACTTGTTAGTTCTTATTATTGCTTCTAAATTGTTTAGAGTAAATGCACCTACTTATTGCCTGTACCCAATCAGCTTTCATTTTCCAGCCTTTGGTACACTACTGAAGACAATGAGTAAAGTGAGACCTAAGAGTGACCTATGTATTCAGCCCTAAGAAGGTCCTTAGCAACTCTGACAACTGTACTTACAGAGGAGTGGTGGGGGTGAGGCAGTATCACATTGGTTTGAGAAACCAGTAGGTAGAAAAGCAGTTTGGACAGTGACTTGTCTTTATAGTCTGTTTCCTCAATCTCCCTGGTGGTCTTTATCTCTTCCCTATCCTCCTTGCCCTTATACATCTCTCTTTCCAAACATATTGATCTTTTCCACTCGTCCCTGAGCACACCAAGACCATCCATGCTTATTTGCCTTTATACCTACCATTCCTCCTGCTTGGCATGCCCTTTCTTCCTGGTTATTTCTTATCTCCACCTCCCTCCAACCCTCTCATCCACCATCACTTCTCAAAGCCAGTGAGCTAATATTAGAATTAGCTCCTCAATTCTCCTAGGCAAAGCTTCAGTTAATCTAGTCTGCCCCAACTTCTCCATTTCCATACCTGGAAGGGCAGGTATTACCTGGTCATGCAACATGTCTTGCCTTTCACGTCCCCATCAGTTTGCATCATGCCTGCTCATTTTATGCAAAAAGAAAGTTAGTTGGGTAGCTAACTGGGAGAAGAAAGAGTAAGAAATCAAGCCAGTGAATAAAGAAATAAATGAACACAACTGAAGGAAACCTGAGACCTTTAGTTCTCTAATGAGGATGATTGAGTGGCTGGTAACAACGTGATGATGAAGCATGGACTCTGGTGATGACTCTCTTTGGCAGATGATTAGCTCATTCTGAAATTATCATAATACCGTAAATAAGACCAGTCAATAAGCAGTCCTAACTCAGACCTTTCAGCTCTGGATTCCTCCCCCAACTCCCCACTAGGATTTCCCAGGCTATTCTGCTTTGGTTCTCCAGCAGTATAACCAAGAGGGACATTTCAGTTCTGTAGACGAAAGGAAGCAAGGCCAGATTTCTGCAAGAACAGTTTTGTCAGCTCAATCTAGGAAATCAGTTGAGCAAAGCAGGAGTTATTGTTGCTTTAATCTGTCCTACCTGCCCCGGAAAGGCTCTGTTGAATTTTCAAAATGAATGATTCTGATGCATCTAAGTGTTTACATTTGTTTGGGAAAGATGGAGATTTCAAGATGTAATTTGATATGTACTTTCCCCCATTACTTCAGCCTCTCTTTTCCTGTTCTTTGTTAGATGTTCAGTGACATGAAACCAGGTGGCACTTGACACTCTGAATAGATCTAAGCCTGCCATTGTCAGTTCCAAAGTCAATCATTTGCCTGAGGTCAAGGAAGAAAACTGGCTGGTGACTTCATTTCCTAGTCCTTCAGACTTCAGGTTTTCCTCTGCTCTCCCTACACTGGTTTCTTAGTACATTTTGTTGCTGTTATGAAGTTTAAAATGGAGCATTTGTCTTGAGCACAAATGATGAACTTGGAAAGACATCGTGATGATGAAACTGCTTGAGGCTGGTGTCCTGGATGTGAAATTGGGCTCTTTATCCAGAGTATTTGTTTTCAGCCTTGTGCCAACGGAGCTCCCTGCCTACTTATGCTGATTCACTGTCTCCAAAAGGAGCCCGTTTCAATATTTGCAGTACAGTTCTCCTCAGTGAGTTCAACTGAATGAACAGTTGAATAAATAGTAAAAGAATCAATTTCCATGAAAGAACAGTAACGTTCAATATCTTTTTAAGCGTGGTAACCTTTTTTAGAAAATTCTAACAATGTGCAGCTAGTGAATGAATGAATGCCTTTTTGATAATTGAGTATTTTCCTGGGATACAAAGCTCTGGATGCAACAGCTGTCCTGTCAATAGTCAAAGCTATTTTCAAATCTATAAACACTGACCTTTTCTTATCCAATTTCCCCCCAGATTTTGTTGATACATGTCTCTGTTCTCTCCTTTACTATGGCCTATCCAAATCTTGAACACATTTTTGTTACTTACTAGCAACACAGCTAGAGTTGGACTCAGGAAGGCCAGGATGAGAAAAATAAGGATCTTGCTATTTGGTAAAAAACTGTTGTTCAGTGATTTTTTTCAAGGGAGGATATTCATGCTATAATGAAATTTGGGAAACAGAGCGATGGAATATAAAGATTTCAGTGCCTGTCCTTTCTTGGCCATTAAAATAACCATGTATCTTAGAAAAATCAATTAACATATATGGGCCTCAGTTCTTAATGATTATAATAAAAATATTAGATGAGGTCACTGGGAATCAATTCTGTCCTTAAAAGCTCCAACTCCTTTCAGGAGATGTTACGTTGCATGCGTGCATGCTCAGTTGCCTCAGTCGTCTCTGACTATTTACGACCCCATAAACTGTAACCCGCCAGGCTCCCCATCCATGGGATTCTCCTAGCAAGAGTATTGGAGTATGTTGCCATGCCATCCTCCAAGGGATCTTCCTGACCCAGGCCATCACTCCTCTCCTAAGTCTCCTGCACTGCCAGGCAAATTCTTTACTGCTGAGCCACTGGGGAAACCTGATAATAAGTTACATATGGTTTATTTACACTGTCTCTCTTCTGCTATTAACTATATGTTTCGTTAAGGGCTTGGAGAAGGAAATGGCAACACACTCCAGTATTCTTGCTTGGAGAATCCCATGGACAGAGGAGACTGGTAGGCTACAGTCCACCAGGTTGCAAAGAGTTGGACAAGACTGAGCGAATTCACTTGCACTTTCCTTAAGGGATAGTATAAAACCTTGCCATAATTTAACTTTGCTTTATCACTGAAGGTTATATTTGTTATAAAGTTGATATTCTATTAGTATCCCCACTCTCAATTTTACCTCTTCCTGATTTGTCTTTTCCTGCTGCTGCTGCTGCTAAGTCACTTCAGTCATGTCTGACTCTGTGCAAACCCATAGAACAGGGACAAACTCAAGAAAGCTTTTCTATATTACCTTTTTTTAAATTCACTAACTCTTGTAATTTTGTTTCTTTTCTCGGAGCTTCAATGAAACAAACACTTCCTATCTTCTTTTACATTATTTTTTTTTTCTGTGTTATTCTATCTCAGAAGGTCAAGTGCAAATTTCATGAGCACACGACTGGTAGAGTCTTCATAGCCTCCTCATATCCTTTTCCCTTGGGCACAACTTAAGGGATCCACTGGCTATGTGCTCATCTAAAGCTGGTGACTCATAATTGATCTAAATCTACTGTGGAAACCCTGTACTCCTTTTTCAGGTTCCCTATGGCTGAACTCAGCAGTGGCCACAGGACTGGAAAAGGTCAGTTTTCATTCCAGTCCCAAAGAAAGGCAATGCCAAAGAATGACCAAGCTACCACACAATTGCACTCATCTCACACGGTAGTAAAGTGATGCTTGAAATTCTCCAAGCCAGGCTTCAGCAATACATGAACCGTGAACTTCCAGATGTTCAAGCTGGTTTTAGAAAAGGCAGAGGAACCAGAGATCAAATTGCCGACATCTGCTGGATCATTGAAACAGCAAGAAAGTTCCAGAAAAACATCTATTTCTCCTTTACTGACTATGCCAAAGCCTTTGACTGTGTGGATCACAGTAAACTGTGGAAAATTCTGAAGGAGATGGGAATACCAGACCACCTGACCTGCCTCTTGAGAACCCTATATGCAGGTCAGGAAGCAACAGTTAGAACTGAACATGGAACAGACTGGTTCCAAATAGGAAAAGGAGTACTCCAAGGCTGTATATTGTCACCCTGCTTATTTAACTTATATGCAGAGTACATCATGAGTAACGCTGAGCTGGAGGAAGCACAAGCTGGAATCAAGACTGCTGGGAGAAATATCAATAACCTCAGATATGCAGATGACACCACCCTTATGGCAGAAAGTGAAGAAGAACTAAAGAACCTCTTGATGAAAGGGAAAGAAGAGAGTGAAAAAGTTGGCTTAAAGCTCAGCATTTAGAAAACTAAGATCATGGCATCCGGTCCCATCACTTCATGACAAATAGATGGGGAAACAGTGGAAAGAGTGGCTGACTTGATTTTTTTGGGCTCCAAAATCACTGCAGATGGTGACTGAAGCCATGAAATTAAAAGACACTTACTCCTTGAAAGGAAAGTTATGACCAACCTAGACAGTATATTAAAAAGCAGGGACATTACTTTGTCAACAAAGGTCCATCTAGGTCAAGGCTATGGTTTTTCTGGTAGTCATGACTATAGTGAGAGTTGGACTATAAAGAGAGCTGAGCACCAAAGAATTGATGCTTTTGAAATATGGTGTTGGAGAAGACTCTAGAGAGTTCCTTGGACTGCAAGGAGATACAACCAAACCATCCTAAAGATCAGTCCTGAGTGTTCACTGGACCGACTGATGTTGAAGCTGAAACCGCAGTATTTTGGTCACCTTATGTGAAGAGCTGACTCATTTGAAAGGACCTTGATGCTGGGAAAGATTGAGGGCAGGAGGAAAAAGGGAAAATAGAGGATGAGATGGTTGGATGGCATCACTGACTCAACGGACATGAGTTTGGGTGGACTCCGGGAGTTGGTGATGGACAGGGAGGCCTGGTGTGCTGCAGCTCATGAGGTTGCAAAGAGTCAGACATGACTGAGCGACCGAACTGCACCGATGGCTGAACTTGACATTATGACCCAATTCTGTTCAGCTAGATTTAAGCCAGTGAAAGTCTATTGGTGATATTATGGAAAAGAAATCTTTTACTTTCTTAGGGAAAGCTGTCCTTTTTCCTTAGGCTTTCTTTCTGCCTTATGTGTGTCCATTCTAAGTTGCTTCAGTGGTGTCCAGCTGTTTGCTACCCTATAGACTATAGCCTGCCAGGCTCCTCTGTCTGTGGCATTCTCCAGGCAAGAATACTGAGTGGGTTGCCATGCCTTCCTCCAGGGGATCTTCCCTAGCCAGGGATAGAACCCACATCTCCTATGACTCCCACACTGCAGGCTGATTCTTTACCACGGAGCTCCCAGAGAAGCCCTTCTTTCTTCCTGGACCACAGATAAAATGCCTGGAACAGGAGCAAGCCATAGTGAAGCTACAAGGCAATCAAGACAAGGAAAAGATCAAGGAAATTTCAGAGAATTAGGACCCTGACCTTGTTAAATGACAAAACTAATGGCATCAACTTATCTCTAGAGTTTTGTCTTTTAGGAAAATTTTAATTAATGGTTAAAATTTCAAATTCATTTACTCATTCAACAAATATTTATGATGTACCTATAATATCCTAGAGTACATGAAATACATTGGCAAACAAAAACAAAAATTTCCTATCTTTACAAAGTTTACGTTACAGTAGGGGAAAGAGAAAATTAGTAATATCCACAATATTTAAGGAAATTATATACAGTATTAGAAAATGCTAAGTGTTATGGAGGAAAGAAAGAGCAGTATGTATGGACTTGAAAGTCCCTAAGGGTTATTTGCAAGAAAAAACCCTCGCCGGTTATGGTGGTTGTTCTGTCACTAAGTCATGTCTGACTCTTTGCGACCTCATGGACTGCAGCACCCCAGGCTTGCCTGTCCTTCATTGTCTCCCAGGGTTTGCTCAAACTCATGTCCATTGAGTTGATGATGCCAGCCCACCATTTCATCCTTTGTCTCCCACTTTTCTCCTGCCCTCAATCTTTCCCAGAATCAGAGTCTTTTCCCATGATTCAGCTCTTTGTGTCAGCTATTGTAGCTTCAGCATCAGTCCTTCCAATGAATATTCAGGGTTGATTTCCTTTAGAATTGACTAGTTTGGTCTCCTTTTTGTTCAGGGGACTCTCAAGTGTCTTCTCCAACACCACAGTTTGAAAACATCAATTCTTTGGCTCTCAGCCTTTTCTTATGGTGCAACTGTCCCATTCATACATGACTACTTGAAAAATCATAGCTTTGACTCTATAGACCTTTCTCAGCAAAGTGATGTCTCTGCTTTCTAATACACTGGCTATGTTTGTCATAATTTTTCTTCCAAGGAGCAAGTGTCTTTTAATTTCACAGCTGCAGTCACCATTTGCAGTGATTTTGGAGCCCAAGGAAATAAAACCTGTCACTGCTTCCACTTTTTCACCATCTATTTGCCATGAAGTTATGGGACCAGATGCCATGATCTTAGTTTTTTGAACAGTGAATTTTAAGCCAACTTTTTCACTCTCCTCTTTCACTTTCATCAAGAGGCTCTTCAGATCCTCTTCATTTTCGGCCATTAGAATGGTATCATGTGTGTATCTGAGGCTGATATTTCTCCCAGCACTCTTGAATCCAGCTCGTGATTTATGCAGCCCAGCATTTCACATGATGTACTCTACATATAAATTAAACAAGCAGAGTGACAATAAGCAGCCTGATGTACTCCTTTCCCATTTTTGAACCAGTCCATTTTTCCATGTCTGGTTCTAACTCTTGCTTCTTGAACTGCATACAGGTTTCTCAGGAGACAGGGTAAGGCGGTTTGGTATTCCCATCTCTTAAAGAATTTTTCACAGTTTCTTGTGATCCACAGAGACAAAGGCTTTAGCATAGTCGATAAAGCAAAAGTAGATGTTTTTCTGGAGTTCCCTTGCATTCTCTATAATCCAAGGGATGCTGGCAATTTGATCTCTGTTTCCTTTGCCTTTCCTAAACCCAGCTTTAGCTCCTCTCTGAAATATCCAGATAATAGTATCTGATGCACATTTCCTGAATAGTTTTAGAGATGGAAGATGATAACCACTTGATGGCCATGAGCACATAGCCCCCAGGCCTGCTGGAGCCGAAGGATTGACAATCCTAACCCCTGTGACAGCCGTTGTTATCTCACCATCAACCAATCAGAGATCGTGGGTGACCTGGGACTCCCACCCTTTCCCTGACCTTTCAAAATGCTTTCTCGAATCCCATCATGGAGTTTGAGGCTTTTTTCAGCACTACTACTTGTGTGGCAGTGTTTTACGATAAACACTGTACTTTACTTCACCAAAGCTCAGTGTCAATAGATAGCTTTATTGCACTTGAGCAAGTGGACTCAAGTTTGGTTCAGTAATTGAAGTACAGATTTAGGATCAGATGTGGCTGCAAACAGAACAGTAGGAGTTTGAGAGAGTGACATTTGAGCAGAGGCTTGAAGGATGGAGAGATTTAGTATTGTGGTTAACTTAGGGAAGAGCGGTTCAGACACTGGGTCTGACCAGGGTAACTATTCTAAAGCAAGAGCAAGCCCAGGCTACCTCCAAGAACCACAGGGAGACTGTGTGTGGCTCGAGTGAAGTGAGTATGTGTGCATGTGACCTCTAGATCATGCAGAACCTTGTGGTCACTGTAAGGACTTCATTTTGGGGTTTTGTTTTTTCTGGGTGAAAAAAGTAAGCATTTGAAGATTTTGTGAAGAACTACAATATGGGCTGATCTTCATTTAACAAGATTCCCTGACCTGCTTTGTTAAAAGTAGATGTAGAGGAAAACAAGGATGGAAACCGGAAGAAGGATTAGGAGGCCCTTATGGCACCGGACAATGCAAGAGATGAAAGAGACTTGGGTTCAGTCCCTGGGTTGGGAAGATCCCCTGGAGAAGGAAATTGCAACCCATTCTGATAATCTTGCCTGGAAAATTCTATGGACAGAGGAAGCTGGTGGGCTACATTTCATGGGGTCAGGAGTCGGACATGACTGAGCACGCGCGCGCACACACACACACACACACACACACACACACACACACGGCAATCTAGTAGAAAAATGATTTTTGCATTCTGGCTTATATTAGGATGGTAGCAACAGAAATGCAATTCAGAGCTTTTTTCTTCTGAATATATTTTAAAAGCCAGAGACAAGATTTTCTAATGGACTTAAAATATCAAACCCTATTAATTTAGGATAATAAATACTCCTTAACAGCAAAATAAATGTAGCTAAATATAAAATTCTAGTTTCCAATCTAAGTCAATAACATGCAAATTTAAATTTAAATACTTTTTCAGTTTCTGAAAATTATTTCATCTAACATGGAATGGAAGCAAAGCAGGCAATTCAAACAAATGTTTGTTTTTTAAAAATTATCCTATTATTCCTCTCTAATCCTATAGGTTACCTCAAGAGTAAGTGGGAGAATTTTCCATGCATAAGAGTTCATTTATTTAGGAGCAACTAATAAATCCTCAGAATCATATAAAATTAACACATGGTTCCCTCTTGCTAGTTTTCTAAAACTAATTTGACTTGAACCTAAATGAAACTTTTAGTGATAATAGTATTTGGGGGGAGAAAATATGTAGAAAAGAGGGTGAATTCAAGTTAATAATAATTTCAGGTTCAATATATCTACCAAAAAGTCAGTAATAGTTGTTTAGGTCTGACCTAGAGACTTTGCAGAACAACTTAGAAGATTTCATAACATTCTATCGTTGGTCATTTGGGGTTCCCAGGATAATAATTATGTTAAGTATATGTGTGTAGTGTGTGTGCCCAAGTTTAACCTTAGCAAATCAAGCTAGGTGATGCATTAAAAAGTGTAGGTGCTTGTGAACCAAGGGTGATTGTTGAAAAAACAATGCATAAGTCTAAAACAGCATTTTAGTTTTCCATTATATTTTATGAACTTGGGCTATAAGAGTAAAGATAGTGATGTAATAGCACTGTTCTTTTGTGTAGGAGACGTATTTATTGGCAACCCCCAGGCTATAAAAAATCAAATAAACACTAGAGGGAAAGCAAAGTTATTTTCAAGTTTTTAAAAGTTAAATCTCTGAGAAAAAAAAAAAACACTCGTTATTAGATCTGTAGGGGAGGAACAAGTTTTCCTTAACCTTCTTTAGGTCTCTGACTAGGTCTGAAAACTAAACTGTCTAAAAATTAAGGACAGATTAAGAGAAGAAAGCATACACATTTTATTGAATTTTTACATAAGAGTCTAAAAGACAGCGAAGACCCAAAGAAGTGACCAGAGCAAGAACTTTTATACAGTTTAGACACAGAAATAATAAGTTTGTGAAGAAGTGACAAGACAGAGGAGTCTGGGCTAGGAGTTGTAAATGATAAAGAAGTAACTAGTAAGATAAGAGTTAGTTTAACAAGATTGGTTTGCATAGATTTCTCTGCCCCCAGTTCCCTATTTTATACAAATGTCTTCCTTCCTTTTGGTTCAGGGAGGTTACCTTACACCTGGGAGTTTTATGACCTGTTTGAGGGAAGAATAGAAAGGGAGGAGCACGCCAGAGTTGACTTCTCTGCTTCTGCCATTTTCTTAACCTCCTTCAGCTTAAAATATTCAATATGCCAAGGTACCATATGCTGGAATAACATGTCCTGAATCTCATCAGAGCTTTCTCAGAAAATGTATCAAATTGTAAATTAAATACTTCTGTCCATTCCCCACTTACTGGCCCGAATGTAGGGCTTCTTTTTGAAATACTTAGTTTTTACCTTTGTTTTTACTTATTACATATATGGAATATTTTTACATTTCCAAATAATATTCAACAAAAATTAAAGACTATTTACTAATTACTAAGTTCTGCATGCACATTAATGGTTAAGGTGAACATAATCTGTCTTCTCATGAAGTTTTTTTTTTTAATTCAAATATTCGTGGAATTTATGGAAATGTCCACACAGGATGCAGTGAGCTAGAATATCAGAGTTTTTAATCTGGAAGATATCCTTACAACTTACAGATGATGAAACCAAGGCAATTAAATGATTTTACCTAGGTTATGCAGTAGCAGAGTCAGGGGGAGAATCCAGGTTTTTCAAACATCTGTGTTCCATGCTTAGCTACAGAGTTGCAGTTGGTTGGGAGCAGCATGGGGGACTTCTTAAGTTAATTAGGTAAATTTCCAGCAGGACAGATGCAATTTTAAAGACTGAATCAAATGAATATATAAGAATATAAATGTATCTTGGAACAGACCCACTTTATCTTGAGAACCTGTTTTATTAACATAAGCCAGCATAAATAAAGTGAATCCTGTCCAGACACGTTCCGGTCTCGCCGATCTGCTGCTCTGTCCGTACCCTCTCTAAGAAGCAAGGTAAAAGTCTCCATTAAGGCTGCTATTTTGGCGTGGAAATGGTGCCCATTATGGGAAAAGCCCAGTCTACATTCTTGTCCACTACTCAGAGGACACAGTGATGGAATGCATATTTTGTCCTTTCCCAATCTTGCTGAGAAGTAATTTATCAAGTGATAGATAGTACGGGTCATGCTTATTGCTCAGTCCTGTCTAACTGTGATTCCATAGACTATAGCCTGCCAAGCTTCTCTGTCCATGTCCATGGAATTTCCCAGGCAAGAATACTGGAGTGGGTTGCCATTTCCTTCTCCTGGGTATCTTCCTGACCCAGGGATCTAACTAGCATCTCCTGTGTCTCCTGCATGTAGTGGAAAAACTGTGGAAACTAGAAGTTGCCCTCTAAATTTAAAGCTTGGTTTTCCAACTATTTAGCTGTGTGAAAACTGAATGAATGACTTAACCACTCTGTGCCTTCATTTGAGTGTACAAAATAGGGATCATAATATAGCTGTTTTGATGATTAATGTACATAAATCACTTAGAATGCTATCTTTAACATTGTAAGATCTAAATAATAGATATTTTAAAAATAAACACTGGTATTTGTATAGTCTAGATTTGGGCTAAACATAGATACCTTCCAGGCAATATTGTCTTGTGTGTGTGTGAATGTGTGTGTGTCTGTGCATGCATGACAGACCCAGGGTTTCAGATAGAAAAGTCCTCCAAAGTAGTGACTCCCAAAGTAATCTGTTTTGTTCTCTCTTAATTTAAACTTTTCATCCTTCCATCAGAGAGCTCTTAAGAAGCACATGTCTACTGAGTACTATTGGCCTAGTTCATAAGTTAGTTGACCTTATATAATTTTTATGCTTTATATATGTATATATAAATATATATATGTACATAAAATCAAAACTAAAAACAAGCACACATATCCTAAAATTCAAAGTACCAACATCTTTCAAGCATTTGATGTGGTTCTATTAGGTCTAGAGTTTCTGTTGTCTTTCTCTGAAGAGTAAGAGGTCTCAAAGTTTGATGTTGTATAGGATATTAATGCTAGATTGTCCAGTCCCCACAGTGCTCACAGAACCCACGTCACCCCATTCAGTTAGGCACTCAGTTCAGTTCAGTTCAGCTCAGTTCAGTAACTCAGCTGGGTCCGACTCTTTGTGACCCCATGAACCAGAGCACGCCAGGCCTCCCTGTCCAACACCAACTCCCAGAGTCCACCCAAACCCACGTCTGTTGAGCTGGCAATGCCATCCAGCCATCTCATCCTCTGTCTTCCCCTTCTCCTCCTGCCCTCAATCTTTCCCAACATCAGGGTTTTTTCCAATGAGTTAGCTCTTCACATAAGGTGGCCAAAGGATTGGAGCTTCAGCTTCAGCATCAGTCCTTTCAATGAACACCCAGGACTGATTTCCTTTTGGATGGACTGGTTGGAGCTCCTTGCAGTCCAAGGAACTCTCTAGAGTCTTCTCCAGCACCACACTTCAAAAGCATCAGTTCTTCTGTGCTCAGTTTTCTTTATAGTCCAACTCTCATCTCCATACATGACCACTGGAAAAACCATAGCCTTGACTAGATGGACCTTTGTTGGCAAAGTAATGTTTCTGCTTTTCAATATGCTGTCTAGGTTGGTCATAACTTTCCTTCCAAGGAGTAAACGCCTTTTAATTTCATGGCTGCTATCACCATCTGCAGTGATTTTGGAGCCCAGAAAAATAAAGTCAGCCACTTTTTCCCTGTCTATTTGCAATGAAGTGATGGGACTGGATGTCATCACATTCACTGTTTTCTTAATGTTGAGCTTTAAGCCAACTTTTTCACTCTCCTCTTTCACTTTCATCAAGAGGCTTTTTAGTCCTTCTTCACTTTCTGCCGTAAGTAAAGTAAAAAAGTGAAAGTAAAGTCACTCAGTCGTGTCTGACTCTTTGCCACTCCGTGGACTGTAGCCTACCAGGCTCCTCAATCCATGAAATTTTCCAGGCAAGAGTACTGGAGTGGGTTGCCATTTCCTTCTCCAGGGATCTTCCCAACCCAGGGATTGAACCTGGGTCTCCTGCACTGCAGGCAGACGCTTTACCAGGTGCTTTCATCTGCATATCTGAGGTTATTGATATTTCTCCTGGCAATCTTGATTCCAGCTTGTGCTTGCTCCAGCCCAGCATTTCTCATGATGTACTCTGCATATAAGTTAAATAAGCAGGGTGACAATATGCAGCCTCAATGTACTCCTTTTCCTATTTGGAACCAGTCTGTTGTTCCATGTCCAGTTCTAACTGGTGCTTCCTGACCTGCCTACAGGTTTCTTAAGAGGCAGGTCAGGTAGTCTGGTATTCCCATCTCTTTCAGAATTTCCCACAGTTTATTGTGATCCACACAGTCAAAGGCTTTGGCATAGTCAATAAAGTAGAAGTAGATGTTTTTCTGAAACTCTCTTGCTTTTTTGATGATCCATCGGATGTTGGCAATTTGGTCTCTGGTTCCTCTGCCTTTTCTAAAACCTGCTTGAATGTCTGGAATTTCACATATTGCTGAATCCTGGCTTGGAGAATTTTAAGCATTACTTTACTAGCATGTGAGATGATTGCAATTATGTGGTAGTTTGAGCTCTCTTTGGCATTGCCTTTCTTTGGGATTGGAATGAAAACTGACCTCAGTTAGGCACTGACAACTATACATTCTTGTTTTCTGATGAAATCTTTTGCTATTGTTGGTAGAATAAATCTCTGCACATATGGTTGGGGAGGATCTTGCTGGGTATATCAATAATTCTATTTCTAATGACTCTCTTCTTTTCCAAGGTTTGTATTCAGTATATAAATAATCTGCTACAGGCGCTTTCTATGTGCTGTTTGAAAAAGCTGAGTATTTGCTCCTTCTTGCCAACTCTGTGTTCTCCATTTTATTTAAATAATTCCAAGCCTTTATATGAGAAGAATAGATAGAACTGAATGTTAGGTATATTTTATCAATGCATTACCAAGGCATGATTGATTTAACAGATGTATTAGGTTAAATCCACTGAGGAGTTGTTGTTTTTTTATCCTACATGAATGTCATAAAAATAATGCAGGCTATAGAGATTTTGGAACAAATAGTTTTGCTTTTCACTTTGCCCATATGAATGACATCTGTGTATCTTCAGCTAACTAAGTTAAATTAACTAGCATATCAATCATTATCTGATTAACTATAAAAGCACACATCTGTAAAAGAGCAACTATCTCTCAAAATAACAACAAAAAAATTATCATTGTGTGTCATAGTCAAAAGACTCCATCTACAATGTATTTACATGAATGATACATCTGATTACCCCAGGGATATAGTTTTTCTTAAAAGTCCACCCTTGCCCCACCCTCCACAGAAGCCTTCATTGCATCAACTATAGAGAGACAAGTTAGTTGTAAATGGCTACATTTTATCAATATGATAGGATGCTAATAAAATTACCTGTGATTATCCTTTTCTGAATTTGTTTTTATTGTGTCTAAATGGATTTAAGGAAAGGCAAATTTCTATATATCAGGTATATTCCTCATCTAAAAAAGCAAGGAATGTTTGTTTCAGGTTGAAGTTTATACCAAAATGCATGAATCAGACATTTGCAAAATCCAGATGACTCTGCTAGAACCCAATACTCCAGTAATAGCTGGCCTGGGAGTTCTTTTTCAGAGCTTTGTGAAGTGCATTGCAGTGGAGCCCCTGATTAAACCTAGTCAGCCTGAAGAAAGTTCACTACACATGGTTTCTATACCGTGTACATCTAATAATCTCTTTTAGCTTCAGAGAGTTCTAAATTGTCAAAAAATTCTTGGCACTGTGACATGATGTAGCATATATTGTGAAATAATTTACTAATAGACAAATAGCTAGAAAACATTTCAGCAAAGGTGGTGCATCGTTGGCAGAAAGTGACTGCATTTGGCATCAGCCTCAAAGGTACAAGAGGAAGACTGATAGTATGATGATTTCAAATTGGTGTTTCTTCTAAGATCCGTTTATTCTTATATTGTGATTGAGAAGCTGTATATTCTATTCTTCTAAAATGTACTTTTAAAATTTAAACACACTTTAAAAAATTTATGTGTTTCTATTGATTGTTGTTGTTGTTCAGTTGCTGAGTCATGTCCGACTGCTTGCAACCCCATGGACTACAGCATGCCAGGCTTCCCTGCCCTTCACTATTTCCCAGAGTTTGCTCAGATTCATGTCCATTGAGTCACTGATGCTATCTAACCATCACATCCTCTGCTGCCCTTTTTTCCCTTTGCCTTCATTGTTTCCCAACATCAGAGTCTTTTCTGATCAATATTTCTATTGCCATTTAGGATTAAAAATATCTGTATCTGCTCTACCTAAAGGGAAAAATCTTATCTCAGTTTAATTTTCTTCTTCTGCATTAATGTTACTGCATAAATGTTCTGCATAAATGTTGAGTTTAACTGAAGTTTATTATGCTTTTGGTTTTCCTCTGCCCATCAACAATTGTTTAGACATGACTATGAATCTGCTACTACTTTTTGTATATTTGGAACTACATAATGCCCTTCTTCAGAGAAGGCAATGGCACCCCACTCCAATACTCTTGCCTGGAAAACCCCATGGGCGGAGGAACCTGGTGGGCTGCAGTCCATGGTGTTGCTAAGAGTTGGACACAACTGAGTGACTTCACTTTCACTTTTCACTTTCATGCACTGGAGAAGGAAATGGCAACCCATTCCAGTGTTCTTGCCTGGAGAATCTCAGGGACAGGGGAGCCTGGTGGGCTGCCATCTCTGGGATGGCACAGAGTCGGACATGACTGAAGTGACTTAGCAGCAGCAGCAGCAGCAGCAGCAGCAGCATGCCCTTCCTGTGTGGATTCATTGCTTATTTGTTGATGTGTATTTCCAACTAATTCTTTCAGGTATTGGTTAACTTGATAAACACGTCAGGCTTTGATTTTCTGACTATTTGTTTATATTATCTTTTACTTTAATAAAACAATAAAAATATTAGTTCACTTAGTTGAGTGAATTATAGGTTTGAAATAGTTGCATGCTAAGTCACTACAGCCATGTCCAACTATATAGCCCATCACGCTCCTGTCCATGAGATTCTCCAAGCAAGAATACTGGAGTGGGTTGCCATGCCCTCCTCCTTGGGAGCTTCCTGACCCAGGGATTGGACCTACATCTCTTATGTCTCCTGCATTGGCAGGAGGGTTCTTTATCCTAGCACCACCTGGGAAGCCCATGAAATAATTCTCCTTTAATTTGGAAAATAGTAATATCTGTCTTCTAGTATTGAATTATGCACCTGAGAAGTTATGCTGATGGAAGGCTGATTTTTCAGAGGGTTTGAGCTCATTTAAAGTCTAGCTTAGCACTTTTAATTGAAGATTCATACTTTCTTCAGGCCTGAGAAATTTTTGGTTGATATTTATTTGGTGATATATTTCTCTGCATTTTCTTTTCTCTCTTTCTATAATTTCTATAATCTGGACTTTGGAATTTCTGGATATACTCTTTTTATCAGTTAACTCTACACTTATAGTTTTCCTCCTTTGGTACATATGTTCTCCTTCATATGAGAATATCTCAGCTCAATTTTTCAACCCATTAATTCACTATATAGTATGTTTTACTACAATTATTGCCTACCCACTGAATTTTTCTTTTCTTTTTTTTTTTATTGTTTTTGCCATACATTGTCATGATATCACCATGGGTTTACATATGCTTCCCCTCCGGAACCCCCCTCCCTCCTCCCTTCCCCACAGGAAATCTCGCTGTACCAGCCCTGAGCATCAATCCTGGGCTGGCGATTGATTAGACACATGACAATTAACATGCTTCAATGCCCTTCTCCCATATCATCCCACCCTTACCCTCATCCACAAAGTCCACGAGTCTATTCTATACATCTGCGTTCCTTTTGCTGTCTCGCATGTTGGGTTCTCGTTACCGTCTTTCTAAATTCCATATATATGCATTAATATACTGTATTGTTGTTTTTGCTTCTGGCTTACTTCACTCTGGATAATGGGCTCCAGTTTCGTCCATCTGAGTAGAATTGCTTCAAATGAATTTTTTTTTAATGCTGAGTAATATTCCATTGTGTATATGTACCACAGCTTTCTTATCCATTCGTCAGTTGATGGGCATCTAGGTTAACATACTCTTTTTATCAGTTAACTCTACACTTATAGTTTTCCTCCTTTGGTACATATGTTCTCCTTCATATGAGAATATCTCAGCTCAATTTTTCAACCCATTAACTCACTATATAGTATGTTTTACTACAATTATTGCCTACCCACTGAATTTTTCATTTCTGTTCCATTTTTATTCTAAGAGCTCTAGGAAATATGTTTTCATATAGATGCAATATTTTTTCAAATCTAACTATATACTTATTCTATACTTTTTGTTAATTAACTTTTTTCTTGGGGGTCATTCTTTTTGTTATTGCTTGACTTATATGTTATTGACTTTCTTAAAATGAGTACTGCTTCTTGGCTGTCTTTAGCTTTATTTTGAGAGTCACTATTCCTGTGTCTTTTGTATTGTTATGGTCTGCCTCTAACGTATGGAGGAGGTCTTTTGAATGGATGCTTTTCTTCCAAGTGTGAGAGTATCTATCATACCCAGAAACCAGTAGCTGACAACTACAAAACCTCTCCAGCCTTATACTCTTCTTGAACCAGTTGTTCAAGCCCACATAGCATAAAAGACTGAGAAAGGAAGAAATAGACTAGGCCACTGCACTTTGACTAGACCAAATTCAAATCTCCAATTAAGATTCCTTCTAAATGCTCCAGAGTTTTCTCCAAATTCTTGGCATTATTGACATGAGGCTTAGAGATCCTCAAACCTGTTACCTCCATGGCATATATTATAACCTCTTACCTCCTACAT
Source organism: Antilocapra americana (assembly GCA_007570785.1). Lineage (NCBI taxonomy): Eukaryota > Metazoa > Chordata > Mammalia > Artiodactyla > Antilocapridae > Antilocapra > Antilocapra americana. The sequence goes on along the minus strand of ML664170.1, from coordinate 7,362,948 downwards.
ATGTTTTAACCAATAGTTTACTCCAGCTTTGTTTTGCTAAAGATGTGATTGTGTATGATCCCATACCTCAGAAATTCCAAAACTTTGTGGTTCATTAATTTGACTTTTTATACTTTCAAAAGTAATTTCTATACTTTTTAAAATACTTCTTTTTTGGGTTGTTATTATTTTGTGTGGTTTGGAATGAGAAGGGGAAAATAAATGTGTGCTCAGTCTCTCCTTTATCAGAAATCATCTTTACAAGAAGAGTTTACAAAAGTGAATTTATTTCCTGCAAGTTCAGTGGAAACACTTCCAGAGTTTATTTGGCCTTCAGCACAGGGCTTTACAAATATGAGCACGGTAGATTGTGTATCATAAGCTATCTTACACTGCAAATATTTTCTTAGGTCTTATCATGAGATAATAAGGTGAAAAGAAGGTTCTTTCAATTATTTTTTTGACCTTATACCCTGCTATTTGGGCATAGTTTTCCTAGCAATGTTCTCATTATAATAGAATTTCCCCACAATAAATGTGAAATCTCTTTACAGTTTATTGTAATTGGTTGAGATATTAATTTTTAATGGAGTTCTCATGAGGACAAGGAGATATCCTTTGGGATTATGTGGTGGTTTTATCCTTTGAGAAGATGAAGTCATTTTGAATATAGAGCATCCCTTAACTTGCTTAATGGGATCATTGACCAATAACTTTCTATCGGTGACCTGACTTGACTTCAATGCTGAGTTGTCTGAAATATATGCAAGACTGTGACATTTAATTACAACACAGTTTTCAGAAATAGCATCATTACATGTTAGCCACTGGATCATGTACTTTTGGCAGTGGATATGGGCTAATTTCAACAATGCAAACTTCTGTTTTTAAACCTCAGATACAGACAGAGAGCACAGAAACTCTGTGTGACTCTATGTGGCTAATATCCCAGAGTCATAAATGAGAGGCCATTACAGATACTTGATAAAGTATGCTGAATATTAACTCCATAGTTATCTCCTTCTTTCCCTTCCTCTCTACCTCTTCCTTGGCAGCAGGTTGTAAATATCCGTGCTGTGTGTCTTTCACACTTTTGCCTGAAAATATTATATCTTCTAAGGTTCTGGAGGTCATTAGAAAATTAGAAATAATAAAATCGTTTCTGGAGTCCACATAGTTTTTAATTTGAGTTGATGCTCCCAATGTTTCTTTTAATAGCTCATACTGACTTAATATTTTCTTTTTTATAAGGGGATGTCCCTATAAAAGAGAAACTAATTAAGCAACTGATACAACACTGTTGGGTTCAAAGTATTATTGATGGAGACAGATCAATCCAAAAAGGGCATTGGATTTCTACAACAAATCTAACTTTGACTTTTACATTCAGCTCAACCAGAACACAGTGTGCTTTTCCTACATACATGTTGGGTCTCTAATGTTAAGTCTCTCCTTAAGAAACATAGGCATGGTACTCCTTATTCTATTTTAGCAATGAGATGAAAAAGTTTAGTAAGTTCACCCAAGTCAGACAATCAATCATTGGTAGGTCCAAGGGTAAAATTTGGGAATTCTGGAAGAAATGCAAGGAAAAGTCCCCAATGACTAAAAATCTAGTCACAAGGCTATAAATCATAAAAGAGATGGCCCCTGGTACAGAAAACTGAAGGCTGGATGAATATTACAAAGAAATCTCCAGAGTATCATCACTGGTGCTAAGATTCCCAAGTACAACTGAATGGAAATATTTGATCCCATTATCAAATAATGTGAAGTTAGTGGTAAACTGAATGTAACTAAGCCTGCAAAAATGTCCACACACAGCCTGATAATGGATAGACTGACCCAGCTCACAAGTAAAGACATGATTTTTCTGTGGGAATGTAATGTGTTACTTTAGTCATTCAGTTCAGTTCAGTTGCTCAGTCATGTCTGCCTCTTTGCAGCCATGTAGACTGTTTCACGCCAGGCCTTCCTGTCCATCACCAACTCCTGGAGCTCACTCAAGCTCATGTCCATTGAGTTGGTGATGCCATCCAACCATCTCATCCTCTGTCGGCCCCTTCTCCACCTGCCTTCAATCATTCCAAGCATCAGGGTCTTTTCCAGTGAGTCAGTTCTTCGCATCAGGTGGCCAAAGTATTGGGAGTTTCGGGACTGATTTCCTTTAGGATTGACTGGTTGGATCTCCTTGCTGTCCAAGGAACTCTCAAGAGTCTTCTTCAACACCACACTTCAAAAGCATCAATTCTTTGATGCTCAGCTTTCTTCACTGTCCAACTCTCACATCCATACATGACTACTGGAAAAATCATAGCCTTGACTAGACGGACTTTTGTTGGCAAGTAATAACTCTCTTTTTTAATATGCTGTCTAGGTTGGTGATAACTTTCCTTCCAAGGTGCAAGCTTTTAAGTTCATGGCTCCATCACCATCTGCAGTGATTTTGGAACCCCCAAATATAAAGTTAGCAGTTGTTTCCACTGTTTCCCCATCTATCTGCCATGAAGTGATGGGATCAGATGCCATGATCTTAGTTTTCTGAACGTTGAGCTTTAAGCCAAGTTTTTCACTCTCCTCTTTCACTTTCATCAAGAGGCTCTTTAGTTCTTCTTCACTATCTGCCATAAGGGAGGTGTCATCTACATATGTGAGGTTATTGACATTTCTCCTGGCAATCTTGATTCCAGCTTGTGCTTCCTCCAGCCCAGCATTTCTCATGATATACTCTGCATATAAATTAAATAAGCAGGGTGACAATATACAACCTTGACATACTCCTTTCCTAATCTGGAACCAGTCTGCTGTTCCATGTCCAGTTTTAACTGTTGCTTCTTGACCTGCATACAGATTTCTCAGGAGGCAGATCAGGTGGCCTGGTATTTCCATCTCTTGAAGAATTTTCCACAGTTGGTTGTGATCCACACAGTCAAAGGCTTTGGCATAGTCAATAAAGCAGAAATAGATGTTTCTGGAACCCTTTGGGTTTTTCTGATGGTCCAATAGATGTTGGCAATTTGATCTCTGGTTCCTCTGCCTTTTTCAAATCCATCTTGAACATCTGGAAGTTCATGGTTCACGTACTGTTGAAGCCCAGCTTGGAGAATTTTGAGCATTACTTTACTACCATGTAAGATGACTGTAATTGTACAGTAGTTTGAGCATTCTTTGGCATTGCCTTTCTTTTTCATTACTGTTCTTTTACAGATGGCGTCCAAAATACAAAAAAATTAGGAGGCAAGTGATGAAAGAAGAAAACCTAATCCATATTAAAGAGAGAAAAAACTCAATAGAAGCAAATAGCAATTGAAATAATTTTGTGTTGCAGGATGGGGGAGTTGAGGGGTATTGGGGAAATGAATGCATTTTCAATAGGCTTCCCATATTTGTCTACATTTGCTTCTTTTTGTCCCCCTTCTCTACAAGAATGCTGTTTAAAAAAATTAATGCACATTTAATTTAAGTTCCAGGTATTGAAATTATCAGAAAGACACTTAAAATGTTTATGATCAATGTGTGGAAAAGATGAATTACATGTGTGGATAGATGAGGAATTTTATTGGAGACTTGGACATTTTTATAAAGTCAAATGGAAATTCAAGACAAGAAATATATATTCCAAGAAATGAATTCATTCAGTGGATTTACTGACAGCTTGATTGAACACAGAAAAGAATTAGTGTACTTAAAAACAGGGCAGTAGAAATTATCCAAATGAAACATACAATAAAAAAAAAACAGTTAAAATGATGGAGTAGAGTATCTTGAGATTGATGGGACAAAATCAAATGATAAAAATATTTGTAATTGGTGTGTAAGGAAAGGAGAGAAAGAATGGAGCAGAAGAAATAGTTGGAAAGATGATGAACAGAAATTTTCCAGAATTAATGGAAGACAATGAAGAGGCACAACAAGCCTTAAGTGGAGTACCTACAAAAAATTTTCCTTTTTAGTACCATAATTCAAAAGTAAAAGAATATATTAAAAACTGACAAAAAAAGACAACCACAAACAGGGAAATGATGATAAAAACTCTTTTGCAACCAATAAAGGCTAGAGGAAAATGGAACAACCTCTTTAAAATGCTAGAAGAAAAAATTATCAGCCTCTATTTCACGTCCTGTAATATTTTGCAGGTGCGGGCGCACGCGTGCTCAGCCATGTTTGACTCTTTGCGACCTCATGGACTCTAGCCAGCCAGGCTCCTCTGTCCATGGGATTTTCCTGCCAAGAATACTGGTTGCCATTTCCTCCTCCAGGAGATCTTCCCATCCGAGGGATCGAACCTTGGGATCAAAACTACGTCTCCTGCGTCTCCTTGATTGCAGGCAGATCCTTTACTGCTGAGCCACTGGGGAAGTCCTCATAGCCTGTAAAGATAGACTTAAAAAATAAAGATGAAATGAAGCAGTTTCAGAGTGGAAAAAAAAATTGTAGTTTATCTGCAATACATTTGTGCCATAATAAATACTTAAGAAGTTTTTTGGACTGAAAAGAAAGAATAGCAGAAAGAGAAAACATGTAAATAAACATTTGTATGCTGTAACCATTTCACGCTGACCAGAAATTTTATTTACTACAAATAGGCCAGAAAAATACATGAAGCATAACAATTCAAAACAATTCAAAAAGAAGGGATGAATCTGTCATTAATCATAGGTAGCATAATTATGTGTGTATAAAACTTCATGGAATCCACATATACAAAATAACAGCTACTAGTACTAATAGGTGAATTTAGCAAATTCTCAGATATAGGTTCAATATTCAAAAAGCAACTACATTTTCTAATTATTAACAAATGTAAAAATACATTTAAAAATACCATTTAAATATCCCCCAAGCCCTTAAACATTTAGAAATAAACCTAATGAAAGACCAGCAAATAATAAAATGTTATTGAAAGAAATTTTAATGTACCTGAATAAATACCATATTCATGAACTGGAAAACTCAAGATTGTTAAGATGTCCACTTTCCCAAAATTATTTATAGATTTGATGCAATTTCAATAAAAATATCAGCAGATTTTTTTAAAAGAAATTACATGTTAGTCCAAAAATGCAAAGGGCATAGAATAGCCCAAAGTAGTATTGATAAAGAACGAAGTTGATAGATTTTACACTACATGATTTAAGGACTTGATACAATGTCACAGTAATGATCAGTGTGATATTGGCATAATAATAGACAAATTGATAGTGAAAGAAAGTAAAGTCACTTAGTCGTGTCCGACTCTGTGCCGCCCCAGGGACTGTACCCTACGAGGTTCCTCCATCCGTGGAATTGTCCAGGCAAGAGTACTGGAGTGGGTTGCCATTTCCTTCTCCAGGGGATCTTCCCCACCCAGGGATCAAACCTGGGTCTCCTGCATTGCAAACAGGTGATTTTACTCTCTGAGCCACCAGGGAATTGATGGTACAGATTTTTAAAAATTCAGAACTATGTACATATATAAATGTTATGATACATACATTATATGATATATACACATATGCAAGTTATATACACTTTATATATAAATGTATAAATCATACATATACAAATACAAATATACCGATATATGACCAAAATGGCAAATCAAATTAATGAGGAAGATAAAATTCATTCTAGCATGATGCAGCAACTGACTGCTCATTAGGAAGAAAAACCTTCGACCTTACCTCACTCAATACACAAAATATTATTAGGAGGTGGAGCATGAATGAAAGGTGGCAGAATCCTCCTTCTCCTGCCAAAAATGCCATATTGGCAAAAGGATTATTTTGAGCTAAAGACACTTGAAAAAACAGCTGGTATGAGAAGAACACTCTGACCTCTCTTTTCTATGTGAAAGCAAGAGATAAAATTTCCATGTGAAAGATATCCTTCTTATACCAGGAGGAAAGAAATAGTCTCATTACCAGAGATGGGGCGTCAAGGCTGAAAGAAATCTGTGCAAACAGACTTCGTTAAAATAGCTCTTATCTTTCTTTGGTCTCTTTATACATTTTCTTTTCTACAATTGTCTCTCTTTGGTCAACCTAGTGCATAAACGCTTAGGCCTAGCCACTTTTTGTGTCTTTATTTTTTATATGAGGCTCCCAGGTACAGAGGAGCCTGGTGGATGACAGTCCATAGGGTCACAAAGAATTTGACAGGACTGAAGCGACTTAGCAGAAGCAGCAGCAAGTATGTGTAAAAATGAACCTATATGTTTTTCTCGTGTTAATTTGCCTTATGTCAACTTAACTTTCAGAACAAGCCAGGGATTCTAAGAGGAAGAAAGTTTTACCTCTCCTATATGAACTTAAATATAAAAACTATAATAAAAATCTAAAAATAAAATAAAATAAGGGGGAGCATATGTAAACCCATGGCGATATCATGTCATTGTATGGCAAAACTAAGAAAAAAAATAAAATAAAATAAAGAAATAAAATAAATAAAAATCTGTAATAAAATAAAAGAAAATAAATAAGGATATCTTTGTCACCCTGGGTTATGTAAAGATTTATTAGATAAAACTTTAAAAATACCACTAAAAACAATGTTGAAATTTCATCAAAATTAAAAACTGCTCAGAAGAAAATGACTGGACAAACAACAGACTGGGAAAATATTTATCATATTTATTCATGAATAACTCATATCTAGAACATATAAAGAACTTTCACAAGTTAGCAATAAAAAGTTAAATAGCCCAATTAAGAAATAGGAAAAAAAGAAAAAGAAAAACTTGAACAGACACTTGGTAAAAGGAAATGTAGAAATGAGCCATCCCACATGAGAATGGGGGAGATGAGCATATGATACTCAGCATCACCCGTCCTCAGGGAGACACGATTTCAGTATAATGAGATAGCGTTTTACACCCACTGGAATGGCTAAAAACTGATAATACCAAATAGTGGTGAGACTGAGGAGCAACTGAAATACTCCCAGATTGTTGTTGGTGGTGTAAAATGTCACAACTATTTTGGAGAATTTTTTCCCAGTTTCTTAAAAGTTAAACATTCCATGTAACAGGAGTTCTACTCCTATTTATCCAAGTGATATGAAAACACATATCCACACAAAGGCTAGTAAAAGAATGATCGGAGAAAACCTGGAAGTGATCTATGCATCTCTACTCAGAAAGATGGATGAACAAATTCTATTCTGTTCATGCAATTAAATAATTAGTCAGCAATAAAGAGTGAGTTAGCAATATATCCCACAACATGAATGAATCTCAAAAACGTAATATTGAGTAAAGAAAGCCAAATATAAAATACATAGGCTAAGTTGCTTCAAAATAATGGATGGCAATATAATTCAGTCCAGTGGGGTTTGACTGGAAAGGAGCAGGAGGGAACTGTCTGGGATGATTGAAATGTTTTATATCTGGCTTTGGGTGGTGTTCCATTGGACTATACACCACTTGTCAAAACACACATGTGAAAGCTTCAAATGTGCTTTTTATACTTAAATTTTTAAAATCTATCTTTAATATTTTTTTAAAATTTTAACTGAAAGATAATTGCTTTACAATCTTGTGTTGGCTTCTGTAGTACAACAATGTGAGTCAGCCATAAGTATATATACATATTCTCTCCCTCTTGAGTCTTCCTCTCATGCCACGCCTCTCGGTCATCACAGAGGGCCAGGCTGGGTTCCTTGTGTTATATAGCAGCTTCCCACTAGGTATATATTTTACACAAAGTAGTGTATATATGTCAATACTACTCCCTCAATTTTTAAATTACATAATTTTTCACAAAGTAAAAGAAAAAACAACAGCAAAAATTTTAAGCATCATGAGTCCTTATAAACTGTCTTTTAAAACACGTGGCTTTCCTTTAATAAATATGTTTAAAGCAATACTATGATGTGTGCAGGACTTGCTCAGAGTATCTGTGGTGGAAAGAAAAGGTTAGGTCGGCACCACCTGTTTCTGGCACTCTCCTAACTAGACACCAGGCTGCCTGCTGGCTTATTCCAGCTTTTCAGAACATAGGGAGAGCGGCAGGAATACCCGTGAGCCTCATGCTTGCAAGATGGACACCATATGTTTTCACTGTCATTTCAGAGCTGTTCTCATCTATCTCTTTCCTCTGCCCTTTTAGCATCTGAGGTCTAGTGACCCCGAGAAATTTAATAAAAGAAGGCATCATGAGTAAAATGTTAATTTTTTAATCTAACACAAAAAAGACATATATGTGAACATTTATTCTTTTCAGTTGTCCAATAGCTGTTTACTTATCAAATTATCATCAAAAGTTTCAAACTGTGTCTTAAAAATGAATATCCATGCTTTTTATGGATAGTTGTGAAAACCGATTAAGAACTCCTCCACAGATTATTCAAAGATATCAATTACACATGATAGAAATTCTCAATAAAGTAGATTAATATCAGAGAAATAGCAATATGGGGCAGAATTTTCAGAAAAAAATAAATTCGTACTGAAAGAAGACAGTCAAATAAGGAAATTGCATTTTTAAGGTGAGTTGGGAATGGGTTACTGAGCTGGGTCTTTGATTCTGTAAAATGACCAGATTAAGATCTAATCACAAAATAATTTATGTAGAACCTGAGATTTCAGGCTATAGATGCTAAATATGAAAAATGCCTTTCTGCTTTCCTTGGTTTTCATTTGTGGGACTTCAGAAGAATGTATCAGCAAAACTCTGTGCTTTTGGCCGTAGGCATCTGCTTATAATGTCTTATCCTGGAGATATTTGAAGTGCCTAGAGAAAGAGGGTGAAAAGTTATGCATGTGAAGGGTGATATTGTTAAGGATGGACAGAAGGAGAAGTATATTTGCAGAATGGTTCTGGGGCGTTGGGCAAGTTTTAGAATTTACTTCTAAGTATAAACCTGAAGAAACATAATTCTGTTGGCTACATTATTATTTTTTTTTTCAAATTGCTCTTATTTGTGGAGCTAATCTCTTCTCAGTTCAGTTCAGTTCAGTCACTCAGTCGTGTCCAACTCTTTGTGACCCCATGGATTGCAGCACAGCAGGCTTCCCTGTCCATCACCAAATCCTGGAGCTTACTCAAGCTCATGTCCATAGAGTTGGTGATGCCATCCAACCATCTCATCCTCTGCTGTCCCCTTCTCCTCCTGCCTTCAATCTTTCCCAGCATCAGGGTCTTTTTCAAGGAGTCAGTTCTTCGCATCAGGTGGCCAAAGTATTGGAGTTTCAGCTTCAGTATCAGTCCTTCCAATGAATAGTCAGGAATAATTTCCTTTAGGATTGATTGGTTTGATCTCCTTGCAGTCCAAGGGACTCTCAAGAGTCTTCTCCAACGCTACAGTTCAAACCTACACACCATAGTACTAAGACAATTAAATTTACAATGTAATTTACTTATGAGGAAAAGAACCCACATGTAGCTTTAACATTGCATTTGCTACCTACAGTTTAAGAATCTCTGAGGAGTGAAAAGCAATCGGTATGACTTTTTCAATCTACTGCCATTTTTTGTGTGGAAAATCTACCTCCCCCCAAATCTTAGGAAATAGCTTCTCTCTCCTACTTCATTCATAGAAATTGCACCTCTTCCTCATTTATTTTATTGTTTTATCCAATCTATTACTCTGTCTCTTTCTTTCCTACTTTTTTCTTTAGCGCAATCTAATTTTCACCTTTTTGATGTGTGTAATGATAACTATATTGTTCAGTTTTGGATCAGTGTGTTCTTCTGTGTGTGTTAGTTGCTCAGTTGTGTCCAATGTTCTTGTGTGTGTCTGTCAGTCACTCAGTCATGTCCGACTCTTTGCAACTCCATGGACTGTAGCCTGCTGTCCATGGAATTCTCCAGGCAAGAATACTGGAGTGGGTTGCCATTTCCTTCTCCAGAGGATCTTCTTGACCCAGAAATCAAACCTGGGTCTCCTGCACTGTGAGCAGATTCTTTACCATCTGAGCCACCAGGAAGTGTATTCTTAGGTGGTTACAAAATTGGCTGCATCCAAGAATAATTAGTAGGGCTTCCCAGGTGATGCAGGAGTAAAGAATCAGCCTGCCAATGCAGGAGATGCGGGTTCTATCCCTGGGTCAGGAAGATTCCCATGGAGAAAGAAATGGAAACCCACTCCAGTATTCTTGCCTGGAAAATCCTGTGGACAGAGGAGCCTGGTGGGCTACAGTCCATAGGGTCACAAAAGAGTCAGACATGACTTAGTGACTGAGTATGTACATGCAAGAATAATCAATTAAGAAGAGAAATGCCACAGTTCAGTTCAGTTCAGTCGCTCAGTTGTGTCCAACTCTTTGCGACCCCATGAACCGCAGCACGCCAGGCCTCCCTGTCCCTCACCAACTCCTGGAGTCTACCCAAACCCATGTCCATCGAGTCAGTCATGCCATCCAGCCATCTCATCCTCTGTCGTCCCCTTCTCCTCCTGCCCCCAATCCTTCCCAGCATCAGGGTTTTTTCCAATGAGTCACCTCTTTGCATGAGGTGGCCAAAGTATTGGAGTTTCACCTTCAACATCAGTCCTTCCAATGAACACCCAGGACTGATCTCCTTTAGGATGGACTGGTTGGATCTCCTTGCAGTCCAAGGGGCTCTCAAGAGTCTTCTCCAACACCACAGTTCAAAAGCATCACTTCTTTGGCATTTAGCCTTTTTCACTGTCCAGCTCTCATATCCATACATGACTATTGGAAAAACAGAAAGTAAATATTGTTTGGAAAAGAAGTATTAGGATTTGGTGAATGAGAAGTGATGGAGCTTCAGATGGCACAGAGTGAAACAAGCAATGGTGGGGTGTGGAGATCACATCTTAAGTGTGGCTGTTGCATTTACATTTACATATTCTATTCCTATAATTCTAACCTTTGGTAAAGCAGTATTCACTTGCCATCAGCTCAGGAATGTGGAATTTGTCAGGGGTCACAAATTTGGATGACCCTGCTGATGTTAAGCCAGTTTCCCCCTCCCCAGGCTTTGTGAACTTTCAAATATTACACTGTGGCCTTGATGATCTGTGGAAAGTTGTACTTCTTACAACATCGAGTAGAATAATTGGTTTTGTACTTGCAGGGCCAGAGTGAGTTTATCTGTACTTTGTCACTTAGTCTGATTATCATCTTTATTATTCAATTTAAATTTGTGAGCATCAGGTGTGTATGTATGGGAGCTTTTTAACTCGTTGAGGCATTCTACTTGCTTATCTTGTTGCCAAGAAAATCAGAAAGTGACTCTGGGCTCCTTTACTCACTTTCCATCAGAGTTTGTTTGTTCTTCAGGGTTTGCTTTGCCCCTGAGTTAGTTTTATGTTCCATAAAACCTGATAATTCTCAGAGGGAAATTTGAAGTTCATCTTTTTGTATTGCTTGCCTACTAAAATCCTAGAGCTGGGCAAAAATAGATTCAATATTTCTACTAGCATAATATACAGAATCAGGCTTGTTCTCAGAGTATTTGAAATCTTAGTAAGTGCTCTCTTGGTTATCTCAGACCTATGTTTCTTGCAAATGCCAATTGACTGGTGATATTTCAGCCACCTCTGTCTAAGGAGTGCTCTCATATCTAATGAGCTTTGCTTCCTTTGGCCTGGCCTATAATAATCCAAAGCTATATGGGCTATGACTTCACCAATGGTAATTCTGACCCATTTACCCTAAAGCAACTCTTGTGGCTGTAACATGCTGCAGATAAATCCTGTATTTGGACATATTAAAATTATTTTTGTCTATAATTTTTCTTTTGAACATGTTAAGCAACTATAGGAGCATAGGTTCACTATTTAAAAATAACATAAAAGTATCAGAACGTAGTTGATAAGAATTAGTATTAAATGGATTATGATATATTACCCAGGACTTAAACTAGTTGGAATAAAACACTAAACTAACATGAATGATTACTGGCATGGTGTGAACACTCTTCTGTAACTTATTGTTAGAAACCTATTCTAAATATCTAAGCGGTCACTCAGAAGCAATGGTTCTTAACTCAGGAGAAGGAGGAATGGTGGGGAGGGGAGATTTTGTCCCTTAGAGAGCACTTAGCTATGTCCAAAATCATTTTTGGCTGTCACAGTTGGGGGTAAGGATGTTAATGGCATCTGGTGTAAAGACCAGGGCATTGCTAAGCACAGCACCATTCACCCCAGCAATGAATTATCTGGACTTAAATACCAATAATGCTGAAGAAAAGCAATCTTGCTCTAGAGACTGCTTCTCAGAGAAATGACATCTTTTGGCAAAATAAGCAAATTAAATACAATTATGAAAGAAGGAAAACTTAGCCTGTAAGTCTACCACTTTATTACAGCGATGTCCACTTCCATGTTAGCCTTTGGTCCCTCACTGCACTGTACATTTTCGCTGTATTTTAATTGTAGTACTCCCACCACTTTTGACATTGGTGTGATTTGACTTTTGAAATAAATATTCTATATTTTAGAAAACAAGTTAAATAGCTGGGAGAGACATAAGACTCAAGCTTGAGGATGGTAGAGTTGAACGACAGTGGAATGTACCTCCTAGGGCCTCTCTAGGTTTCAGGATTTGTGGTCCAAGTTAGATAATCTAATATCACATTGAATAGTGATTTGGGAAGCTACAAAACAACCAAGTCAGCAGTCATTGCCACTGAGCGCAGGGAAATATTTTGCATAAAGAGGTTTGGCTGAGTTAATAAAATTTATAGGTAAATAAAATGACTTTATATCAAATTCAAGTTCTAAAATTTATCTTATTGCATTTCATATCAAAAATTTCCCATACAGATCACAGGAAAAAATGCACAAATATTAATAGTTACAACTGAATAGCATGGGAGTGGTTATAAAAATAACATTTTTTAAAAAAGAAAAATCCTTAATCAAATAATGATACCATAAATATTAGTAAAATTGCTGTCAAAACACCTTACAGAATGTATCTTTACATAAATGGAAAGAACTAGCTGAAAGAAATCTCATATTTTGAAGTATCTTTTAAAAATGCATGCTTGAGTTAGTTGCAGTATTTTGCTTAGTTATTAGTGGTGGATTAAACTACATTGGGAGTAACATTTTTTCTTGCTAAATGTAAATGATTGAGTTCTATATGTTGCTAAATGTAAATGATTAACATGCACACATGTATGCATATTCGTCAGGAACAAAATTCAGAATGTTCCTAATTTTGAAGATGAGGGCAACAAAGTAATCTAAAACAAACAAAAAAAGTTTGAAAGTATAAGTTGTAATGGAATTAATAGTTCACAAAGGTTAAATATATCCCAAAGCATATATCCACACAGAACTTTTCCAGTTCACCTTAGCTCTTTATATTGGCCAATTTAATTGCCTTTCCTGATTGATTTCTGACTTACTTTTGGTTATTTCTAAATCAAATTTATACTCAGAAGATGAAGGTACATTATCATTGGAGCATTCAAAAACAGGTGGCACAGAAAATAAAAGCCATATTCAAAAAGGAACTCTAAAAAATGTTTGCGGCAGTGACGGTCTTAAGAGAATAAGTGTCCAGCCTCCCAAATGGATACTTTAAAAGCAACACATACACCGGCATGTATAAATTCTGATGGTCTTTTATGTCATGTTGGTTTGTGTATTATAATTTTCCTACCAGTGCATTTCTTTCTTGGAGGCTTATGGACTAAAGGCTGCTTGTTATTCCACTAGCCAGCGTGTTTCACATACACACAAATACACACATGCACACAGAATGTAGAAATGACATTTTCTTTTTTGTAACTAGGTCAACAAAATATTGTGAAACATACACAGGTATTGACTCCAAAGAGAGGGTGGCACTGATTCACACTCCATGAGAGCGATGAATCCTGATGATCCAGTTTGTATTTAAGATGTCAACCATATCTCTATTCACTTGAGCATAACAAAGGGGCACTTTGAAGACCATAAGTAAGTCTCACATCCCTAGCATGATGAAAAACGGACTCAGATGTTTCACATTCAGAATACAGATTTGTTTCTGTTTGGAAAAAAAGAATCTAAATGTTTTCTACAAAATTTATTTAAAAACGATTTTCCTCTTGATGTGATAATTGAGGATTTATAAAGCATACATGCTATGTTCTAAATTTAGTTTTTCATAGTTAGGGAGTCATCATTTTTCAGTATATGCTCCTCCTTTCTTATTTTTACCCTGGGCTCAATAAAAGACAGAAATGGTATAGACCTAACAGAAGCAGAAACTATAACGAAGAGATGGCAAGGAGACACAGAACTGTACAAAAGAGATCTTCATGACCCAGATAATCACAATGGTGTGATCACTCAACTAGAGCCAGACATTCTGGAATGTGAAGTCAAGTGGGCCTTAGAAGCCTCACTACGAACAAAGCTAGTGGCAGTGATGGAATTCCAGTTGAGCTATTTCAAATCTTGAAAGATGATGCTGTTAAAGTGTTGCACTCAATATGCCAGCAAATCTGGAAAACTCAGCAGTGGCCACAGGACTGGAAAAGATCAGTTTTCATTCCAATCCCAAAGAAAGGCAATGCCAAAGAATGATCAAACTATCTCACAATTGCATTCATCTCACATGCTAGTAAAGTAATGCTCAAAATTCTCCAAGCCAGGCTTTAGCAATACGTGAACCATGAACTTCCAGATGTTCAAGCTGGTTTTAGAAAAGGCAGAGGAATCAGAGATCAAATTGACAACATCCACTGGATCATTGAAAAAGCAAGAGAGTTCCAGAAAAACATCTATTTCTTCCTTATTGACTATGCCAAAGCCTTTGACTGTGTGGATCACAATAAACTGGAAAATTCTGAAAGAGATGGGAATACCAGACCACCTGACCTGCCTCTTGAGAACCCTATATGCAGGTCAGGAAGCAACAGTTAGAACTGAACATGCAACAACAGACTGGTTCCAAATAGAAGAAGGAGTACATCAAGGCTGTATATAGTCACCCTGCTTATTTAACTTATATGCAGAGTACATCATGAGAAATGCTGGGCTGGAGGAAGGACAAGCTGGAAGCAAGATTGCTGGGAGAATTATCAATAATCTCAGATATGCAGATGACACTGCCCTTATGGCAGAAAGTGAAGAAGAAATAAAGAGCTTCTTGATGAAAGTGAAAGATGAGAGTGAAAAGTTGGCTTAAAGCTCAACTTTCAAAACTAAGATCATGGCATCTGGTCCCATCTCTTCATGGCAAATAGATGGGGAAACAGTGGAAACAGTGGCTGACTTTATTTTTCTGGACTCCAAAATCATTGCAGATGGTGTTTGCAGCCATTAAATTAAAAGACTCTTACTACTTGGAAGGAAAGTTATGACCAACCTAGATGGCATATAGAAAAGCAGAGACATTAGCATGTCAACAAAGGTCGGTTTAGTCAAGGCTATGGTCTTTCCAGTGGTCGTGTATGGATGAGAGAGTTGGACTACAAAGAAAGCTGAGTGCCAAAGAATTGATGCTTTTGAAGTGTGGTGTTGGAGAAGACTCTTGAGAGTCCCTTGGACTGCAAGAAGATCCAACCAGTCCATCCTAAAGGAGATCAGTCCTGAATATTCATTGGAAGGACTGATGTTGAAGCTGAAACTCCAATACTTTGGCCTCCTGATGTGAAGAGCTGACTCATTGGAATAGACCCTGATGCTGGGAAAGACTGAGGGCAGCAGGAGGAGAAGGGGACGACAGAGGATGAGATGATTGGATGGCATCACCGACTCAATGGACATGAATTTGGGTAAACTCTGGGAGCTGGTGATGGACAGGGGGACTGGTGTGCTGTGATTTATGGGATTTCAAAGAGTCGGACACAACTGAGCTGAACTGAACTGAACCTTCCTTCATTCCAAAATCTACTTCCTTTTTTCTCCACTGTTTTAGCTCCTACTTTGCAAGTCTTGGCATTCCTGGTGGCTCAGATGATAAAGAATCTGCCTGAAATGTGGGAGACCTGGGTTTGATTCCTGGGTCAGGAAGATCTCCTGGAGAAGGAAATGGCTACCGACTCCAGTATTGTTTTTTCTTTTTTTAGTTTTAATTGGAAGCTAGTTTCTTTACAATATGGTAGTGGTTTTTGCCATACATTGACATGAATCAGCCATGGGTGTACATGTGTCCCCATCCTGAAATCCCTCCCACCTCCCTCCCCATCCCGTCCCTCAGGTTTGTCCCAGTGCACCAGCTTTGATTGTCTTGTTTCATGCACTGAATCTGGATTGGTGATCTATTTCACATATGGTGATATACATGTTTCAATGCTATTGTCTCAAATCATCCCACCCTCACTTTCTCCCACAGAGTCCAAAAGTCTGTTCTTTATATTTGTGTCTTGCATATAGGGTCATTGTTACCATCTTTCTAAATGCCATATATATGCATTAATATATTGTATTGGTGTTTTTCTTTTTGACTTACTTCACTCTGTATCATAGGCTCCAGTTTCATCCACCTCATTATATCTGTGAGTGAGTGAAGTCACTCAGGCGTGTCGAACTCTTTTTGACCCATGGACTATAGCCTACCAGGCTCCTCTATCCATGGGGTTTTCCAGGCAAGAATACTGGAGTGGGTTGCCATTTCCTCCTCTAGGTTCTTTTCCCATTCCAGGGATCGAACCCAGGTCTCCCACATTGTAGGCCGACGCTTTACCATCTGAGCCACCAGGGAAGTCCTAGTAATATCTCTAGAAGAGACTAAATCCTTATTAGAACTGATTTAAATGCATTCTTTTTAATAGCTGAGTAATATTCCCTTGTGTATATGTACCACAGCTTTCTTTTCCATTCGTCTGCCAATGGACATCTAGATTACTTCCATGTCCTAGCTATTGTAAACAGTGCTGTGATGAACATTGGAGTACACATATCTCTTTCAATTCTGGTTTCCTTGGTGTTTTTGCCCAGCAGTAGGATTGCTGTTCTATCTCCAGTGTTTTAAGGAATCACCACACTGTTCTCTATAGTAGCTTTACTAGTTTGCATTTCCACCAGTGGTGTAAGAGGGTTCCCTTTTCTCCACGCCCTCTCCAGCATTTATTGTTTGTAGGCTTTTTGACAGCAGCCATTCTGACCGGTGTGAGAATGTGGTTACCTCATGAAAGGTACCTCATTGTAATTTTGATTTGCATTTCTGATAATGAGTGATGTCGAGCATCTTTTCTCGTGTGTGTTAGCCATCTGTATGTCTTCTTTGGAGAAATGTCTGTTTAGTTTTTTGGCCCATTTTTTGATTCCCACTCCAGTTTTCTTGCCTGGAGAATTCCATGGACAGAGGAGCCTGGTGGGCTACAGTCCATGAGGTTGCAGAGTTAGACATGACCGAGTAACTAACTTTCACTCTGCAAGTCTTCAGTTGGGTGCCCCTTTGTCCCGAATCCATCCGGATTCTTCTTACCATTTGTTAGCAAACCTAGAATCAGTGGGACTCAACACTTCTGTTGAAAACTCGTTTTTTCCACTTCCAAGTTCCTGGTACTATATAGCCCATGCATAATTCCAGATGACATAAAATTACACTGCTTAAAACAGATTACATCTTGTTGCAGTTATAATCCACTTTAGGCCATCTCTTTAATATATAACACCTATTAATTCTCTCAGTGGAGTTCACAACTGGTGTTTATTCTAAAGTTTTTCTCTCTTTTTTCATCTATTTGACAAGGCATAAAATCTGTTTGCCATTATTTCCTGTGAACAGTAGCACATGTCATTTTACCTAGCCAGCACAAAGTTTTGCCCCTAATTCAGCACATTTCCATTCAATATTTTTGGCAAGCTAGAAGGAACTGTGGTGCTCATCTTACTGAAAATACAAAAGATGTAGGCTGCATCTCATCTTTATTAACTGTTTCAGTCTGGTGTTCCAAAAGAGCAAACGTGGATGCAGACTGTAGTCTTCTCTAAGGCTAAACTGAGAACAGCTTTTTGGATTCAGCAATTCTCCTGGGCATATATTTGCATGCTTGATTTGCATTTGGAGAAGGGAGAAGAAAAAAGGAAGTTTTCTGTCTGAAGACCTGAAAGGACTTTGCTAGATGAGAATAAAGAAAATATGGAGGATAATGTAGCATCTCTTTCCTGGATAGAATGCAGACAATGGATAGTTCTGGAAATTCAGAAGCTAGACATATTTTCTCAGAAGGAAAGATAGTACCAGAATGGCACCCCAGTACAGTGTACTACTGGAAACAGCAGCAGCTGTGCTGGATAAACTAATATTCTCCTTAAGGGTCAATGGCTTCAGATAGGCAGGCACCCTGATGTCCCGTGGACCTGGCAAAAAGCCAGGAGTATCTGAACCTGCATGAACAATTAACTTTTCAATACTCAAGACCCTGGAAAAGAACAGAATTTATTGGGTGGTAGGAAAACTCTGGGCCTAAGATTCTTCTTTATAATCCGGTAGTGGAGAGAATGGAGAAGGGATAGGCTACCCACTCCAGTTTTCTTGTGCTTCTCTGGTAGGTCAGACAGTAAAGAGGCACCTGCAATGTGGGAGACCTGGTTTCGATCCCTATGCTTGAAAGATGCCCTGAAGGAGGGCATGGCAGCCCACTCTAGCATTCTTTCTTGGAGAATCTCATGGACAGATGAGCCTGGTGGGTTACAGTCCATAGAGTTGGACACAACTGAGTGACTAAGCACAGCACAACAGAGAGAAACTTGTACTTTTTATGCAGATATTATTGCACTTTTATTCCACTTGCAGACTGAGGTTTGAGGACACTGCAGTTTGATAAAGAAATAAGGAATGCTGTGTTCACTACATGGGGGAAAAAAGAAGAACAATTTGATATCTGTCAAAATGTAAACATTTAAGAAAAGGGAAGATGCAAAATCACTTCCAGGCACATATGGTTTGAAACCAGAAACATGATAGATATGTTAGTCTCAGTTTGGAATTAGATTTGAATTTCTAGATACAACAATTGTTTCATAGTTAAATTTTTTTTCAATTTTTCTTTTATAACATTTATGCATTTATTCCTTTCAAGTCCAAATCTAATTGCTAGATGGAAATTTTAGATGTGATTTGGGCTCTGTCTGTGCGTATAAATGGGTTTCCCTGGTTACTCACTGGTAAATAATCTGCCTGCAGTACAGGAGATGCAGGAGACATGGGTTTGATCCCTGAGTAGGGAAGATCCCTTGGAGGAGGGCAGAGCAACCCTTTCCAGTATTCCTCCCTGGAGAATCCCATGGACTGAGGAGCCTGGGCTACAGTCCATAGGATCACAAAGAGGCGGACATGACAGAAGCAACTGAGCACAGCACAGCATGTGCTTATAAGTATTAAGCAAGGCATTCCTTTTGGTTATAGCATAAACACCTCAAGGTATCCTTCCTGTGGGGGGGGGCGTTTATTTGCAGTCTATGGCTTGATTCCCAACAGGAAACCTAATATCCTACTTATCAAGCTGTTTTGCAAAACTTAATAGAATAAGCATTCCAAGAGCAAGACTATTAGCCTTCTCTCTTCTGTAGGTGATGAGGTCACCAAAAGACTGTTTACAATTTCACTTGCTTTTAGCATGTGCTTCTCTTAAGCATCATTGGTTGTAGGTCACACTCTCCCAGGTCTTTTGTTCTGCAAGGACTCAAGGATCTATCTCCCTACTGAGCATGTAACCTGGCACTTTTTCTTAATGAAGTTTCCAGGAGCAAAGTACAATAAGCCACTGGCAACAGGGTTAAGGTGGCTCCTTCCACATCTGACTTATTCTGACAGGTCTAGCTTCAGGTCCTTTGGGGATGAAGGTTTGGGTGTTCAAGTAAACAGCTTCAGATCACCTAGATCATTCAGATGACCAAGATGTACAAATTAAACAAATAAAATAGCAAACAAACAAACAAAACTCAACAGCCAAACACAAACCAGAGGTTGACAAACACTGATACCCCTAAGTTGTTTTAACAAAGAGCAAAAAAAAAAAAAAAAAACAAAAAAACACCTAAAACGGGGCATTTTGATCAAATATGTAGAGAAAAAAATTCTGTTCAACCTTGTCCTTGCCTTGTGGACATGAACAACTGGATCACAAATTCTTTTTGAAACATTTCCAGTAGTACTTGGGCCTTGTTTAAATGCTAAATTTGTTAAATTCACACAAAAGCTCTGTAAGACTGCTGAAATATTTTGTTTTATTTAATGTTTCTGTTGCTAGCCCAAAGCATCATCTTCAAAGTTATAGACAGTAATTTTTTATGCTTAGTTTGGTTTATGATAATTGAAATGTTTTGAATTAAACATTTTGAATGGAATAGAAATTCACAGGAATAATAAATTCTTCTTTTCTTTTGAAAGTGCTGTGAAATCCTACAAAAGTATGTGAACTCTCTGAGGGTAAGCAAATAGTTACGAAGACTTTAAGAAATTCTCAGCCAATGTTTATATTATCTAAAGCTAGGTAAAGACAATATTAGCAAATTTCAATGGGAAAAAAAGAATAAATGGCTGAAAGTTGTGTTTAAATTGGGCTCCTTTAGTCATAAAGAATAGAAACTTACCCAAAGTAGTTTAATTAAAATGAGGAAAAGAGGTCTTCCTGGGATCCAGGGAAAACAGAAAACTGAAGTCACAGAACTGAGTCTGCCCTTTCCTCAAAAGAGAGTCCTCCTCTCTCAATTTGTCTCTCTTTCAAGGTCCATGTTTTTCTGGACTTTGCTTTTTAATCAGCTTTATTCTAGTTTTCTCTCATCTCTACTCACTTATTCTGCTTATTTTTCCACAGGGCCTCAGATGGCAGCCCTGGCCTTGATCTTGCATGGCCTCAGGCTCCAGTGCAAACAGTTCATTGACTACAATCCTCATAGGCTTTCAGAGTGAATTCCCAACAGGAAGAATCTGATAGGTCAGGCCACATGAGTTGTTGCAATATGAGCCTCCAAGACCACCAATACTATGAAAAGATCAGTCGGATTTTCTACCTGTCCATCTTTTCTATACAAGGCTGATACAGTTTATGTCGTGCACAAGAAGATGGAGAGGTAGGAAAAATTGAAATGTCATTTGTGGAAACATCAACCAAGTCCTGGACATCATTCCCCAGGATTCTAAACAGGATTAACTCCTAAAAGCATTATTCATTCAAGCTTTCAGTGACTTATCAAGTATTTATTGCATGTCTAATATATACTAGGGGCTTCCCAGGTGGCTCAGTGGTAAAGAATCTGCCTGTCAATGCAGGAGATGTGGGTTCAGTCCCTGGGATGGGAAGATTCCCTGGAGAAAAAAATGGCAACCCACTCCAGTATTCTTGCTTGGGAAATCCCATGGACAGAGGAGCCTGGTGGTCTACAGTCCATGGGGTCACTAAGAGTCGGATACCACTTAGCAAGTAAATAATGAAACAAAACAATATATTCTGGGTACTGTGCTATGTGCTAGAATTATCTCTCACCTCCAAGACATTTAAATTTTGTTCAACACAATTTAATACTTAAGAGAATATAAGGGAGTGTATGATTATGTTTCCTGCTTACTAGATATAACTAGTTTGTCCCCATAACTAGATTGTTTGTTTCTCAAGAACATGGGCTATCATAATTTGTATTCTAGCACAAGGTCGGTATACAATCAGTAAATAGGAAATGTTCCTGTGCTCCCTCTTTACCCATCCTGCTTTTAAGGTTAAAATCTTGGGAAGGGTAGGTTTCAAAGATTACTAAAAATAAAGTCTGATTATAGTTGCTCAGAGTGATGTCTCTTCTTTCTCTTCATGTCACTGTTTCATCTTTCTAGAAAGAATAAAGATGTCATTTTCATTCCCTTGTTTTGAAGTCTAAAATGAAATATACAATTTAAAGATAGTATGACATTCTGCCTGGAATCTGACCCTGAAAATCATGTCAGATTTTAATTTTCAGATGAATGTATTCGGCCTTGGAAAAATTATCATTACTTTTTGTACCATACTATAGGAAATGACATTTGGAAAATCTTTTCCACAGGATATTCATCTAAAACTACTACCACTCTTCATGGTGTTTTCTTTTTCTTCATTGTGAGGAGATATATCCATGGGAATCATGCTGGATATAGGAAAGGTGTGGAATGCCGTGTGTAAGGAGACAGCTGCAGAGTGTGAGGTCCTGAGGCTGACTTTAAAGATTATAGATCATAACATACATTTTGTTTTCGTTCAGCCGCTAAGTCATGTCCGACTCTTTGTGACCCCATGGGCTATAGTGCTCTAGGCTTCCCTGTCCTTCATAACATGTACAGCCAAGTTATAGTTTCAGCCATGGCTGAAGTTCTTTATTCATCAGATACCTAGGAAGTACTGATTACGCCCTAATCATGGTTCTGGGGATTTAGTAATGATTGAGACAGAAAAAGCCCCTTTCTCTATGGATTAGAAATTCTGAAGCTTTTCAGAAGAATATATGGCATATTTTAATGGCTGTTTCCAAACAAGATTTAGTCTTTAAAAAACTGCATAGTCATCCTTAAATGTCTGATCTGTCATTTGAAATTATGTATGTAATTTTTAGTGTAATCATATTGATGGGCATCTATTGCTTTCTTAGTAGTATATGTTCCTTTAAGAAATGCAGCTTTAGTCTGGTTCAAAGAGAATCCACATCCAATTATGTTGTTAGAATTATCTTCAAAGCTATTTGTGTTGGCTTTAAATTTCTATTCATAAATTTAAGTAAAACTTGGGAGATGGAGTAGGGTAAACAGACACCAAGCTTCTTAAAAATTAGATGTCATTATTTTTTATATGCATATATGTTTTACATTTATTTTTTTAGATCTTGGGTTTTTTCATTCTGAAATAAATGTGATGCACTCAGAATCTATAGATGGAAAAGTTTCAGTGATGCAGGTACATAATGTCCTCTGTTATATAGATTTTTGAAAGCTTACCTTTGCATCTTTGGGTGACACTGGATTCCTGTTCAATTCACTGTATCTAGTGACCTTTTGGGGAGTCTGTTCTTCTATGGCTTTTGAGATGGGAACACACAGCATGTTGTGTTCCATGTCATGTCAGTCACTACTCTCTATGACTTTCCTTGTGTTCTCAAATCAATATGTTCCAGATTAATGAGGCATTTGTTCTTAATCAAGAAATATTTGAGAATACACTTTTAATTTTAATAACTTGTTTATGATTAATTGTTTCTACATGCCCTTCTCATACTTGAGGGTACTTCAAAGCTGCAAGTTGCTGCCTTTTCCCTGAACGGTTCCCAAACATCTGAATACCGGTAGTTGTTATGAACCAGCGGTTCCAAGGGACTGCACAAACAGGGTTATTGATTTCCTGAAGAATATCATTCACACAGTCCCCATGGACTAAAAATCACTTTGAATAATAATAATTTTAAAAAGCAATGCTAAGCAAACTGTGTGGTTATACATTATATATGTTTAATGTTCCTTTTAAATGTATGTATCTAATGAGGTCCTACTGTTTTACAAGGAACAGTATTAGAAATAATGAGTGAAGTAAACCCATTCTCCCAGCTCATCTATACTATGCCATTAGCTTCTTTAATGAAAATTTACTGTTAATTTATGTTTACTTTTTTATTAAAAAAATAAAGATGTGTGTGTGTGCACATG
This sequence comes from Antilocapra americana, assembly GCA_007570785.1. Lineage (NCBI taxonomy): Eukaryota > Metazoa > Chordata > Mammalia > Artiodactyla > Antilocapridae > Antilocapra > Antilocapra americana. The sequence goes on along the minus strand of ML664170.1, from coordinate 7,339,472 downwards.
CATGAGTTTCATTTGAGGCTACAAACCTAAGTGATTTATGACCTCTTAATAATAAAAACTAACATCTATTGGTACAGGTTTTATTCCAAGTGCATAAAATCCACCTGCTCATTTACTTTTCTCAACTACAACGAAATCCCTGTCTTCAGGATCCCTTCTCAACTTGCGGAATCCCTGTCTTCATTCCTATTTTACAGGTCAAGAAGCTGAGGCACAGAGATAAGTGACTTGCCCAAGATCACAAAGTCATCAATGGCAGATTGGAGGTTGGAAATAGCAGCTGGCTCCATAACTCAACTTCCTAAACACAAGCTATAGTACTCTATGTGTGAAGAAGCTCCTAGTACTGGTGTCTTAGAAAATATCCAGTCTTTGGAAACTTAGTTATTTTGTACTGCCTGTAATGTGTTTGGGCTTCCCAGATGGCTCAGTGGTAAAGAATCTGCCTGCCAATGCAGGAGATGTCGGAGTCTTGGGTTTGATCCCTGAGTCAGGAAGATCCCTTGGAGAAGCAAATGGCAACCCGTTCCAATACTCTTGCCTAGAGAATCCCACAGACAGAGAAGCTTAGTGGACTATAGTCCATGGGGCTGCGAAGAGTCAGATACAACTGAGTACACAGGCAGGTAATGTACTTGTAAACTTGACTCATCTGTCACCACTGGGCAGACATACTTTGTCCTTTGGACTTTCCCCTAGGTGCTAAAAATGGAACAGATAAGTTAGACCCTTTCTTAGTTCATGTATTTTCTTATTTACTAGATTTATGTTTCCTCTAAACACAACAGATAATGACATTTTAGAAATTGTAGAAAACTCAGGTGAGAAATAGAAGCTAGGATTGGTCCCCACGTTGGCCTTGAGCATCTGACACACTCATACTCATTTTGTGATAAAGCTGATCGTATTTTTTTTATTTTTATGTTTTCCCATAACTCAGTTAGTTTATTTAACAACTGTCTTTTGAACATCTTTTCAGACAAAAGGTGAAGTCCCGGAGGTATTTCAGTGACCAAAACATTGGTTTCTGTCCTCAGGCTCTTCTTCTAAGAGAGAGACAGTGCTTTTAAAAATTACCCAGCAGATGACACTTCCTCGAGTCAAAGCTTCCACCAACTCTTGTCACTCCAATGATTTAGTAGGAGATTTTCAGGTGCTAAAGGAGATCGGAGAGTATATTTATCTAATTTTTTTCTTCCTGAAGCATGTGAGATCTTTTTCACTTTTTTAAGTTGCAACATTCTGGATCTTTAGTTGCAACATGCAAACTCTTAGTTTCAGCACGTAGGGTCCATTTTCCTGACTGTGATCAAACCTGGGTCCCATGCATTGGGAGCATGGAAATTTGATCATATTTAAAAAAAAACATTTATTTATTTATTATTTATTTGGGTGCATCAGGTCTTAGCTGTGACATACAGGCTCCAGAGCATGCAGGCTCTGTAGCTGCAATGCATGGGCTTACCTGGCCCATGGCATGTGGGATCTTACTTCTCCAATCAGGTGTTGAAGCCACATTCCCTGCTTTGGAAGGCAGATTCATAACCACTGAACCACCAGGGAAGTCCTAGGGCTGATCACACTGTGCTTCAGTAACTGACTTTCTTTAGGATTTTGTACTGTGTTCACTGGAGCTTACCTGGTGGCTCAGTGATAAAGAATCTGCTTGCTAAACAGGAGATGCGTGTTCAGTCTCGGAGTCAGGAAGATCCCCTGGAGAAGTGAAGTGAAGTCACTCATTCATGTCCGACTCTGCGACCCCATGGACTGTAGCCTTCCAGGCTCCTCCCATGGGATTTTCCAAGCAAGAGTACTGGAGTGGGTTGCCATTTCCTTCTCCAGAGGATCTTCCCCACCCAGGGATCAAACCTGGGTCTCTTGCATTGTAGGCAGACGCTTTACCATCTGAGCCACCAGGGAAAGAAATGGCAACTCACTCAAGGATTCTTTTTTTTGGGGGGGGTGAGGGAGGTAACACTTTATTATACCACCACCAGACCTTTAAGCAAGTGCATAGACAAGAAACAAAAACTGTTGCAAGTAGCAATAAAGCCTAAAAGTTTAAGCCTTAATGAAATCTTAAACATGCATAAACATACGCACCCACCTTAAGCAGCAAGTTGAGGATGAAGAAAACTTGGCCTATGCAACAAACAAAATCTAGACTGGACCTCATTTATAACAACAACAGGTAATATTGAGGGCCAGGCACCATGTAAGCCTTTAACATATGAGCCCTATGAGCCTCATAACCGATGACACAGGTCTAATGTTTTCCCCATTGTATTAGTGAGGAAAGCGAAGCACGAGGGCTGATAGGTAGTCGAGTCAGACTGAATAAGCCTGAAGAGAGGATGGATGCCATTGCAGCTCTTACTGTTTCCTTTATAGAAACTAAAACCAGAACTGCAGGTGTAAATCATTCATGCTTTGTTGATTCAAGTTATTCCTCCATTTGGTCACTCAAGGATTCTTGCCTGAGAAATCTTATGGACAGAGGAGCCTGGTGGGCTACAGTGCATAGGGTTGCAAAGAGTCAGCCACGACTTTGCGACTAAGAAAGAACTGTTCACTCCATTTCAAAGGGTTGTGAGAGAAATATAACTCACTTAGCTTTTAAAATGAAGATTCTGTATAATTGTGCTCTTGTTCTAACCAGGATTCCGTGCTTTAGAATCATTTAAGGTTTGTTGTTGTTCTTACTGTAAAGCCCAATGGGAAAGATGGGTTTAAATTTTCCTGCCCCTGAAGACAACATCATAGAAATAAAAAATTAGTCCATCAGATTCATTGGCAAGAAATTGGTAAGTGTGAAGTGTGGTCTGAATTTTTCATTCATAAGTTTTTCTACATGTTCCTGACAAGTCCATTGATCTCTTTGAAGTTCAGGCTTCCATTTGATGACTTTAAATGGTGAGAATACTTATTTTTAATCAACACTCGTTGCCTTACACGTGACAGAATCCAACTAAAACTACTTTAAACAAAGTGGGGGCTTTAGAAGACCCAGGAGTAGAAATGCAGCTCCATTTGAGGCAGAACTGGAAATAGAAACCTGACACCATTAGGACTGTGTGGCTCTTGCCTCTTTGATGTTCTGGGTTATGCTTTATTTCTGTCTCTCTCTTATTGTTTCCACTTTTCTCTTCCATATGACTATATGTGTGGTTACTGACAGTTGGCCTCTTAGTTTTATACACCATAGTTCTATGTATCTAAAGAATGACTGCCAGCTCTAGTTGAAATATTCCCAAGGATGTATTGCAATTTCTCTTTTGTATCAGGTGCTCAGCTTTATAAGTTTGACTAAGAAGATGAAGTCTAGGGTAGGAATTATGATGATGTCACCTTGAGTCTAGTGTTTACTACTGGGCCAATCCACTGTTGCTCTAGAACAGTCTATGATAACCTCATAAATGCAGTGAGGAAGACAGGCAATTCCCAGATGAGAAAGCTGGACAGATAACACATAGGTATCTATTATAGTTAACTCCTTGCCTATACAAAATAATAGAGCCTTTCCTCTCTTTGGCTGTAGTAATTGATATATGAGAAGTCTAAGTTTTTTGTGACAAATGGAGATGAACACTCATAAAGAAAAGAAAATCATCCCAATAAGCACATATTTTGGAATACATACTTAATGTGCTCCAGATTGTGGTGGATTATAACCTGATGGGTATAGTATTCAGCCCCAAGTTTACTGGACATATACAGATTCTTTCATAAAATACCTTCACCTATACCAGGGCTTCCCTGGTAGCTCACTTGGTAAAGAATCCTCCCACAATGCAGGAGACCCCAGTTCTATTCCTGGATCAGGAGGATCCCCTGGAGAAGGGATAAGCTACCCATCCCAGTATTCTTGGGCTTCCCTGGTGGCTCAGATGGTAACGAATCTGCCTGCAATGCGAGAGACTGGATTTGAAGCCTGGGTTGGGAAGATACCCTGGAGAAGGACATGGTAACCCACTCCAGTATTCTTGTCTGGAGAATCCCCATGGAAAGAGGAGCCTGGTGGGCTACAGTTCACGGGGTCACAAAGAGTTGGGTGTAATTGAACAATTAAGCACAGCATGTACTTTTCCTGTAAATAGATGTGTGTATTTTTTTTGTTAGTATTATTTATATATTTGTTTCGCTGTGTTGGGTCTTTATCGCTGCATGCAGGATCTTCAGTGTAGCACATGGAATCTTTCACTGTGGCACACAGACTCAGCAGTTGCAGGGTGTGGAATTAGTTGCCTCAGGGCTTGTGGAATCCTAGTTCCCTAACGGTAGAAAGAACCTTCCTCTCTTTCACTGGAGGGCAGATTCTTAACTACTGGACCACCAAGGAAGTCTCCTGGATGTGTGGATCTTTAATAATATATTAAAATCAAAGGGTTCAGAAGGCATGTGTGTGCACTCAGTCGTGCCTCATTCTTTGCAGCCCCATGGACTTTGGTCCACTAGGCTCTTCCTTCCATGGAATTTTCTGGGCAAGAATACTGGAGTGGGGTACTGTTTCCTGCTCCAGGAGATCTTCCCTTCCCAGGGATAGAACCTGTGTCTCTTGTATCTCCTGCATTGGCAGGCAGATTCTTTACCACTAGCATAACCTGGGAAGCCCCATATATTGTTGTGATAGCAATTAAATTCTGGGCTACTGCAAATGTAACTGAATAATTAAGAAGCAAGACTGGGGACCGGAGAAAATAATAGAATTGAATAAGAAAAAAATAGGGGTTACTTCACTATGGTAGATTAGTCAGTTAGAGGTTACTGAGTCTTTTATGAAAGGTGGAACGTGGTATGAACTTGTAGTTTGAGTCTGAGGGAAGCTAGGCTATGATGGATATTTTCTGCTTGGCCCCCTCCCCTCCCAAGACATATCCTTCCCTCTTTGCTCAGTCTGTGCCCTGAGTGTCTGCTTCCTGCTAACAGCTGCTCCCAGGCTGCTTTCCTGGCTGGCTTCTGTTTGGGTTCTACCACCTGCAGACTGACTCACTGGATAGGAGATTAGGGAGCAAGAGGAGAGAGAGGGGTCAGAGCTTTCTTCCCTGCTCCCTTCATGAGGCATCCTTCCCAGAAGCAGGGAGACAGGCAAGAGGCTCCACTCAAAGCTCTGGCTTTCCCTGACCTGTGACAAAGCTCCTTCCCCACCTTGTCCCTGCAGCCTTGAGTGGGAAGGAGAGAAAGTGGGGTTACAGGTAATAGCTTCTGTCCATCTCTAGTCTCCAGTGTATAACCTTTTCTTCTTTGTTTTCTTTCTTCTGTTCATACTTCTATTCCAAGTTTCCTTCATTAAAGTCTATTCATCTGAACTACTGAGGGTAACTTATTTTGTGGCTGGAACCCCGACATTTACAAGTGAGGAAAGGGAGGGAACTTACATATGTATGTGTGTAGTGCTAAGTCGCTTCAGTCGTGTCTAGCTATTTGAGACCCCATGGACTATAGCCCACCAGGCTTCTCTGTCCATAGGATTCTCCAGGCAAGAATACTGGAGTGGATTGCCATGCCCTCCTCTGAGAGATCTTCCCAACCCAGGGTTTGAACTGGCATTTTTTTATGTCTCCTACATTGGGAGGTGGATCCTTTACCACTAGTGCCACCTGGGAAGTGCTTATACATGTATATATAGAAATAAATATAATACTTATGGGACTTCCTTGGTGGTCCAAGGGCTAAGACTCTCGTCTCCCAATGCAGGGGGCCCGGGTTCAATCCCTAATCAGGGAACTAGATCACACATGCCTCAGTTAAAGATCCCATGGGCCACAACAAAAGACTTAGTGCAGCCAAAATAAATAAATAAATATTTAAAAAAATAATAAAATAAAACCAAGGACTTTGTCTTAAAAAAGAAACATATATAGAAAGCTTTTGTATGCATATATTGTTTTATTTCTAAAGAGATTTATTTCAGTACCTAGCTTTTGTGATTTTGTTGTTGGTTAGTTGCTAAATGGTATCTGAAACTTTGCAACCCCATGGACTGTAGCCCACCAGCTTCCTCTGTCCCTGAGATTTCCAAGGCAAGAATACTAGAGTGGGTTGCTATTTCCTTCTTCATGGGATCGTCCCAACTCAGGAACTGAACCTAAGTCTCCTTCACTGGTAGGTGGATTCGAGTTAGTGAGTGAGACGCAAGTTAGTGTGACTAAGTGACAACAACAATACATAAGATGCAAAAGGCAGAAAGATTCTTTCCCAAATCACTGTGCAAATATGATGTGAATTTGACAAAGCTTCATACTTTGCTTATTGTGGCTTTTTGGTACTCAAGGCTATTGTCAGTGCTTGACCACAGAGGAAGGTTCACATATAAGTTCAATTCCTGCCAAGTTCCCTGATGACCGGAGTGACAGGAAAGGTAGGCACCCAGCACTTGACACTTCATCATACCCTGCTCTCGAGAGGCTTATAATTTTGTGAAGGGGAGCGATCATAGTTCGCAAAGGATCAGAGAGCAAGGATGTGGTGTATGCACTGCTATTTCTGTTTAGTGCGTTTTTCTCTCTCTGGAGTTTCTCATGGGTCCGGCCGTCATCTGGCGTGTGTCCAAGGTTGTTTTATTTTTTTCCCTCTTTCTTGCCATAGAGGTCATGTGTTGTAACTTGGACTTCGGTCTGCAGTTCATGTTACAGCACAGGCTGTAACTTCAGTCAACAAGCTTTTATTGAACAGAAAGTACTTTAAGCATTGTGTGAAGAACCCTGAACTAAGTATTTTAATTGGGAAGGGTCACTGACTAATACAACATTTCTAATCTTTATGGGCTCCGGATTGTGCTGTCTGTCAGCCCTGGGTTGGGTGGAAGAAGTCTGCGGGCCAAGGCCTGGGAAAGTTCCAGACAAGCTTGAGACAAGGCTTTAGGCCCATGTGGGGCTGAAATCCCAGGTGGGCCGCAGAGATGAAGGCCACAGGAAGCGACTGAGCCAGAAACTCAGGAAACAAACACAGAGCAGTTATAATTAGCAAGGGACAGATGTTAGGTAAGGAAGTGGGTTAAAGGACCAGGAAATGCAGAAACCAGTAAGGACTTTCCAATCTCAGGGATGGTGATCCGGGCAGCATCTGAAATCCATGTCAGCCTGAGGAACTGGAGGTTTAGAAGATAAGAACTCCCCCTGATCTGGGGATTGAGGGACAGAGAACCGATTCTATCCTCGGCTTCCTCTATGACCCTCTTGACATCCCTCGATTCTAAATGAAGACTATGTTTTGGTCAGAACATTTTAGATGAATTTGTTTGTAACTTGTCTGAACTCTGACTGTGGCTGATACCCTGTCAGACCCCTTAAGACATTTCTTTCTGAACTAGCAGATGTTTCTGAAGTAGGTTATGCTATCACTCACAGGCTGAGATAATGACTCTCAAAACACCAAGCAGTGGGATTTCCTGGTAGTTAAGACTCCACACTCCCAATGGAAGGGGCACAAGTTCCATGCTTGGTCTGGGAACCAAGATCCTATATGTCACTGGGTGTGGCCAAAAACAAAAACCCACCAAGCAACGTGCCTGCCATGTAGTGCTGGTGATGCTGTTCAGTTGCTAAGTCACATCTAGCTCCTTGCAACCCCATGGACATTAGCCTGTCAGGCTCCTTTTCCAGGCAAGAATACTGGAGTGGGCTGCCATTTCCTTCTCCAGGGGATCTTCTGGACCAGGGATCAAATCCATATTTCCTGCACTGGCAAGCAGATTCTTTACCACTGAGACACCAGGGAAGCCTTGCCAGATAGTGAGTACTCAGTAAATGGCAGTGATTTTGACCGTTCAGTCATGTGATTGCCATTTCTTTTTGCACTGCTTGCCCTCCATCATGTAAGAGTCAAATGTTTGTGGCTCACACAAACCTCTTAATTATTTTGAAAAAAAATGGACATGAAATTGTCATTTCATCCTAACATTGGATTCCAGACACACTCATCTCCCTTTTTTTTTTTTGATCTAAGCACACACCATAAATGATTCTAATTCCTTTAGCTAATTTTAGATGTAAGCAAGCCTCTGTTTCTTCATTCTCAAACCTTTCAAAAGGCAAGTACATGATGTTGCTCTAACTAGTCATCATCAATTTAAAGGCTGAATCAGTGGAAATCCCCATTCTCATAGAGCTGATGAGAGCTCGTCAAATTTTAGTGCCCAGATTTGTTTGGTACTGCCCTCAGATTTTTTTTTTTTTTTTTTAATGCAAGCAGTATCCTAACATGAAGACAAAGTTCACTTGACTGAATTCCTGGAATCTCTTTTGGTTGCTTTTTAAAAAATATAGACACTCTTAGAAACTGGACAAACTTCAAGAACAGTTGCTATTTTTACAAACATAGTATGTGTCCTCATCCATCTCTGCTGTTTCACACCTTATTTCCTTCAGAACACTCAGATAAATGCCATCTGGCCCAAGTGCTTTGTTGCACTCTGCTTTCTTCTATTGCAGCATGCCTTCTTCATTGGAAACTCTAATCTCTGTCTCTCTTGTGAAAAAGCATTCTCAGAAATTTGAGTTTCCCCATCATTTCCTAGAGTTCCATGCTGCCAAGGAAACAAACAAAAACCCTCTTTGCACTTACGTTCCTCTAACATTATCATTCCTTTCTGACCAACTACAATATCACATCTAGTGGTTTATATGCTAGTGAGTCTGATATCTGTTCAAGCTGAATTTCTCATTTGTACGTCTGCCTTACCAGTGCCTTCACTTTCTTCTTGTGGAAGTGAGTCTGTTCAGTCATTTTCTGGGGGGCTGCATTCTTTGATATATTCAGGTCTTTTCTGCTGGTTATCTGTTTTTAATGAAGAGACAGTTAAATTCTTGGATTGATGTTTTGGGCACAAAGAACTAATGAATGACTGAGCTCCCTTTGACCATCTGAGTCCATGATTCTGGAACTTTTTCACTCACATATTTTAAAAATTAATTAATTAATTAATTTAATTGGCTGCACAGCGTCTTAGTTGCAGTACACGAGGTCTTCACTACATCAAGTGGGATCCTTCATGGCAGAGCACAGCCTCTCTAGTTGCAGTGGGTGGGCTCAGCCACTGTGAAGCATGTGGGCTCCTGGAACCCCAGCTTGGGATTGAATTTTGGTCCCCTGCACTGCAAGGTGGATTCCTAACCACTGGACACCAGGGAAGTCACTCACATACTTTTACTACTTCTTTCCAAATTATCCTCATTAAAATGCAAATAGCACCACTGGTAGTTTTTGTTTTGCAAGGCTAGATCATTTGGTTTGGATGTTGGCCTTGCTTCTCAGCAGCAAGCTGTTGGCTGAATTAACTTCAGTTTTCTTATTTGTAGAATGGGAATAGTAAAATTATCTATCCCTCAAAGTAATTATGATAATTAATAGTTATGATAATTAATATTCTTTGGACATTATGAGTTAATAGACATAATATGCCTAGAAGGTGCCTGACACATTATAAGCGTGTAACAACTGTTAGGACTGTGTTATTATCCTTGACTCAATGGATGTAGATTAGTCACAATATCAAATACCACCTGTCACAGAACTGAAATCTAGATAAAGGATAGCGCAGTGTCATGATGAGAAGGAAAAGACACTTAATATAACTATGAATAGGAAACCAGATATACTCACAATATTATTGGGGAGAAACATTTAAATTTAAATAAAATGAAGACAAAAATAATATATGGAAAAGCCATTATTTATGGTACTGATTGCTAGTGAGTTTTTCTAATAATCTCATCATTAATATCCTGAGTATAAAGATATAGGCTTAAATAATTATTTGGATGATGAGGACATTTCCCCTCCACTCCATGGTGACCGTATATTCTCCTGGGCAAATCATTCTACTTAGTAGTTCTTTCTGATAAGATAAATAAATACAACATTTTGGCCTCAAGTAAAGAATTTTGCCCCTTGGAGACCTGGAAGCTCACAAAAAGGAGTCAAACATCATTTTTGTTGTTGCTGTTGTTATTTAGTCACTTAGTCATAGTTACCTGAGTCTATTTTTAACCACTCTCTCCTGGCATGGGATCTCTGGTCACATGAAGCCTAGTATCTTCAGTATTTTCTTTTCTTTTAATTGAAGTAGAGTTAAGGTACAATATTATGTTAGTTTCAGATGTACAGCATAGTGATCCAACATTCAAATGCATTATAAAATGATCACCATGTCACATCTAGTAACCATCCAATGACAGTAACCATCTGTCATTTTATACAATTATTATAGTATTGCTGACTATGTTCCTTATACTGTATGTTACATCCTTTTTTGTTGTTTTTGTTTAGTAGCTAAGCCATATCCAACTCTTTACAACCCCATGGACTGTAGTCCTTCAGGCTTCTCTGTACATGGGATTTCCCCAGCAAGAATACTGGAATGGGTTGCCATGCCCTCCTCCAAGGGATCTTCCCAACCCAGGTATCAAACCCTTGAACCTATGTCTCCTGCTTGGCAGGTGGATTCTTTACCACTGAGCCATGAAGGAAGCCTCATATTACATCCTTGCTACTTATTTATTTTTAATTGAAAGCTTGCATATCTTAATGTCCTTTACCAGTTTCATCTAACCACTCACCCCTCTTCTCTCTGACAATCACTGAATTTCTGTGCCTCTAAGTCTGTTTCTGTTTTATCTTGTTTATCTGGTTGATTTGCTTTTTAGATTCCACATATAAGCATGACAGTTCACTATTCATCTTTCTCTATCTGATCTGTTTCATTTAGCACAATATCCCCCTGGATATTGAAAATGGCACAATTTTGTTCTTTTTATGTCTCAGTAATATTCCACTGTAGGGTGTGTGTGTGTGTGTGTTTATGTGTGTGTGTGTGTGTGTGTGTGTGTGTGTGTGTGTGTGACCTCTTTATCCACTTATCTATGAAAGGACAGCATTTAGGTTGCTTCCATATCTTGGTTATTATAAATAATGCTGCAATGAACAAAGGGGTGCATATATCTTTTTTGATTAGTGTTTTTGTTTTCTTTGGATAAATATCCATTAGAATGGTAGTTCTAATTTTAAATGTTTTGGGGAATCTCTATACTGTTATCCATAAAGGCTGTGCCAATTTACACTTCTACCAACAGTGCACAAGGGTACCCTTTTCTCCACATCCTCCGAACACTTGCTATTTGTGCTCTTTTTGATAACAGCCATTCTGACAGAGGTAAGGTAATATCTCATTGTGGCTTTGCTTTGTATTTCAGATTTGTATTAGTATTTGATTTGTATTTGTAGTTCCCTGATGATTCATGATGTTGATTGTCTTTACACACCAACTCTGTCTTCTTTGGAGAAATGCTTATCCAGGTTCTCTACTCACTTTTTAAATCTGATTGTTTGGTCTTTGGTATTGAGTTATACAATTTGATATTCACTCCTTATTAGATATAGCTGGTGTCTGTAGTCTTGAAGGTTGATGTCATCCTAATGTGGAGAGAGTGAGGGATGAGGACTTTGAGCATCTGTACTTGCCTCAAGTGGATTCATTTAAGTTCTACAACTTGTTCTCTGATGGGCCAGTCATTATGAGGATAATCCATAGACTCTGATTCATAAATTTTTTTATGTGCATATATATTTATTCAAATACATATAATCAAATATTTGTTATTTGTTGCTTAGTCACTCAGTTGTATTGGACTCTTTTGCACCTCAGTGGACTGTAGTCCGCCAGGTTTCTCTGTACATGGATTCTTCCAGGCAAGAATTTTGCAGTGGGTTGCCATTTCCTTCTCCAATAATCAAGTATACATAATACAAGAATATACAATAAAAAGGATATAAACCAAGGGTGTCAGTCTGGGTGAAGTCTAGGTTAATCCCACAATTGGCTTAGATGTTTGAGCTAAGCTGGGCTGCCCAGTCTTATTCCAAGGCTGAGCTAATGAAATCTTTTCCTGTGATTGGGAATATGAGGCTAATAACTTTTGGGGCCATCTCTCCAATTATTTCAATATAAGGCTTCTTTGTTTGATCTAAGGGAACCCTAATTTGCTTGAAGGGTGAATTAATCCATATCTACTTGCAATTAAAAGGTGACTTGAATGATTGCTTTTTCAAGTTATTTATTATAAAGCACATAGTTTCCCTGCTTTAATTTGTGTCTCTTTCTTCAGTTAATGACAAGTGGGTGACCATGAGAGTTTAATGCTTGGCTGGGACAGAGATCTTGAAGTCTTTTGCAATGCCAATTTTGAAAGCTTCTGTATTAGGAATGGGAAGATGTTTGCTTCCAGAACCCCTTTATGGGAATATAACCAGTATTGACATTGTAATTAAACATTGTATTTTAGATTTGCATTGGTGGCTAAACATCATGGGAGTAGATGTTCTTACAATGTTTAGAAACATACACTACTTGATATGTCAGGCTCTAAGGAAAGCAGAGATGTCTAAATGCCATGGCTCAAACAGTGCAGACATATCAGAGTAACTGGGTGGATAAGCACAAAGTTACCAAGGGCCTCAGGTCCTTCCCATCTTATTGCTGTGCTCATTGCCAGGGCACATTTAATCCTTCCAACAATCTTATGAAGGAGGAATTATCATTCCTACCATATTAAAGAAGAAAATAATAGGAATTCATGTTCAGAAAGGTTTCATATCTTGCTGAAGGTCAAAGAGACAGCAAGTGGCAGGGACAAGTTTGGAATCCAGATACGATTTTAGAGCCCGATTCTAGAGTACCATATTCTAGTGCTCTGGCCCATGGATAACACAGGCACCTCCAAAGCTGGGGGAGAGTTTCTTCTTATGTTTTTCAACATTCTTCTTTCCCTCACCTCCACCCTCCCTCCCACTCACTCAACCACCTCCCCCTGCCGCCAAACACACACACAAACACACACATTCTTCCCCACCAAGAATCCTATGTGGCAGCCTGGGAGCATTTCTACAGAAGATGATAGTACACAGGGAGGGCTAGGCACAGAGAGACCTGAGACCCAGAGCAAGGACCTAGAGAGCAAGCAAGCATAGGGAAGCAGCCAGGGAAAATGACTATCAGCTGGCTTGTTTCTGAACATACATGGACTCTCTCCCTGGGGTTTTGTGGAAATAGTTAGAGAGGATATTAAGAGGGAATTCAAGTTCCTAAGTGATTTGAATGTTACAGTTGATGTGACCTTATTGGCCCCCCTATGCTGATGGAGTTCTGAACCACCCAGCTACACTAGTAACTGTCACAGACCGTGCACTCCCTGAACCTCCCCCAAGCTTTCTAGGTTTCCAAAATGAAGGGACTGCATGAGATAATCCTCTCATTTATAAATTAAAAAAAAAAACTGTATAATGGCTTCCCTAGTAGCTCAGATGGTAAAGAATCTGCCTGCAATGCAGGATACCTGGGTTTGATTCCTGGGTCAGGAAGATTGCCCTGGGGAAGGGATATTTTTAAAAAATTTTAAGTATATTTATTTTACTTTTTAATATTTATTTATTCAGCTGCACTGGGTCTTAGTTGCAGCACGCAAGATCTTCCATCTTCTTGCTGTATGTGGGATCTTTAGTTGAGGTTTACAAACTCTTAGACGCAAATGTGGGATCTAGTTCCCTGACCACAGATTGAACTCGAGCCTCCTGCATTGGGAACATGGAGTCTTAGCCACTGGACTGCCAGGGAAGTCTCCCTAAAATTTCTTTTAGCTTTAAGAAGCTATGAACATATAATTTAGTTTCAACCCAACTTGGGAGGGGAGAAGCAAATGCATTTATACTGAACATGATTCTATGAAGAGGCTCCCAAGGCCAACATGAGGGCAGGAAAGAACAAAGAAAGTGACGTGGCTCAGGACTAAGCAACCATCTAGAAAGGTCACAATTTTGAAACACTGTGAGTCAATGTTTGTTTCCATTTCTTTAACTAGAAAATCCTAACATAACCAAGGAAGTCATGATTGTAATCTTTTTTCCTGGGGCCAATTGCTCTAGCAATTGGTGTCTTTTACTTCTATAATTGGCTCAGGCTCCTGGGTCTCCAACAACTGGAAGATGAATATGAAATAAACCTAACAGGAATTTATTATTCTCTCTTCTCAGTGATGAGTATCATGAGAGTCTTTCTAGATGTTAAATAAATAATGGAGTTATTTATATGACCATGTTTTTATTGTCTATCTGTCTATCCTTTTATCCATTCATTCAACAACCATTCACATAGCATTTACTATGTATTAAACACTCTGCTGGATACTGGAGAAAAGGGATCCAGAAAAATGACATATTTTCTGCCCTTGGGAGTCTAAGACAATCCAAAGTCAGTGGCAGGCAAAGAGCTAGTTTAAGCCAAAGTGCTAACTGCTACAATTGAGCAGTGAATCAAGTTGTGTGCATCACAGAGCAGAAGCACTTTATAAAACCAAGGGGACTAGTAAGGCATTCAGAGAAGGACTAGCCTGAGTTGGGTCTTAAAGTATAAATATGAATTACCTGGAGGAATAAAAGTAAAGGTATTCCTAAAAACAGACCCATAGGAAGATATGGGAAGGATTTGCATGGCACACTAAAGGAATAGCAAGCAGTTTTGCATGACTTGAGCACACACATTAATAATAAGGATGAAGAAAAAGATGGGACCATTTTGTGTTGAGGCTGATGTAATATGTTGACTGGCCAAGACTTTATCCTGAGGATAACATAGCACTGTTAAATCAGTTCAGATGGATAAAAGGCTTATTCTTCAAGAGAATTATGAAAATAAATTATCCTTAAATTAACAGTCCATTTGTGACTTCTGGATGTCAATGTCATTGACAATTCCTGGATGCATTTAACAGCATCTTCCTGTACAGTGGCCCATATTCTTCTGTTCTTATCATCACAGATTTCCCCAGGAGCATTTTAATACCCTAATGACCCTGCCCTACCTCAGTTCAATTAATTCAAAATATCTAGGCCTGGGACCCAGACATCAAGAATATTTTAAAGTTCTCATGTGATATCAAAACACAGCCAAAGTTGAAACTGTTGTGCTAATGGTGTCCTGCAAAGCCAGCAGACTCTGTAAATTCAGTCTGTCATAGACTCTGTTGAGTCTCAGCTCACCTTTGCTATCTGTTAAGATATACACTGAATCCTGTTCCTGTCAGGTTCCATTCTATATTTTTAAAGAAGAATTTCCCAAGGAATTGCATGGGAATTCTATCTCTCAGTTTGATTGTAATTTATTGTTGGAGGCAGCAAAATTAACTGCACATTCCAATACAGGGAGATTGTTACTCTGTTACTCTGATGTCACTGCCTGCTCATGTTGCTATGGAAGGGACACTTGCATTCAGAGAGGTAGAAGGAGGTGAGGTGCGAAGGAAGAGCAGTATTGAGGCAGAGTACAGAGTCCCAGGAATCAAGGACAAATGAGGTCTTCCAGGAGGAGTGATCGGAAAGTGCTAGGCCAGAAAGCATGAAAAAGTGTGGCAAAGACCCAGGATTCTCATGGCACCTCGTTCATACCACCTGTAGTATATGCCTCACAGTGTTGTGTAGGGTTGATTTCACATGGATCTAGTCCTATTTCTCTCCTATGAGAACATTTAGGATAAATATGTCCAGAACACAACATGGTCTTACCATATAATAGCCTCATAAAATGAAGTGGTTTGTGGGAAAAGAAAAAAAATTATGGAATTCAGTTAGACGGAAGTTGGAAAACAACTAGTTCAAATAAAGCGTCATGACTTAAAAAAGAAGAAACATAAACATTCGTGGAAATATATTCACAAGATGAATTGAAACCAGAAGTTATTCTCACGAGTGTAACACCTGCCAAAGTGACCAATGTCCACATGCCCTTCAGCTTCTGATTTAACACCTGATTTTTTCCCTGGACACTTTTCTAAATGCAATGATTTGCTCTTAGTCAACATCCTAATCAATATGATCACGTCTCTCAAATTTCATCCTTTACTTTGAAGTCACCCTTTGACTCATAAGGAATTTCCATCCTTCCTTACAGCTGTTGAGAGGGGAGTCCTCACAAGAGGAAGTAGCCCCATGTGCTCTCCCCACTTCCTTCCTGGCTTGTCACTCCTCCGTCTGGGTCATCCAGCTGCATCCAGGAGCCCCAGAGGATGTTGTGAAAATTATATACAGTGTAAATGGTCTAGGTCACAACTTCTTTGGAGCCGTATCTTCTAGTTTTCATTCACATTAAAATTAATCAGAAAGCCCAAGAACTTAATTGACATTTGTTGAAACTGGCATCAGTGAAAACCATGTAATGAATGTATTCATTGTATATCATTTTAAGGTTCTCACTATTTTCTGTAGTTTTCTCATTAGATGGGTACAAAAATTATTAAGGTAGACAAGCAAGTGGTATTATCTTCATTTTGTTAAACTGTGACAAACGTGCTTCCTTAAAAGATTTTGGAACAGATGTTCATTCCCAGATTGGGCTTTTTTTTTTTTTTAATCAAAGCATTCCTAAAGGGTGTGCACTGAAAAAAAATGGATACATATATCATTTGCTTTATTAGAAAAGAACATTTAGGGGTTGCATGCAATAACAACCTAATATGATGGTGGTTCAGGAAGCCTTTCTAAGCTAGCTGATTGGATTGGGTTAATGTTTGGCTGACTTTTCCATACTATTTTTTCCTCAAAATCTTTGGCATTTATAGTTGTCAAAATAATACTTGAAGCAATAAAAACAACCTTTTAACAATCTATCTCAAATATTATAGTGTTTACATGTCAATCCCAAGCTCCCCAACTATCCCTCCACCCCCACTTCACCCCACCCCATAACCATAAGTTCCTTAAGTCTGTGACTCTGTTTCTGTTTTGTAAATTAGTTCATTTTTATTCACTTTCTTTTTAGATTCCACACGTAAGTTATATAATATGATATCTCTCTTTCTCTGTCTGACTTACTTCCTAAATTTGCCACTAGTACTTTAAGAAAGCTAGTCTTACACTTATTAAATAAATCTAGTCATCCCTTAGCATGTGCAAGACTTTCTGGAATCTTTTTTTCTGAATATTTTTGATCTGCGGTTGGTTGAATCTCAAGATGTGGAACCCAAGGACATGGAGGGTTGGCTGTACATATTTAAGGCTGTACAGCTGTCCTTTTGACTCATGTTTGAGCTTTAACATTCTGAAGATTTCAACTATAGTCTACCCCTAGTTCCCATGAGGTTCATTGGGTTGATTTTCATTTCTTTAACATTTCTTCCACATCCCCCACTGTTTTCAGCAAACACCTCTTGATTCCTCAGTACTCTAAATCTTTCTGATTTAAACCACACTTGAACTCCTGTTTGAGCAAAACAAACAACAACAACAAAAAAAAACAAATAAAAAATGGTGTAGAATTAGTTGTAGAAATTGCCTTAAGATAAGACTATAAACAGAATTATTTAAAAATGTCTTAGGTTTATCTTTTCCAGATACGCCAATCTCAGGGCAGAGATAGGTTAGGAAAGAGCTTTTGTGACTGCTCTTTCTCTGAGAGTCAAAAAAATAAAATAAATTCTGATGTTCAATTCCAAGACAAGTGATAAAGATCAAAGACTCATTTTATTACAATATTTTTATTTTTATTGAACAGATTCACTTTGGATCTTGGCTTGCATTTGGAATGTTTACCTTTTAATAAGTGATCTGTTTAAATGTGGATCAGAGAACAAGGGTTTCTGTTTTACAGTTCAACTTTTGACCTTGGGGGATGAATGGGTGGAGGCTAAGAGGAAAAGTCCACTGTGTTTTTACTGAACTTTTTACCCTTAAAAAAAATGAGCAAGTTTAAAGTTCACACAGTGCACAAGAGGTCTCCACTGGGGATTTCTGGTATTATTAACTTCCTGACCTCAGATAATTAAAAAGAAAGAGCAGAGCCACCTCAGACTATGACTCAACTTTGAACTTTTAACCTCCCAAGTAAAGGATTTAAATTGTAAATGGTAGACCCTGGAAGCTTTCTTATTGCTATTAACTTCTTTCATCCCTGGTCACGAAGTTATAATTTAGGCCAAAAGCAGAACTCAGTCTTTCCTTTTTATTTACTTAACCTCCTTTAGCAGAAAAGACAGAGATCACCACTTACCTAGAAATGACAGGTATCCTGGTGAAAGAAGTTAAACTCAAAGGGTCATTGAATTTTGGAACTAGAAGCCACCCTAGATGGTCTATCCAGGCTCCTCAGCTGTGGAAGAGAATAGAGAACCAGAGAGGCCAGTGAATTCCTTAAGGTCAGGCACTTAACAGGAGACCAAAAGAGCTTCCCTGATTCAGTAGCTGTGTTTGCTTCTGTTGTAGAGGGATTCAGGCATGATTGGGGGAAAGAACTATTTCCCTAGGTTGCATAGGGGTCTCGAGAATCTGTAGCTTTTATTTTTATGCTAAAATTCACGTACACACGGATATATTTAAAATGCATAACCAATAAGGACCTACTGTATAGCGAAGGGAATTGTGCTCAATGTTATGTGGCAGCCTGGATGGGAGGGGGTTTAAGAGAATGGATGCATGCATATGTATGGCTGAGTCCCTTTGCTGTTCACCTGAAACTATCAAAACACAGCTAATTGACTACACCCCAATACAAAATAAAAAAGTTTAAAAACAGATAAAATTCATAAAGTGGAAAAGCACACACAGAGACTAGTTAGGGAGTCCAGAGGCCAGGGTTCTTCACTATTGGTTTGTGTAAGCTTAAAAACTTATTTAACTTTCCCAAGTCATGATTTGCTTGGTTGTCATATGGAATGTAGTTGGGAGGAGGTAATAAGTATCTAAGACTCCTTTGTGTTATGACATTTTTTTTTTGGTTCAATGGCATCTTTGCCTTAAGAATTCCTGCTACCTTCATGTGTAAACACTGTATAGATACACAATTCTCAGCAACAGCTGGGTTTTCTTAACACGGAGGGTAGGGCCTACATGGTTGTGATTTTTGGTTTGGTTACATGATGCTGGGTTTGGCACTGATGATGAGGCTCTCCCTGCTTTAAGAAAAGACAAAAATCCCAAAGGAAAAGTGGGAATATCATGTAATGAGACACAAGGACTGGGGAAAAGAACAAAAGAACCAGGACAAAGAAAGGAGGGAAGACCTGGAGAATAGGCATTAGAAAGGAGGGCAACAAAGACATGGAAGCCCCCTCCGTTGGATGGGGGCTCAGCCAATGCTTGTGTTACCGAGAAAGCCCACGAGGATGTTGCTAATCTGGGGGAGCCACATGCTCTTCACACCAAAGCAGAGACAGGCAGCTCTTGCTGGCGCCCGTACAACACACCGCGTGTAGCAGAGCCACTCATCCCGGGGGCCGCTCTTCCATCCTGCTATTTGCTAACACCTTTATTGCCTCCAGTTAGTTACTCACACCGCTCTCATTCCCATCTGTCAAGGAGAGCTCCCTTCCAACATTCTGTCCTTCTTTGCTTCTACAGAAGAGATCCTCCCGGTGTGGTTGCAAAGCTCAGAGCTGATACAGAGCTTTGAGATGAGGCAAGTTTGGAGCGGGGTGAGCAATGATTTTCTCATTTCCTGGTTCCAAGAAGCAAGGGGAGTGTGACTCTAGGATCATTCCTGAGGCCCTCCTGCTGAGATAGTGGTAGAGGGGAGTGGGGAATGAGAGCACCATGGCTGGCTGGCTAGAAGCCTGTCTGTTCAGCCTGGTTATAGAGGGCCTGGGGTCACTGCCTGGATGAAGTGTCAACAGCTGTAATTGACCCGATCACGTCACAGATGCTTCCCCACCCAGCTCTCCCACTAGCACTAACCTACTTCTGCTTCACAACTTCCTCTGTTCTTCTCCCTGCTGTGAGGGCCGGACAAGGCAGGTGATTACTATTTGAGCAAGAGATGGCACTAATATGACTGTCTCTGGTCAGATGATTGATGTCACAGACCAGTGGGCTGCAAATAACTCTTCATTGGGGTTTTTGGTGGGCAAAATTACCCAGTTGTTGTCCCTGCTCAGTAAGGCCCTTACATTCACTTAATTCTTGCCATATTCCTGTGTAGATCTCCGGTGTGTCTTCATGTTAACCTCAAGATCCCCTGAGGAGGGGGGCGTCACAGGTCACCAAACAGAGCAGGGACTGTCATCATGAAACAAGTCATATTGCCCCACTGACACTTTGATCAACATCTAGAAAGGAAAGAAGTAAAGGGCTGGTTTTGTCTGCCACCTACCTCTGCCTACGATGGAAAACATCACAATGTTGTATTTGTGAAATTTAAAAAAAAGTGTTTATGTCACTATTCTCAGTGATGGGCTAAAGCAAATTACTGATGGCTCAGTTCAGGGCGATGATGATAATGTTTTTTAAAATTTATTTACTTTTTTTTTTTTAATATCTGTACCTTAAGGCAACAGAAGAAGAACAGAGTTAAGCACAGTCCAGAGATCCAGTGCCAAATGCGTCAATCTGTGAATTATCTGCAGTGAGGACTCGCCTCAAGAAAAGCCCAAAGATCCCCCTGCAGGTAGGACAGTCTGAGTGCTATGACGGGCAGCCAAGCCCCGCACCCCATTTCTGAGCTGCTGCAGCCACACTCAAGGTCAGTGGGAGGGCAGTGGGCACTAAATACCTTTGCTACCTCTCCCAACAATCCTAACTCAGCCGACAAGAGAAGACCTTGCTTCCAGAGGCAGTGGAAGCCTGATGGATTCTCTACAGTTGTCTATTGTCTCCAGTAATATGATCTCTTTTGGCATGGTTGTTTGAATTGATGATAACATTTTTTCTTAAAAAGTTCTTCCTGAACTTTTTACTCTTAGAAAAAAAAGAGCAAAAATGAACAAGTGTGAAGTTCACACAGCACACAAGAGGTCTCCCACCAGCAAAAAGTCCTTGTTCTCTGTCTTCTTTCTCTATACATTTAGAAAAAAATAGATCTGCATGTATTTGTCTGATAATTTTCCTTCGGTTGGAGGCACCCATCTGGCAAGCCGAAGTCATCCTTGGTGATTAAGTAGAATGTCTACCCAAGTGCCAGGAGCCCCAGAAACCTTAATGGCACTTTGGCAAGCATGGCAGCAGTAATTGTACAGCAGATACAATGGATGAGGGATGCTGGGAATGCAAAGAGCTGTAATCTTCTCCCTTCTTTCCCCCAGCAGCTCTGAAAAAAGTGGACTAGGATCTAAATTAGGTGTTATTTTAGATTACAACTTGTCACACCTAGGGCAAGTGACACCTTCAGGCCTCCAGATTCCAGCTGGAAATTTGTTGGTATTTAGAGATGGCAGTTGGCTCACTGATTCATTGAACTGGTCATCCAAATAACATGGATCATGCCCATCAAAAAGATCTGTCAGTCTTTGAACACAGGGATTGTTGGGTGATCCCTGAGATATAAAAGAGTGAGTTTGAGATTGTCACTGCTAAATGCCTGTTTATTAAGGACTTCTAGGCAGAGGGCATGCCTTAGATGTTTTTCCGACATTTACATTTGATAGAGTATTAAGAACTAGATTTGATGTTCCTTGTGAAGGACCAAAGAAACTGGTTCGTTATATCCCCAAGAGGAAAATTAGGAGATTCCCCTACAAATTTATAGTAGCCTTATATGGACCTTCTCCTCATCTCCCTCCCACTGCTTTGAGTTGGGGGAAATGGAGTTGGGCTAAAGTACTAATTTATTTACTGCGGGCGTGCTGAGTTGCTTCAGTTGTGTCCGACTCTTTGTGACTCCTGGGCTATAGACCACCAGGTTCCTCTGTCCATGGGATTCTCCAGGCAAGAATACTGGAGTGGGTTGCCATGCCCTCCTCCAAGGGATCTTCCTGACCCAGAGATCGAACCCATGTCTTTTACACCTCCTGCATTGGTAAGCAGGTTCTTTACCACTAGCACCACCTACAAATGCAAGGCATCATATGGATAAAAGATTAATTGAACATGGGCCATCCTTGACCTAAAGGGAGAAAAACCTTGTCACATGTAATTACAATATAAGGATAATTCTGGTAGGAGTGGTATGAGAAAATGGGCAGTCTGTGGTAAGTTGTTTATAAGATCCCAGAAAGAAAATTTATTTCCTGAATATAAAAAGATAGATATAAATATATATTAAAGATAATATCGATTTTTTAAAAATGCAGGCACTGCTTTATAAATACTAGAAAGCAATTGAGACAAGAATTTTAAAAGTCGAGTGAGCAAGATGGGTTAAGCTAATATAGTAAATAGTAAATCCTTAGACTCTTGAAAATGATAGTGTTTGAAATTTGCATTTTTTTTTTATTAAAGATTCCAGGAAACCAGAGGCTTTTGGGTAATGTTTAAATCATTGGGAATTGATCTGACATTTAATGGCAAAACGTTGACTGTCTAAGGTCAATGGGTCAGGGCACCTCTATTACCTAACCTTAGCTGGTCTCTTTCCATGACATATCAGAGTATTGATCTGGGTTATTATGTGAGGTTGGGTATGGGGTTCTCTATCTTTATTTTAACTTCTTAAAAAACAGAGTCTAACTAATATATTATATCCTGCCATGATTTGCATTTTTGTGTGATCCCACTGAAGGGGTGTGCTCTGTCTCTTATTTATCCTTCTACTTTGCCTGTACTTCCTGGACAAAACTTGAGTTTTCTCCTGAACACTCTCTATCCAATATCCATTCACTGGGGGTCTTTCTTAACATTCTGTAGGATTTTATTTTATGTTTCGCCTTCAAACTTCATTGGTCTTCAAACTTCAGTGATGCTACAAGAAGGGTAGTCAGTTTCGATGTTCATTGAGCTGTGATACTGACTTGAATAAAATTTGCTATTTATATTGATAAACCTGCCTTTACATTTCAGACCCATTTTCAACAAAAGTGTCCTAGTTTAACTGTGATATATATTCTACCCTTACTTATATACTTTCTGTCTGGACTCTGTTTGAAGATTGTTATTTTTCCCAGTCTACCTGTTAGTCATATTTTATTTGAATGTGGAAATACTGAACACTGGCTTCATTGGTTCAAACTCATTCTTAGATTTGAACAATGAAGGAATGATATTTTTTATATTGAAGTATAGTTGATTTACAATGTTTTGGTATACAGCAAACTGATTCATTTATGTGTACATATGTGTGTGTGTGTATTTGTGTGGCTGTGTGTATATATATGTATATATATTCTTCTTCACATTCTTTTCCATTATAGGTTATTATAAGATATTGAAAATAGTTCCCCATGATGTACAGTAGGTCCTTGTTGCTTATTCATTTGATATACAGTAGTGCATATCTGTTCATCGCAAACTCCAAATCCATCCTTCCTTCCCACCTCTCATTTGACAACCGCAAGTGATTTCTCTGTGTTTGTGCATCTGTTTCTGTTTCATAGATAAGCTCATTTGTATCATATTTTAGATTCCACATGTAAATGATATCATGTGGTATTTGTCTTTGTCTGACTTTACTTAGTATGATAATCTCTAGGTCCATCCATGTTGCTGCAAATGGTGTTATTTTGTTATTTTTTATAACTGAGTAATATTCCAATGAAAGAATAATTTAATTTAATTTCTAACTCTAAAATATAGTGTTAAACTAAGTATAGACTAAAATATAATGTTAGCATTAGACACTAAAAATGTAAATATTTTTATTTTTCCAAACAGCTTTCAGATATAGTTTCTTATTTTACTCTCGTAACTCATCTAGGAAATAAGAGTTTACACTTATTTATGAGATCAAGAAAATACATTCTCATTACAGATGAATAATATATAAGAATGATTTGCTCTGCAAATGGCCCAGAAAAATTGATTCTTGAACCTGCATCTTACCCTGTGCTGTGCTCACACTCTCAGTTGTGTTCGACTCTTTGTGACCCCATGGACTGTAACCCACCAGGCTTCTCTGTCCATGGGATTTCCCAAGCTAGACTACTGAAGTGGTGCCTTTCCCTCTTCAGGGATCTTCCTGACCCAGGGATCAAACCTGCATCTCTTACATCTCGTGCATTGGCAGGTGGGTTCTTTATCACTAGTGCCACCTGGGAAGGTGTGGTAGAGATTACGAGTTGTCCACCCAAATCTGTGCCCCACTGCTTCTAAAGTAAGATAATGTCATAACTGGGAGGAAGTTTTCCAGCCAACAATTGTATTTTCCTGCTCCCTCTGCATCTAGTTGTGACCCTAACACTAAGCTCTCTCCAATGAAGTGTGAGCAAAAGTGATAGATGCCATTTAAGACTTGCCTTGAAAACTTGCATGCTCTCTTCTATAGTTTTTATTTTTCTTTCCCATGAGTTGAAATAGTGATGACAGGATGGACCTTCCTCGAAGATGGAAGGATTAGCCTCATTCTGGGTGGGGTTCCTGCATGACTTGAGTGGAGCAGGGTCTCCCAACTCTCTCCCTTCCCTCTCAGATTGTTAGTTAAAAGATAAATTCACTTGTATTTTATTTCAACCATTACATTTTCAGGGATATTTGTTTAGTAGTTTAAATAATATGGACAGCTACTTGATCTGACTAGGAAAACCTTCAAGAGCATTTAGGTCAGGGCTGATGATGAGACTAAAGATAATCATGTCCTGACTTTTCACCCTCTCTCCATCATATATTTGATGGGGAGGAGGAAGGTTAGGAGCACAGGAGAGAAGGATGAAAGATAGGTAGGTCAAAAGTGAGGGAGGCAGTGTAGGGCAAGAGTTGAACTACCGAGATGTTTTCACTTCCTCAGAAATGAGTGGATTAAAAACGTTTAAAATCTGAACCAAAGAGGGAGGCAGTTGGGGGAAGTATGGAGCTGGAGACTGGGATTAGAAAATGTAAGTTTATAAAATGGGTAAATAACAAAGTCCTTCTATATAGGCAGCTATATTCAATATCCCATGATAAACCATAATGGAAAAGAATATATATATGAATCACTTTGCTGTATGACAGAAATTAATAAAGCACAGGTCAATTAAAAAAAATTTAATTGAACAAAAACACTCCCCTCCCTCTTTTTTAAAATACATATAGTCTTCACTGAGTATTCTAAACTCATGGGATGTTACCAGCTAATGAATTCTAAATTCCTTGTGTTTGATTCACCTTTTGTTCCAGTGAGTCAAACACCAAGAATTTAGCCGGGGTTCTAAAATAAGCACCGCAAGAGCAGTTGCACCGGACTGCTAGTGTTGCAGAAAGTAACCTCCACGTTTGCTTCTCAAGTCTTTTCCAGTCAAATTGTGCCTGTTGTCTGCAACACGTGTCATTTAGATTTTATCTTAGTAGGTCATCTCAAAAGTCTAGCGTGCTAGAATCCAGAAAAATAGAGAGATAAGCATCACCAACACTTATTGTTGATATAACTACTTAATATCATCTAGAGATCGCTCACACAAACGCATTCACACGAGAACAGGGCCAGACAGAGACTTTAAAGGGCTCTCACAGGTGAAACCATAGGGCAGTATGTGCAGTAACCCACGGTCATCACTGCCCTAATAGTATCTGACCTGAACCTGGCAGAGCTTCAGAAAAAGCCATGTGTTCAGGCTAAAACAAGAATGAGAAAAAAGGAGAACGTTGCTCTTTTCTAATGTGGTAAATAGGGCATGAAAGTTTTATAGTTTGCTAGAACCAGTTTTACAAGTTTCCTATTTACCCATAGGGCTCACTTAGTCTTAAGGGAGAAAAAAATGCTTTCAGTCAGAAAATGCCTTAAGATTTTTGGTAGAATGTTTGAATTTGGTATTCAAAATGAAGAACTAGATTAAAGTTGTTATGTCTACATATATTGGGACAAAGTTGAAACTGGAACTATTGCATTATAATTTTGTTCATGTATGCGATGCTTCCCATTTCTGTTTTTGGCAAGAGGAAGTGATAAAGAAAGCTTCTTATGTGTCCCCTTAAACTATAGAGTTAGGGGGACCCAAACCCACTCCATTAAAAATCTGAATATAACTTCACAGCTGGCCTTCCATATTCAGCGCTCTACATCCACAAACTCAACCAGCATGAATCGTGTGATTTAGTTGCTAAGTCATGTCTGATTTCTTGTGAACCCCATGGACTGTAGCTCACCAGGCTTCTCTGTACCAAGGATTTTCTAGGCAAGAATACTGGAAAGGGTTGCCATTTCCTTCTCCAAGGATCTTCCTGACACAGGGATCAAACCTGGGTCTCCTGCATTGCAGGCAGATTCTTTACCACCTGAGCCACGGTAGCACTGTAGTATGTATTTATTTTTTTAAAAAAGATCCACTCATAAGTGGACCCGTACAGCTCCAACCTGTGTTGTTCAAGGGTCAACTGTATTGTTTGGTAGAATCCTCATATTCATTTAAGTTGCTCTCCAAGATTGTTCATTTTAAATATTAAGAAGTGATCATTCATTTATTGGATCCGGGTCTTTGACTTTTCTCAGTTTGGAGAAGAAGTAACTTTAAGAAATTCCCCACCAGGTATCAATATGTGTGACCTTCTGGGTGAGAGTGTGTGTAAGAAAGACAATGACAGAGAAATGACACAGAAAGAGGAGACAGAGAAACCATGAAGTCTTAAGGTAATAAAAGCATCTGCAAAGCTGTTGAACAATAATATATTTGCACATTTCAAGTTTCCTTTTCCTTCAGGTTTCAGTATCACTCAGCTGAGTTGACTTCTCAGTATGTCTGCTATTGCTGACGGTTCTGAGGAGAGAGCAGAGAAAGAGACAGTTGAGGAGAAAAGGACTCTGTTTATATGAAAAGTTCATCTTATTCATTCCTCTGTGCTCATTCAGTTAGTGGGAAGAACTCTCATATCAATTCTTTCCTTTAACAGCTTCTCTGTTTTGACGAAGATGAATCAACGTCAGCTTTTTGTGACCCTTAGGGAAATATTCTATATCTAGTGATGAAATTGATTTTATTAAAGCTAGTGTGAAATCTCTGATTCCCCAGGAAGAAAATTATAGTTTTCCTCATTGAAGATTGAATCAGAAAAATATAACCTGAATAAATATTATATTCAATTTTAAAAGATATAAATAGAGAATATGCAGAGATTATCTTTAAACTTCAAGTTGGGAACTAAATACACTTATACATTGACCTAGAGAAGACTGGTGAGCTGCAGTCCATGGCATTGCAGAGTCAGAGACAACTAAGCAACACCAATATTTTACACATTCTTAATTGAGAATAGTGATAAAATTTATAAAGACTCACTAATAGAGTGTTATCCACTCATAGATTTCATTACATTTAAATAACACTTTTTCTGAATCAGGAACAAAGTGTCTTTCTTCCTTCCTTCATTTGAGGAGCTAAAATAAGTGTTTGTCTTTAACTTTTATCTTAAAGCTCTGGCTATGCAGCTCATAGCCAGTTTTACAAGACAGCCTTACGTCTTCTTCCACAAGGACCTCTCTGATATTTAGAGCCAATCCTGGCAGGAGTTTTGAAGTTTTAAAACAATCACAAAGTTTTCTTGTCTCTAATGATCTCTCCAGGACTGTGAGAACTTAGGTATGCTGGAAAGGTACTTGAAAAGAACAAGAAGTTCAAGATGGCTTTGTTCCATTCAGATTAGGGTAGCTGCTTTAGTGCTACAAATATTTTCTCCCCCTGTAAAAGCTGTTTCTCTGTGTTTTTCTCCATCCCCCAAACTTAGCATTTTAGATCACACATGCACACAAGAAATGAAGCAGTCCTATCAACAAGTAGTCCATATTTTTGTCACCTAAACTGGGGAAATTAGAACTGATTTCTTATTACTGAAAAGATACTGTTGTCAGAATAAATGACTGCTTGAGCAAGAAGAGGAAATTCAGCCGCTTGTCACCCCCCATCTCTCAGGGCAAGGCTGCATTCAGGCTAAGAATGAAAGACTGGCCAGTTGAAAATGAAGATTCTTTATATATTCTTTTGGACTCTTCTTGCATTGTCTCCTGGGAAGGAGACTGTGTTTTTCCCTCCCAAGCAACGAGCAGCAAAGGGTATCTTTTCTTGGACAAGCTGAAATTTGTCTCCTTGTCAGAGGACACAGACGAGGTCAGAGAAGACTCTGCCTCCCAGAACCAAAGTGCAGAAACGGTGATTCTGGTTCATGACAAGAATGACGAGTTCTTATCGGCAGAGCAATCAAGCAAGACGCCATCTTGCTCACTGGACCACAAACTGCAGCTCTGATTTAAAAATTATATACAGGACTTTTTGAGCCATGCCAAGGACCCCTGTCCCGTTTTAGTGCCACCAGTGGTTAGTTTGCTTATTACGTGTGACATCATTTTTTAAGAGCCACGAAACTATGCAGAGAATAGAAAGACCATAATAAGGTCCTGAGGGGATACCACTGCTCAAAAAGCAAAAATGCTAGTGTATTAAGCATGTTCTCTGCATGGGCAGAGAAGCCCAGTGGGCTACAGCCCATGGGGTTGCAAAGAATCAGACGTGACTGAGTGACTAACACACTGTAGGGATTAAAAAGAGTAAACTATTTGAAGCTGAATGAATGTGATTGGAATATTTATACATGTCTTTTTGCTCCAACTTCTTATTTTGAAAAATTGAAAATGTACAGAAAATTGCAAGTACATGCACATGTCCTTAATGTTGGTGTTGTTTTTCAGTCACTCAGTCGTTCCCAATTCTTTTTACAACCCCACGGACTATAACCTGCCAGGCTCCTCTGTCCTTGGGATTCTCCAGGCAAAAATACTGGAGTGGGTTGCCATGCCCTCCTCCAAGGGATCTTCCTCACCCAGAGATCAAACCTCATATCTCCTGCAAAGTCTCCTGCATTGCCAGGAGGGCTCTTTACCACTAAGCCACCGGAAAAGACACAAATAGGGTATCCCCTATCCATAGTGGCTATTTGGCACTTGGAAGTGACTAGTCCAAACTGAGCTGTGCTGTTCTATATGCCTTTCTAAAATTAAATACTTCCTAGAGTTTTCTGAAAAGTGAATAGAATCTTGGTCCCTAAACCAAGTAGATAAAAATTATATATATGTGTAGCATATTATATATACACAAATATACATGGATTTATATTAATAAATATAAAGAACATGTATATGTGTATCTCTGAGCACATATGTTTCTCCATGGATCTAGTCTTCAATTTCAGTAAATCACTCAGAAAAAAAGTGATTGTTTAGAAAGGTAGGATGAAAGGGTAGTCATCCAGCTTTTAAAATGTTATTCATGTTTTTCCTAAGGAGTAGATTGAAGCTTGATGAGAATTTTATTTATTCTCACATGAAGTATATAATAAAGTAGAAATAACAGACTATTTCCTTTTTTGTACAATAAAACAAAAACATATATCAAAAATGGAAAATTTAAACACCAAGACAATGTGATACTGATTTTTCAAGAGAGTTTAGATCTAAAACTTACCTGTTTGAAATCTTTTCTTCCTTCTCCTGCTCCAATGCAAGCTAAAACATAAATATAGAATTACTAAATTCATTTGTAATGAAGTCTAAATCCAATATTCAATATTCAAAGATTCAATACATTGTTGGTAAAGGGGGCTTCCCAGGTGGTGCTAATGGTAAAGAACCTGCCTGCCAATGCAGGAGATGGAGACATGGCTTTGACCCCTGGGTCAAGAAAATCCCTAGGAGAAAGGCACGGCAACCCACTCCAGTAGTCTTTCCTGGAGAAGCCCATGGACAAAGGAGATGAATGGGCTATGTTCCATAGGGTCACTAAGAGTTGAATGTGACTTAGCAAGCATGTAGTTACATACCCAAAGGAATGCTGCTTGTTTCTAATTAATTCCTCTCTTTGCAAGATGATTCTTTCATAATTGTTTATAAGCATGCTTTTATTACTATGTACGGAAGTGTTATGTCATGCTTCTGGGTAAGTAGATTTGAACCTTGAAACTGACAAACTTGTTTAAAACCAAGCAGGATAATAAGATTGATAAAACTGCCTGTATTAGTATGCTCAGGCTGCCATAACAAAATGTCATAGATTGGGTAGTTTACACAACAGAAATTTATTTCCCACAGATCTGGAAGCTGGAAAGCTCAAGATCAAGGTGCCGTCTAGGTAGGTTTCATTCTGAGGCCTCTTCTTTATGTTGTAGGGGTCTGCCTCCTGACTGTGTGCTCACTTGGCCTTCCTTTAGTGTGTAAGCTTGGAGAGAAAAAGAGAGAGAGAGAGAGAGATTTCTTCCTCTTCTTATAAAGCTACTAGTCCTATTAGATTAGGGTCCCACCTATCACTTGAACTTAATTTCCTCCTGAAGAGGATAAGATGGTAGGATGGCATCACCAACTCAATGGACATGAGTTTGAGTAAACTCTGGGAGTTGGTGCTGGATAGGGAAGCCTGGTGTGCATGACTGAGCAACTGAACTGAACTGAACTGAAGTCCTCCTGACCGCTATCTCTAAACATAGCCAGTTTGGGGAACATGAATACAGCATGTCAATTTTTGAATGATACAATTTAGTCCATAGCACTATCTGAATTTTTGACCCTCCAAAAAGCACTAGTCATTAAAAAAACAAGGCCAATTCCATACATACGTTTGTTTATGGCTTAAACAGCCTAAATGAAAGCAAAAATATGTTATGATATGCCAGTGTTGTTTGAGAAAATATGCTAACCACTTCTTTTTTAGCTTTAAATCGATAAAGTAAGATATTTCTTTTGCAGGAAACTTGAAAAATGGAGAAAAAATGAAGAAAATTGAAACCATAGTATATTATTAAAATTCTCTGAGAAACATATTTTGAGAGTGAAAGAAAGTGAAAGTGAACGGGAAATCATTCAGTTCTGTCTGACTGTAGTCCGCCAGGCTCCTTCTCTGTCCATGGGATTGTCCAGGCAAGAATACTGGAGTGGGTTGCCGTTTTCTTCTCCAGGGGATCTTCCCAACTCAGGGATCAAACTCAGGTCTCCTGCATTGCAGGCAAACTCTTTACCCTCTATGCCACCAGGGAATTTTGATAGTACCTTTTCTAAATATATATAAAATATTACATTTATTTCTAAATATATATATAACACATATTTATATATATTTCTCAAGCTTGGAATCATATATCTGAGAAATATTACATCATTTTCTTTGTACTTAAAATTTTATCATGAAAATTTTTCAGAAAAGTAACTTGGGGAATTGTTGCTTTCATTTTTCATTGTTTTACATGAGACCATGGGTTTATCCTTGTTTTCATTTACTCATCTTTGTGCATAAATATTTGGTGAAGGTCTGATTATTTTCTAAGGATAATTCCCAAAGAGGAAAATTACTAGGTCAGAAGATGTCAATAATTTTTAGATACCTTATTTATATTGCTGAACAGCTCTCCAGCAATATTGTATCACATGAAACTCTTACATGATATTTGAGAGGGGCAAGTTCATTTGCCACACTAGTCATTATACTTTAAAACATCTTTCTCAATTTGATCTTATCCTGCCTGGAAATGAATCTGAATCTGGTTTCATTTTGCAACTGAGAATTGACTGCGTGTGTGTGTGTGTGTGTGTGTGTGTGTGTGTGTGTGTGTTTATTAGACTTTTTCTCCATTTGGAATTGTCTGTTCCTATTTTTGCCTGTTTTTCTTTTCATGGAGTCAAAGTTTTCTTAGTAATTTGTTTTTCTGTTGATTTATTATTATTCAACTGTTTGTCATATAACATTGCAGTTTATTTTTGCCAGGTTTTCTTTATATTTGGCTGTATCGGGTCTTAGTTGTGGCATGCCGATCTTGGTTGAGTCATGTACAATATGTTATTGCCATGTACAGACACTAGTTGTGGTGAGTGGATTCAGTAGTTGCTGAGTGCAGACTTAGTTGTCCTTAAGCATGTGGGTGGGATCTTAGTGCCTCGACCAGGGATTGAACCTGTGTCGCCTGCATTATAACGTGGATTCTTAACTAGTGGGTCTCCATGGAAGGTTTTCTTTTTTTTTTTTTTGGAAGGTTTTCTTTTGACTCTTGATTCTGTGTACTTATTTTATAGAAATTTTCACAACTGTAGTAAATCTATCGATCTTATCCTGCCTGGAAATGATTCTCAAATTTAATGTGCATGGCGATCTCTTAGTGTATTCACTAAAACATGGATTCCTGGGCTCTACCATCATCAGGGAGTGTTTTTCAACAGTGTTTTGGTATGGCCCTGGCAACTGCTTCAGCAGTAACCAAGATGACTTTAATTGAAATAGTTAATGAATCACGCTGCGAAATACTGCCTTGCAATTTCTTGCTTTGTGTTAATACTTAGATAAGGCTTCTCGTGATAATATCACACATAAATGAAAGTGTGAAAGTGTTGGTCACTCAGTCATGTCCAACTTTTGCGACCCATGGACTGTAGCCCACCAAGCTTCTCTGTCCATGGATTTCTCCAGGCAAGAATACTGGAGTGGGTAGCCATTCCCTTCTCTAGGAGATCTTTCCAACCCAGGGATAGAACCTGGGTCTTCTGCATTGCAGGCAGATTCATTACCATCTGAGCCATCAGGGAAGCCCAATAGCTATCTATATTTTCTCCTGTTTTCTCATATAGCCATTTTTCTACATTTATTTACTTAGTTCTGCTGGAATTTATTTTACTATATGCTGTGTCTCAAAATATCGAACAACTTTCCTAGCACAATTCATTGAACAGCAACACGTTTCCCCAATAATTGATAATTCTAACTTTATCCTTTACTACAATTTTATAAATATTTGAGCCCTTTGCTGTGCATGTTTTTCTGTCCCACTGAATTGTCTATTCTGGATACTGTTTTCATTACTAAATCTTTTTAATGTAACTGTTACTATGAAAAATATCCTGTTCTCAGGATTCTTCTTACACTGAACTATTTTGGCAATTCTCACCTGTATAATGTTAAAATAATCAGTTTGTCATATTAAAATAATTTTTGAAAGTTTATTGGAGCTGTATTTAATATATACAATATATATATTTTATATCACATCTGTCCAGCATTGTAACTTCTCACCTAAAACTAAGTCCCAAAGGCCACATCTACTAATACTATCATCTTTGGGAATGAAGATTTCAACACATGAATTTTAAGGGATAGAGACATTCAAATTATAGCAGCCATAAAGGAAGGTATGAGTAAACAGAAATGTGTAACACCACTTGTTTTTGGCAGGGCCATGCTCCCTCTGCAACCTATATGGAAACCCTTGTCTCTTTCCAGCCTCTGGTGGTTTGCCGGCCAACTTTGGTGTTCCCTGGCTTGCAATTGTATAATTCAATTGTCACATGGTGTTCTCCTTAGTAATGTATATGTGTATAAATATAATTATTAAAACTTTAGAAAATCAGGATATGTTTTTATTAATATAAGCTCCTAAGCTATTCCAATCAATATTAAAACATGGATACTGATATAGGTTTATTAGATTTTCTCTATGTAGTCTCACATACATACATATATTTATATATATGAAAATATAAAATTTTTCTCATGCTTTGTACTATTTCCCAAGATTCCTAATACTCCAGAGTTACTAAGGCAGGCAATGTTGTCATAAGACATTATCAGAGGTCTGAAATGAGACAGGCATTTGCAGCCTATAACCTAATATATCTGTTTTTCCTTCAGAGTTTAGAAAATAATTGTATCTTATTTTTTCTATGATTAAGTAAAAAGCTGTTAAAATTCTATTTCCCTTCAAAAACTTCCAGTATAATGAAGACTTCTGAAAAGTTTAAAATTTTCTCTGCCAAGCAGGCTCCCTGTATTTAAATATTTATGAGTATATGAAATATATGTACCCTCTAAAACACAAATAGAATATATTTTATTATTTATTAAGAAAATTTTTGATTAATTAGATATTAGAATTGTACATCACTTTAAGGTTGTTTGATTCAAAAGAGTATTTGGTTTCAGTGATAACTTGCATTATGAAAACACTTCAAAATGTGATCTTATTTCCTTCTCATAATCTCTCCTCAAGAAAGTAAACAGGAACCGTTAAAGACGAACCTAGTGCTTCTCAGGGGTTACTTCACTGACTCAATCCAACTCTCAAGTGTGCTGGCCTTTTTCCTTTTAAGGACAGTGAAGTCCTGTCTGTGAAGACCATGGTGTCAACACAGGGAAGCCGCAGCCAGGAAGAGGAAAATCATCCCCTGACCAGGTTCAATATTGCCCCCATCAGGAGCATCTCTGTAATGAGAAGTTGCAATGACTTGTCCAGCCGTTAAAAGAACAGGAGTTATCTGTGTTGTATATAAAGAAAGGACTTACTGTGTATAGCAAGGGAACTCTATTCCATACTCTGGAATGACCTATATGGGAAAAGAATCTAAAAAGGAATGGATATGCATACACGTAAAACTGATTCCCTTTGATGTACAGCAGAAGCTGACCACAACAATGTCAATCAACTCTACTCCAATAAAAAATTTTTAAAAGGTTATATTAGCTAATAGTATAATCTCTGAATAAGGAAATGGTAGCTATAAACCAAGAATAAATGAGCTTTATTTTCAGGGCCAAAATAAATAAATAAAGAGCAGGGGTGAAATCAGGCCAGAGAAAGAACTTTGATTTTCATAAGCCAACAAACAACAAATGTAGGAGAGAAATCGTTATTTTTTATCAAAACTGGAGGCCCAAATAAATCCTCCCTGAAATAATGTGCAGATTCTGTTACAACAGGTACCAGCCACAGGGCTTTTCCAACTGTCTCATGATTCTTGGGTACCCTTGCCTTTTCATTTGGCTCTTAGTTGAGCAGGCTGGGGGCTTTCTTGTTTAAATTAGGGAAACTCCCCCTCTCCTGGGTTTTGGTTGGTGGGAGAACTCCCCAACTTAGGAAGGGGAGCTGCTGTACTTGACCCTAAATGACCCTGAGACTTTGGAACCTTCCAGATGGCACAGTTGCTTACTCTCTTTTTATCAATCTGAAAACTCAGTCAAGCGATACATTTCCAATCCCTGACTGTCTCATGACCAGCTTGTAGGTATTAGGTCAACAGTCCAGAAGGGCTGTCATAAAGTTGTTGATTGGACTCTGTCTCAGGAAAAGTTTACCGTGTCCTGGCAACCTTTATGCTCACATCACCAGCTCTGCAAGGTCAAGGGTGTTATGTAGAATCGTAATGTTCTTAAAACTGAATCATGAACTGGGCTATGAGTAGTCTGCTTATCCCTGGTCTAACAGAGAGCATGGTAAATGGCCCAACTATGTATGCACTTCTCCAAAGTTAATGACAGTAGAAATGAGAAAAGGGTTAGTCAGGGAAGAGAAAGCCTCAACAAAAGCCAGGTCAATACCAGAGAAGCTGTCCATCTCTCTACAGTTGTCACATGTGCCCAAACATTCTGCTAGGTTGATCTGGAGCAAAATAAAGACAAAGGTTATATATGTAGTTTGTTCTAATATGAATGTCACTGTCACAGGGCACGAGCTCTCTAGGAGAATACTTCTGTTTCTATTAATCACACTTTCTTTTGAAACGATAACTAAATGTAAGTGATGTCATTCTACTGCAGCTTTTGCTTTACAAATAGGCTTTGAGCATTTAATTATGCATGATGGATGTTAATATTTCTATGTTGTATGTGAGAAAGGTTATTATAGCACACAAGGTAGTAAAATATTTATTTTATGGAGAGAGAGAAATACTCAATCATTTTAATTTACATTCCTGGGCAACTTGGGTCATTCTGCCCCAAGAAGTTCTGTTTTCTAAAGAATAGTCTATGGGGTGACTTCATCATAGATTCAGGTTACAGCATGAAACACATACAACTAGGAGACTTTTGCTATTCACAGTACCTTAATTTTCTAGAACAGGACAAAAGACAGTTATCATAAATAATTTTCAATAAAACTCTGATTTACTATATTCTTTTGAAATATCTCTGTGAGTTTGAGATAATTAGCCCAAATTTTATGCCATGATATGATATGAAGAACAAAAAGGAATCTGCTAGTGATGTAATTTTAAATGCAATTTTAGAACAAAACATGTAAGACTAATTTTTTTTTCTTATGATCAAAGAAAGACAAAATACCAAGTTGTCTTCAGGAATATATGTTGGTATGAATGAATTTATTTCAATTAAAGATAGATATGATACATAAAAAATAATGATAGAAGATTAAATGATATCTTAAATACAAGTAAAGAAAGAGATCTTTCTCCCTGTCTCTTTCTTTTTTTTCAGCCAATAGGGTAGAAATTAGAGTGGCCAGCAGGGGGCTTCTTTTAGTTTTCTCCTTTAAGCGCACTAAACTGAAAATATGTTTGAGTCTTGAGTTTTTTACGTAGGGAATAAAGTCTAAACAAAACACGTTTTTCTTCTCTTTAGTTTGTTTTCCTTTCCTACCTCCCTTCTTGCCATTATTCTTTCTCAAGACCTGTAAAATGTGATCCTTGATGTCTAGGTTGGCCACTGCTGGCTCTGCATCCACCCCCATCCCCAATTAAAATTCTATTTCTGAAAACTTCCTGGCAGGCTGGGGAGATTTGGATGACAGGCTTTCAATCAGATATAAATTAAAATTAAATTAAGAGCAAAGGCGTATAGTCTTGTTTGATGATTTAAATGATAGGGAAACTAGTTTCACCCTGAACCATTTGGGAAGGACTTTCTGAAATGATGGGCTTGAATAATAGTATAAAAGTTAATGAATGGCCATGTAATGTGACATTTTAAAAGAGTATTATGTTTTCACAGGAATTTGAGAGTGCATGAAAGGCCTCCAGAACTAATAAGCAGATTCTGATCCATTTGGGAACAAAGCTCCAAACCATCTTCTCATCTTCTTTGATTTGCATAAAGTTTTACTTGTTTTCTACCTTCTTTTGAGGGCCCATTTCATAAATGTAGGCTCAATAACTTTACTGATAGTGTATAACAATTTACCAGAGAGTGAACTGGAGGGAAAATTGTGGCATTTTTGTGTTATCCAAGTGAAATCTCAAGATAAATTGAAACTGACCTCCTATAATTTTTCAAATAAGCAATGGGTCCTGCAGAGGAGGCAAGTGAGATATCTATAAGGACTTTGAAGTCAGTAATTTCAGGTTCAATACCCATTGTACAAAATTATGTTAGGATTTTGTTTAACTCTGAGAAAATGAAACTTCAATTGTCAAGGTAATTCAGATAATACAGAACAGAATGACTTAGTGTCATGTTTCCCATTCTGGGACTTGAGTTTCTGAAACCTCAGAATGAGCTTACAGCTTCTTTGTATTGTTCTGATATACATGGGGATTTGGAAAAAAAGAAGATAAGTAATTTAACTGTTAACAGATTTCAGATACTTTTATTCTAACCTAACAATACCATGTTATGTAGTGTGATTTAAATTTAAATGATTTGTCTAAGATAAAATGAATCTTCAAGAAATTTTGAACTTGCAGTCAGTTCAGTTCAGTCTCTCAGTCATGTCTGACTCTTTGCCACCCCATGGATTGCAGCACACCAGGCTTCCCTGTCCATCAAGAACTCCTGGAGCTTACTCAAACTCGTGTCCATCATGTCAGTGATGCCATCCAACCATATCATCCTCTGCCGTCCCCTTCTCTTCCCATCTTCAATCTTTCCAGCATCAGAGCCTTTTCAGATTAGTCAGTTTTTCACATCAGGTGGCAAAAGTATTGGAGTTTCAGCTTCAACATCAGTCCTTACAATGAATATTAAGGACTGATCTCCTTTAGGATGGACTGGTTAGATCTTCTTGCAGTCCAAAGGACTCTCAAGAGTCTTCTCTAACACCACATTTCAAAAGCATCAATTCTTTGGTGCTCAGTCTTCATTATAGTCCAACTCTCACATCCATACATGACTAATGGAAAAACCATAGCTTTGACTAGATAGTCCTTTGTCAGACAAGTAATGTCTCTGCTTTATAATATGCTGTCTAGGTTGGTCATAGCTTTTCTTCCAAGGAGTGTCTTTTAATTTCATGGCTTCAGTCACCATCTGCAGTGATTTTGGAGCCAAGAAAATTATAGTCTGTCACTGTTTCCATTGTTTTCCCATCTATTTGCCATGAAGTGATAGGACCAGATACCATGATCTTCATTTTTTGAATGTTGAGTTTTAAGCCAGCTTTCTCACTCTCCTCTTTCACTTTCATCAAGAGACTCTTTAGTTCTTCACTTTCTGCCATAAGGATGGTGTCATCTGCATATCTGAGGTTATTGATATTTCTCCCAGTAATCTTGATTCCAGCTTGTATTTTGAAATACAATACCAGGCTTGATTCCAGCCCAGCATTTCTCATGATGTACTCTGCATATAAGTTAAATAATCAGAGTGACAATATACAGCCTTGACCTACTCCTTTCCCAATTTGGAACCAGTCTGTTGTTCCATGTCCAGTTCTAACTGTTGCTTCTTAACCTGCATACAGATTTCTCAGGAGGCAGGTAAGGTGGTGTAGTATTCCCATCTCTTGAAGAATTTTCCACAGTTTGTTGTGATCCACACAGTCAAAAGCTTTGGCTTAGTCAATAAAGCAAAATTAGATGTATTTTCTGGAACTCTCTTGCTTTTTCAATGATCCAACAGATGTTGGCAATTTGGTCTCTGGTTCTTCTGCCTTTTCTAAATCCAGCCTGAACATCTGGAAGTTCATGGTTCATGCACTGTTGAAGCCTGGCTTAGAGAATTTTGATCATTACTTTGCTAGTGTGTGAGATGAGTGCTGTTTTGAGGTAGTTTGAAGGTTCTTTGGCATTCCCTTTATTTGGGATTGGAATGAAAACTGTCCTGTGGCCACTTTTCCAGTCCTGTGGCCACTGCTGAATTTTCCAGGTTTGCTGGCATACTGAGTGCAGCACTTTAACAGCATCATCTTTTAGAATTTGAAATAACTCAACTAGAATTCCATCAACTCCACTAGCTTTGTTTGTAGTGATGCTTACTAAAGCCCACTTGACTTCGCATTCCAGGATGTCTGGCTCTAGGTCAGTGATCACACTATCATGATTATCTGGGTCATGAAGATCTTTTCTGTATAGTTCTTCTGTGTATTCTTGCCACCTCTTCTTAGTATTTTCTGCTTCTTTTAGGTCCATACCATTTCTGTCCTTTATTGTACCTATCTTTGCATGAAATGTTCCCTTGGTATTTCTAATTTTCTAACAGATCTCTAGTCTTTCCCAGTCTATTGTTTTCCTCTATTTCTTTGCACTGATCGCTGAAGAAGGTTTCTTTTTCTTTCTTTTTTTAAAATTAATTAATTAATTAATTTTCTTTACATTACTGTGTTGGTTTTGCCATGGGTGAAGAAGGTTTCTTATCTCTCCTTGCTATTCTTTGGAACTCTGCATTCAAATGGGTATATATTGCCTTCTCTCCTTTGCCTTTCAACTCCCTTCTTTACTCATCTATTTGTAAGGCCTAGTCAGACAATCATTTTGCTTTTCTGCATTTCTTTTTCTTGGGGATGGTCTTGATCACTGCCTCCTGTACAGTCATGAACCTCCATCCACAGTTCTTCAGGCACTCTGTCTATCAGATCTAAACCCTTGAATTTATTTCTCACTTAGACTGTATAATCTTAAGGGATTTGATTTAGGTTAAACCTGAATGGTCTAGTGGCTTTCCCTACTTCAATTTAAGTCTGCATTTGGTAATAAGGAGTTCATGATCTGAGCCACGGAAAGGTCCTAGTCTTATTTTTGCTGACTGTATAGAGCTTTTCCCTCTTTGACTGCAAAGAATATAATCAATCTGATTTTGGTATTGACCATCTGCTGATGTCCATGTGTAGAGTCTTCTCTTGTGTTGTTAGAAGAGGGTGTTTGCTATGACCAGTGTGTTCTCTTGGCAAAGCTCTGTTAGCCTTTGACTTGCTTTGTTTTGTAATTCAAGGCCAAATTTTCCTGTTACTTTAGGTAGCTCTTGACTTCCTACTTTTCCATCCCATTCCCCTATAATGAAGAGGACATCTTTTTTGGGTGTTAGTTCTAGAAGGTTTTGTAGGTCTTCATAGAACCACTTGGTCTTCACTTGTGGCTCAGCTGGTAAAGAATCCTCCTGCAATGCAGGAGACCTGGGTTGGATCCCTGGGTTGGGAAGATCCCTTGGAGAAGGAAAAGGCTACTCACTGTAGTATTCTGGCCTGGAGAATTCCATGGACTGTAATGTCCATAGGGTCTCAAAGAGTTGGACACGACTGAGCGATTTTTGCTCACTCATAGAACCACTCAAATTCAGCTTCTTCAGCATTACTGGTTGGGGCATAGACTTAGATTACTGTGATATTGAATGGTTTGCCTTGGAAATGAACAGAGATCATTCTGTCATTTTTGAGGTTGCATCCAAGTACTGCATTTTGGACTCTTTTGTTGACTATGATGGCTATTCCATTTCTTCTAAGCACCAGTATAGATTGATCGTCTTCTGCTTTGCTCCCTGGAGGCAAATTTTTCATTTCGGCATAGTGGTAGATTCAGTAAACTTTATACAGAAGTAAAATTGATCACAGCTTTTAACAATTAAAGAATTCTTAGCAAATTAAAAGTATAAAGTTGAATATTGCCTTACATCATTTGTATGGGTAAAGTATATGTACCACTATAAGTGTGTTTGTTGAAAGTCTTGGGATCTACCTAAGAGGAAAAGAAGAGAGAGAGATTGGGAGCAGAGATATCAGGACTATGACTAAAACATAAATGTGATTTATATGTGCTAGCATTGCTTTGTCCTCTACCATACCTTAGTTCTTGGGGTTATCCTTCAAAACAGGGAAGAAATGCATTTTTATTACTGGATGATTTAACCAATAGCCAAGATTATGACTTATAACCTTGGATTTTAAGGCTGTCTATGGGCATAATTTGAGCCTGAAATTTAATAGATTCCCTCTCTGGTCCTGAAAGAAGGGGTCAGTAAGGGAAGACTTCTTTTATCTAGTTGTGGTTTATAAAACAGTTCCTGAGAATGACATTGCAGTGCCACTTAGTTGAAATTACTCCTCAATATCTATCAATACAACTACCCTAAGGAAAAGATGCTTTTTATTTTGAGTCTCTGAACAGCATTAAAAGAAATATGCAAAAATAAAACTCCCAATATTCTTTCTTTTAAAAAATACTCTATTACTTTTCCCTTTTTAAAATATTGTTTTCTTCTGTGAATAAAAATGAGAAATGAAAGTTAATATATGTAATCATGCATTCATTGAGTGGGTTAGCCTTTGAATTTTTCTTGCCTGAGTATTATATTGTTTTGATAAAAAATATTAAGAGGAAAATGAATGAAAGGTGGATCAGTCAGTTGTAGGGCACTGATTTTTTAAAAAAATTTTTTATTGGTGTATAGTTGCTTTACAATGTGGTGTTATTTTTTGCTGCATAGCAAAGTGAAATAGCCACATATGTATATCCCTTCTTGTTTTTAAACTTCCCTCCCATTCAGGTCACCAAAGAGCAGAGTAGAATTCCCTGTGCTATACAGTAAGTTGTCACTAGTTATCTGTTTCTGCCCTTTTGCTTCTTTTTGTGAATTCTGCCATGAGAATGTGCCCTGACTAGCTTGCAGGAGAGGTATACGAGAAGGTCAATGAAGGACCAACGAAGGAGAGTTTTCTCAGGGATGCTATCAAGATAAACTAACCACAACTGATCAGTTCACTGCCAGCAGAAGCACAAGTGAACCTAGCTGAGATCAGTCAAACCATTTTGATTGAAAGAAAGGAATAAGTAGCTTTTGTCTTCAGCCACTAAGTTTGGGACAGTTCATAATTCAGCAAGAGCAGATTGATATAGGATCATTTGTTTCAGACTTCCCATTTCAGAGATGAGAAAACTGAGACTGGGAATTTACATTTCATCCAACTTTATGAAGCTACTGGATTTTCAAGTTTTATGAAGCCCCAGATTTTAGAGTTGAGAATTCTAGTGATCATTTATGTAAAAGCCAAAACACCTAACTATTTACAAACTAGTTAAATCTTACGAGATAATTCCAGATAACAGAACAATAAATAATGCTGCATGGAATTGTTTTGATTAGTATTATCTTTAAGGTTAAAGTGTTTGTTTTGGCTAAGCTGTAGTCTTGCAGAAATTTTCATTCACACGAATTCATTCTCTTGTGCAATGGCAAAGATTCATTTAGTGTGCTGAATTGGTAGCTGCTTCTGATGCTTAAGAGAATAGATCTGTGAAGTGCCTTGCAGCTGTCCTCTAGAGGCTGGACTAGTTTCCAATTGATTTCAAGTTGCAATTCAAATTATTGTCTTTTGTGTATAACAACAACATTGTTTTAATTCTTGACCTTGCCAAAAATATTGAAAATAAAATTTTTAACATTGGAACTGGAAGAAATGTTGCTGTGGAATATATGTAAGTGTAACATCATATGGGTCAGGAAAGTTCTTTTCAATTGTAAGTCAGGCTTTTGGATCTAAAATATAGGGCATTTTACTGAATTACACCTTTCCCATGGCATTGCATTCATATTGAGAAGTGTATATTCAGAAAACCAAGAGCTTGGTATTTAACATGATTTCCTTTTGTTAAGCATATGTCTTTTCTTTATCTTTATCTAGTAGGTTATTAATTATGTCAATTATTTTTTATTTTTGGTCATGCACGTAAGATTCAGTCCTGTCTGAATCTTTGTAACCTTTGAACTGTAGCCCAGTAGGTTCTCCTGTCCATGGGATTTTTCAGGCAAAAATACTGGAATTGGTTGCCATTTTCCTCCTTCAGGGAGTCTTCCCAACCCAGAGATGAAACCCACGTTTCCTGTGTCTAATGCATTGCAGGGGGATTCTTTACTCACTGAGCCCTTGCGAAAGCCCTAAGAACAGATTAATAGTCTTTAAATGAATTTTTCTTTCTTCTAATGGTGAGTTGCCTTTAAGGACCAGCTTTTCAAAATATATAGCACTGGAATTAATTCACTCTGATTTTCATTAGTTTACTTTTTTACCAGTGTCATTAGTTGGCAACAATAAATCTATACTCATGTTCTGAAATAAGTTTATTTCTCTAGTCTTCCTCTCTAGAAGCTTAGGTTATTATTTTATGCCTGTGACAAGGTTCAAAGGATTTAAAGGAAAAATATGTAAAGTAAATAGTTTGGGGATGAAGAGATCTACCTTAAAATTTAAAGAGCTATGTTTTTCTGTCACTAGAATTCAGAATAAGCTATATTATTTAATCATTGTAATTATTTAAAACATTTATTGTAAAGATCCTTGTGAATGCATTGGGCCCATCCAGATAATTTTGTGTAATTCCTGCATCTCAAAAATTTTAACTTAATCTTCAAAATCTTTTTTGCATGTAAGGCAAAATTCATGGGTTCTGAGAATTAGGATATAAACATCATTGGAGACATGTTACCTACTATATCCTTGGATTTAGGGGTTTATGTGTTATAGCATACCATAGGGTATAGCTGAGTGCCAAGGAATTGATGCTTTTAAACTGTGGTGTTGGAGAAGACTCTTGAGTGTCCCTTGGACCGCAAGGAGATCCAACCAGTCCATCCTAAAGGAAATCAGTCCTGAATATTCATTTCAAGGACTGATGCTGAAGCTGGAACTCCAATACTTTGGTCACCTGATGCAAAGAACTGACATTGGAAAAGACTCTGATGCTGGGAAAGATTGAAGGCAGGAGCAGAAGGGGATGGCAGAGGATAACATGGTTGGATGGCATCACCAATGTGATGGATATGGGTTTGAGTAGGCTCCAGGAGTTGGTGATGGACAGGGAGGCCTGTTGTGCTGCATGCAGTCCATGGGATCATTAAGAGTTGCATACAACTGAGCAACTGAACTGAACTGAATAGGGTATACTGAGTAATATATTAATAGAAGCCACTGGAAACTAACAACAGAACCTCACTGCACATTAGCTGCAGAGGTATGAGTATGCTTAAATTGGTTAATTTAGTAGATTCAGATAGTCTCAAGTTTCCTTTATCTTTATAAGGTTACGAATTACAGAACTCGCTTATGAAAGATATGCGCAAAATGCACAAAACTGATAGTTATGTATCATTCTCATGATTTCAGTTTCTAGTCTTGCCAGACAAAGTAAACACCAAATAACACCAAAGCAAGCTTTATTCCTATTTGCATATTATTATATTACATACTACTTACTGTATAACTGCATCTGAAGGAATTATAACAGATACTATGCAAATTTTCTGAAATGTGTGAGAATGTATTTGTAAAGCATATTTAATTATATAAATAACTGCATTTTATTTATTGGGTTGTTTTCTTATGTGGCCCAAAAGACCTTTTAATCTGTAAATAATATCTTATGCTTAGCTACCATTACATAATTACTTTCAGGTAGAATCTTATGATGTGGAAGCACTCATGAAAAAAACAATTTTTTATGAGGCAGTTATATTCAAGATATAAGCAGATCAAGTCAGATGATCAGGGTACAAGTAGCAAGACTGCAAATGAAATTTTGTGGGTTCAGACATTATTGTTCCATATAAGAGAGGAAGCTAGTAAGTGTGGGGCCTGCCCTAATTTTGTATTATTTCAACTCCAGTAGATCATAAATTCAACCATTCATTTATCAATTGATTCATCCATTTGTTATTTTAACATATCTTCAAGATTCACTAGGGTGATAGTGTAGTTCATTTATAAAGATATAGGCTTTGGTGACAGATTGACATCTAAATTTTAATCTTAGTTTAACTACTTAACAACTGTATCCAGTTGGGTAAACATGCCCTCTCTGATCTTTAGTTTTGTGACTTATAAGCATAATAATAATGTCTACATCTGAGGACAAACTCACTCCAAAATCACTATAGATAGTGACTACAGCCATGAAATTTAAAAGATGCTTGCTCCTTGGAAGAAAAACTATGACAAATCTAGAGAGCATATCAAAAAGCAGAGACATTACTTTGCAAACAAAGGTTCATATAGTCAAAGCTATGATGTTTTCTAGTAGTCATATATGGATGTGAGAATTGGACCATAAAGAAGGCTGAGTACCAAAGAATTGATGCTTTTAAGTTGTGGTTCTGAAGAGGACTCATAAGAGTCCCTTGGACTGCAAGGAGATC
The DNA here is from genome assembly GCA_007570785.1 of Antilocapra americana. Classification (NCBI taxonomy): domain Eukaryota; kingdom Metazoa; phylum Chordata; class Mammalia; order Artiodactyla; family Antilocapridae; genus Antilocapra; species Antilocapra americana. The sequence goes on along the minus strand of ML664170.1, from coordinate 7,294,578 downwards.
AAACCAGCCAATTCTAAAGGAAATCAACCCTGAATATTCATTGGAAGGACTGTTGCTGAAACTGATGTTCCAATACTTTGGCTACCTGTGCAAAGAGTCAACTCAATGGAAAAGACTCTGATGCTGGGGAAGACAGAAAGCAATAGGGGGAGGGCATGGCAGAGGATGAGATGGTTAAATATCATCATCGACTCAATGGACATGAACTTGAGCAAACTCCAGGAGATAGTGGAGGACAGAGGAGCCTGGTATGCTGCAGTCCATGGAGTCACAGACTTGGACACAACTTAACAACTAAACAAAAACAACACTACCTTAAAACTGTGTGAAATTTAGAGATAATATGCACCAAAATCTTTATAAATTATGGGCATTCAACAGATAATAATAGAAACTGTGATTGTGATCTACCAGAAATCAAGATTCAAAGATGAAAACCACGTAACTCCTAGGTAAAAATAACTAAGGAGAAACAAATAACCACAAAATACTTAGAGGTATGAGCAAGCTCTGGATCAGGGAGAAGAAATAGATATAGTTTGGGGGAGGTGTTATAAAGTGTCAACATGATAGGTGACATTTAAGAAGATTCAGGAAAAGTGAATTAGGTGTCCAAGAAAGAAGATATAGGAGCAGTATGTGTAGTGACAAATATGAAAGAGCAGGGAACATACAGGAAACTTCAAGTAATTTGGCTTCTTTAAAGCACAAGGCTTTCCCAAACTCTCCCTCCTCCACCATTTTGCTTTTTCAGAATTTATGTATAGCATCATTTGCCTAAGGATCTTCTAATATATATATCACTCAGAAAAACTACCTACTCTTTCTCTCGTCTCCTTCTGTATCACTATACATCCCAACCTTATAGTTTCTACCACTTTTTCCAAAAACTGTTAAATTTATCTGTTTTTCTTCTCTACTAGGTTGTAGATTTTACAAGTTCTTTGACTATGCCTTATTCATCATTATACATAAGAGAATAAGTAATTAGAACAAATATTTCTCCAGTGAACAAATAAATGAATGATTGAGCAATGGCAGGAGCCTAGAAGAAGTATGAACGAGTTTGCTAAGCTAAGCATTTTGTATTTTTTCCTGTGGATAGTGGAGAGGCATGATCAGGAAGGAGAATGAATTGAATAGCTTCAAAAAATGAATTTTAGGGTATCATAATTGCCCAAGACAAGAGCTAAGAGAGAATGGCAGAGATCAAGGGGAAGTGACATATTCAAGACATATTTATGATTTAGAACAGACAAATCTTTGGAGTTATTTGGTAATGGACATAATTTAAATTCCTGGCAGATGATAATTTTTTGATAAATAGTTTATATTGAACATGCTGAGTTTGAAGTTTCTATGCAGTTCCTGTCAAGAAGCAATTGTAAGTATTCCATAGGAAGTCAGGAAAGTGGCTAGTATTGGAGAGAAATGTTTAGCAACATATGTGAAATTTAAACTGTAAAGATGGTTGAGATCACCAAGGAAAGGACTCAAATTAAGAAGAGAAGGTAGTCAAGCAAAGGATCATAAGCAACATCAACATTTAAGGGGCAAAAGGAGAAAACAAAGCCAGAAAAGCAGATTGGGAAGGAAAGGTCAGAAAGCAAAGAAAACTGCAAAGATTTCTTGTAATTGAAACTGAGTTTCAAGAAAGTGGGTATCATTAAACAAAACAAAGAAAATCATATGATTTTTGAAGACCAGCTCCTAAAATTAGCAACTAAGTTTGTGGTGGTCTTTTCTGCCATATTTTTGGTAGTTATAAGAGAGAAGCCAGATTAAAATGCTTGGATAGAGACATTCAGAGAAAGAGGATTCTTCATACAGACTCCTCTTTAAAGAATACTTTGACCTGAGGGATGAAGATAGAGTAGTCAGTAAAAGATCAGACAGGGCCAAGTATGGATCATTTTAGTATGTGAGAGTGTGTATGAGGGGGCTCAGTTGCTTCAGTTGTGTCTGACTTTGTGCAACCCTATAGACTCCAGCCTGTGAGGTTCCTCTGTCCTTGGGATTCTCCAGGCAAGAATACTGGAGTGGGTTGCCATTTCCTTCTCCAGGGGATCTTTCTGACCCAGAGATGGAACCCACATCTCCTGCATTGGCAGGCAGGTTCTTTACTGCTGAGCCGCTAGGGAAGCCTTTTGACCATAATTATGACCTGAGAGAAAAAGCCTGTGTAAAACAAGTGATTGAAAATGCAAGATAAATACAGGATTACTGATGGAGCAAATGTTATATAAGACAATGAAGCAAGATAAGTAGAAAGAATTCTGACAGAGCTTGAACTTCTCCATAAGCCTAAGGAGAAAGAAAGAGAATTGTACAGGTAACATTGGCTATGATGTGGTCATAAAAATGATGACTCTCTCTGTAACTGTTTAGGGCATTTATTTGGAGGTCATTTTCCCAGTAAACATCGACTGAGGATGTGCTATGTTACTAGCCCTAGGATAGGTGTTTTCACATTTACACCACTATTTAACCTGAAGATAGATCTTTGATCCCAAAGAGAGGTTTAACAGTGAGACTGTAATGCAGATGTGGGCATTAACTTTTGGAGAAAAATATCTCAGAAGCTTTTCAAATTGCACCTTCCAGCTGTATTTCTTGGCCTCTGGATAAGTTGGCGTGGCTTCTGACTTTAATAAAGGACACACCTAGAGTGATATGCACATGTGTAGATGTGACAGTTGAGGAGAATTGTATGGCATGATTATATTTTGTGGCCTTTAGGTTACAGAAATTGCCTTTGCTTTAGGGTTTGGATGCCTAACAAATTCACTTCATTGGGCTGGTTCTAGAAAGCCATTCATAATGGCAAAGAGCCTAAGAAAACATAGACAAAATATAGACATATACTGTGAAGATGATGACCAAAGTTTCTTATTCAAGTTTCTTAATTCTTTTCAAGAGGTCATGGTCTTCCTCATGTGAGATTTAGTTTGAGCCTGAAATCAGAAAATTCCAGTTTGTACCTGAAATTTCAATTTGCTCATGTTAGGACAATGACAAACATTATGAACTTTCTCATTCTACTCTTTTTAAAGGAATTGAATACAAATTAATTAATAGATGAGAATCTTATTTCCTAAATAGTATTTGGGCTAACACAAATTCTCATTTTAGTATTTACTTTTCAATGGTCTATGTAAGATAAAGAATTGGTTGTAGCTTACTGAGCCTTTCACTACCATATTTATTTATGTAGTGGTTACTTTTTAGGCTTGTTTTAATTCAATGAAAGAGTGTTGTTTTTCTATTGACCTTTTTGCTTTTTCTATATTTCTCCTCATTTCTTTTGTCCCTTTTCCCTCTTTCAGTAGGCATTCTCACTTATTTACTATCTTTAAAACTTCTAAGCCCATTATTTTTGCAGAATTAAGTGTTTATTCACTATACGTAGTCCACTTAATAAATGACTAGACTTGGAGACTTATATGTCTAACTTAAAAGGGGAAAGTGAGGAGAAAAGGAAGAGAAGGGAAAAAGATTCCTATGGGAAGAACAATTGGATTTCTTTAGGAAAGATAAATGGGTGTTTAGGAAAACAAATGGGAGATAAGAAAGTTTGTCATGTTTGTTTATTCAGGTGTGAGTGGTATTTTTCCTATTTTCTTCCTAGCCATAAAACTCTCCCCTCACCCCTTTAGAGGAGGGATTTATGATAAATGAATTCTTTGGGGAGAAATCTTTTTAGACAGAGAAGGGAAGTTCAGAAAAAGATTCTACACGTTGTTATATTCTGGATCCCTTAATTCTCTATTTGAAATTTCCCATAAGTTTCATAAATAAACTGAGCTGTCTGATTGCCCCATATCCTACTAAACCAGTCTTTCAGTCCTGGACGTAGGACTCTCAGTACAGTTAAACAGTTGTATCTCATTTCGGATGGCAGAGGTTCAAGTGGGAGCGGGAAACTCACTGAAGTTAGGCCTTTAAATGGTGCAAACATTAGCACATAATCAGGGATATTGCTATGGAATCAAAAGAAATATAAATATCAATGGTTAGAATAAACTATAAACCCAAGGATTTATTTCATTTTTGTTTTCTATTCAAAGTGTCTTTAGATGGTATAGTGAGGATGTAGTGACAGTTTTGCAGTTATGGTTATTTCCTGGAGCAGAGTATGGAAGATGCTGGTGTTCTAGTAAAATTTATGAGAGATCTTCACTATTATGATGATGAATATTTTGTAGAAAGTCATTCAGCTTCAGCTTTCACTGCTTTGGGAAAAGGGAGGTTTTAGTCCTCAGTGATGTCGTCAGGAGGGTAGGAGTAAAACAAGAAACATTAATTGTTGACAAAATATGCAAGATTGAAGGATCCAGTTTAGAAAGAGGCAAAAACAGCTGAAAGAGTATAAATAGCACACTGGAATCTAATAACCCACAATAATGCATTCTAGGTTTTTGCTGAAACATACGTTTTTTCTCTACAGTCATCCAATTTTGATAAAAAAAATCTGGTCAAAGTAAAATCACTTTGTCTACAAGTTAGAAAGACAGTAATGAGAACCCAACATGGGAGACAACAAAAGGAACGCAGATGTATAGAATAGACCTGTGGACTTTGTGGATGAGGGAAAGGGTGGGATGATATGGGAGAAGGGCATTGAAGCATGTTAATTGTCATGTGTCTAATCAATCGCCAGCCCAGGATTGAAGCTCGGGACTGGTGCAGCGAGATTTCCCGGGGGGGAGGGAGGAGGGAGGGGGGACCCGGAGGGGAAGCATATGTAAACCCATGGTGATATCATGACAATGTATGGCAAAAACAATAATAAAAAAAAAAAAAAGAAAGAAAAAAAAAATAAAGCAGATAACCAACAAGGAAAAACAAAAAAAAGACTAATCTCATTCCCAGATGGCACTAGTGGTAAAGAATCTGCCTGCTAATTCGGGAGATGTCAGAGACAGGGGTTTGATCTCTGGGTTGGGAAGATTCCTTGGAGTAGAGAATGGCAATCTCACTTTTTGCCTGGAAAATTCCATGGACAGAGGACAGGCTATAGTCCATGCAGAAGCAAAGAGTCAGACATAACTGAGTACTCACTCACTCACTCCCTCATTAAATTTGGCTTGGTCATTTGCATAAATGTGGCAAGAATGCAAATTGACTACAGAGACTTTTTGAAGTTTTCTCTACTAGAATTTTTAAAAAAACCTCCTGACTCTAGGAAGTCAAGCCAAGAACTCACCATCAGACTTCATTGGCAGTATCTGCAGATTTGGGTGAATTTGTCTCTTTATGAGGTCCCCCAAGTAGTCTATATTTTCAGAGTCTGTTAATAAGTGACCATCCTAATTCATTAGTAAGGTTTGAAATCCTATGAATCAGATACAATACCAGTTTGTTTTTTTTTTTAAAGATGGTAGTGCAAGCACTGGCTTCAGAAGTCAACCTAGTTTCTTAAGACTGTCTTGTTATAACTGATATTATGCACATTATTCTCAGATATGACATTCTTCTCAAAATCTTGGCAAATAACTAATGCTTTCAATTATTTCCTGTTACAGAGGGAAAATATTCTTATAGAATTTATGCACATAACTATATTGCCAAAGTTTCTGCATTCTGGAGGGAGCAGGCAACAAGAAAAAGATAATTGCTTCATTTTTACTTACTAAGATATAATCTATTCAATTATTAAATATAGCTTAAGAGAAAAGAGCAAGGCGTTCTTTATGTCAAGAAAACAGAACATTAAAGAACTAGTAATATTCTGAGAAAAAGTCGTAAAAGAAACCATAATCCTTCTTCATCAATTCTTTCAGTTCCACATAATTAATTCTTATTCTGTTTGATCTTGGGTTAGTGGTTTTATGAACTCATTAGCTTTTCCATTAGTTGTGGAAATTCTTACTTAATCCAGTGTATGATCTTAAAGTTATTTAAGCAATACCATTAGACGCTTGTACCTCAGAGTACCTGTCATAGTCCTTTTCTTGAGTCTCTGAGACAGTCCATTTTCAGGAAGACGAATCACTTTAGCCAGGAGCTGATTATAAGAGCTTTCAGAAAAGAATAAGAGTAAAACAACAACTAGCTGTTAATCATGAAAGGCTTAAAATGACTGTGGTTAAAGATCTAATCAGAGTTTATTACAACATAATTGAAAAGAAAATTAAGATAATTTTTCACATACAACTTTTTAAAATTTTTTCATTTCGTATTGGAGTATGAAATGAAGTTGTTCAGCCATGTGTGACTCTTTGTGATCCCATGGACTATATTCCTATCAGGCTCCTTCATCCATGGAATTTTCCAGGCAAGAATACTGGAGTGGGTTGCCATTTCCTTCTCCAGGGGATCTTCCTGACCTGGGGTTTGAACACAGATCTCTGGCATTGCAGGCAGACTCTTTACCCTCTGAGCCACCAGGGAAGCCTGCCCATCAACTAGAGTATAGTTGGTTAACAATGCTGTGAATGTTTCAGGTGTACAGGAAAGTGATTCACTAATACATATACATGCATCTATTTAAAAGGATAACTGGAATCATGACTGATAAAACTATACCAAGATATATTGTAGACAGTAAGGACATTGTCAAATTTAAGGACATTGTAAAATTTCTAAAAACCTTTTTATATGATTTTTGACATTCTTGCATCAATAACATATATACATACAGATATAACCCAGGAAAGCTAAGTTTCTCTACTTATGTGACACTGCTTCTCATTTGATTTAACCCAGTTAGTTTAGAATCACTGTTTTTACAAAGAAAAAAAAATCCTTTGAAATTTTCCATGGACTTTCTGGGAAACCTCAAGGTCAATTCAAGATTAATAAAACTTTATTTAAAATTTGATGTGGGGAAGTTATCAAAAATGTCAAAAGATTAGAACACTTGATTAAATAGGATCACAGATCAATATGAAACAATATTTAGTTATCAATTCAACTAAAGTGATAATAAAAGATTTTAAAGAAAACATAGGAGGTGATATGGTTATTCAAACAAACAACTTAGCTCTTTTAACTTTTAGATAACTTAAAAAAATTGGTTCTCTTAATTCAGGACATGATATAGATAACATAAAGCACAGAAAATTATTCTGGTAAGACACAGTATATTTATTCACAGGTGAATGACTCAAAAAGTAAGGGAAAACTTTTCATCATCTCTTATTAGGAGCAGACCAATAATCCAAGAAAACTTTTGTCATTTTAACAGATAAAGGAAACTAAACTTTAGTTTTGTTCTGGATTAATATTGATCATTAAGCTCCTTATAATAAATTCATTTAATCTTGGTCAGGTCAACCAAATAAACTATTCTCTCGTTCTCTTAGTTTTCCTATTTCTTTTCTCCCAACTCTTTGTAACATTTTATTTCCATTCAGGTATTTGTCTTTCATTTTTCTCTTTCTTGTTCTGGATCAACCTCGTGAAAACCTCTAAAAAATTTACTTTAGGGAAAGATTTCTCTATTTTTTTAATAACAATCTATATTCTTTAAATATTTTGCATAGAGTTTTTTCCTTCAAACTTATTAGTCTTAGTTTTATCTACACATATTGATTATGATTCTTAACTTTAAGTGACTTCAATTTTGAGAAAAAAAGAGCATGTAGGCAATGTGAACTGTCTGCTATAAACCAGCATCTTTTAGTAGATGGACAAGTTTATGAGTATATGTTCAGTTCAGTTCAGTCACTCAGTCATGTCCGAATCTTTGTGACCCCATGAACCGCAGCACGCCAGGCCTCCTTGTCCAATACCAACTCCTGGAGCCTACTCAAACTCATGTTCATTGAGTTGGTGATGCCATCCAACCATCTCATCCTCTGTCGTCTCTTTCTCCTCCTGTCCTCAATCTTTCTCAGCATCAGGGTCTTTTCAAATGAGTCAGTGCTTCACATCATGTGGCCAAATTTTGGAGTTTCAGCTTCAACATCAGAACTGGGTTTCCAAAGAACACCCAGGACTGATCTATACGTTCAGGCATGCTCAATTGCTTCAGTTCTGTCACGACTCTTTGCAGCATTAGACTGTAGCCTGCCAGGTTCCTCTGTCCATGGGATTCTCCAGGCAAGAATACTAGAGAGGGCTGCCATGCTCTTTCCCACCTGGGGAAAGAAGACACAGGCAGGGATCGAAACTGTGTCTCCTACATTACAGGCAGATTCTTTACCACTGAGCTACCGGAGGCCACTGAGCTATTGGAGAAGCCCTTGCTGCTGCTGCTGCTGCTGCTAAGTCACTTCAGTTGTGTCCGACTCTGTGCAACCCATTTATAGATAGCAGCCCACCAGGCTCCGCTGCCCCGGAGATGTTCCAGGTAAGAACACTGGAGTGAGTTGCCATTGCCTTCTCCGGAGAAGCCCTTATGGGTATACAATTCCCTAATTTAGAGGCAAATGCCTCTTCATAGTAAAATGTCTCAATATGGCAGAAAAGAATATGTTTACTAATAGATTCAAGTAACTTTACTCTCTGTAAAAATAAGAAGTGAAAAATAGTAAGCTTAATTTTATATTTAGTAATTAATGTTTAGTATTTTGTTTTATTAATAAAGCTATAGATAATCAATTGATATCAATCACTTAACTTAGTATAACTTTAAAGTTTCAATTGACTAAAAAGATTTTGAGAACTACTTCTAAGCTAAGCATGTATATTATAAAACACAGTTATTGTTATCAGAACCATGATTAAAATAAAATCTATAAGTTTTATAATCTTAAACATCTAATAGATAATGCATGAGCCTATTTGACTAGTAAATCCAAATAGGAGATATTACTTCCTCTGAGTGCATACTTCTACTTTAGCCCAATTGATAGTGGTAAGGAAGACATACAATAGCTCCTATCAAGCTCTGAATATCAGATTAACTAGACCAACTTCTGATCATTTATAGGAGTAAGTGGAAGAGGGTCTGACTATTTGTTATCTCAGCAAGGAGGATTTTTTCCCCAGAGGTCATCTGGCTTGTTGCATAAATAAAATTTAACTGTGGATGGAAGGGTTTAATGGTGGATTTGGAATTTAAATTTTTATTCTAAATCTGATTTTAACTGTTTAATTTTTGTCAAGGTAATGTTTTAGGCTAGCTATGATACTTTTGTTCTTCATTCAGTTTGATCCTTCCATAGGTATAAACAGGAAACTCGTTTAGCATGAGAATGCTCTGCTCTCTGAAAATCCTTTTAAATATGAGAGCTTTTCCAAATCAAAGGTTATATATACTGGCCATTGTTGATTTAAGGTCTCCAAAGGTACAATTATCCCAACGTGAAAGTGAAAGTGAAGTCGCTCAGTCATGTCCGACTCTTTGCAACCCCATGGACTATAGCCCACTAGGCTCCTCCATCCATGGGATTTTCCAGGCAAGTATACTGGAGTGGGTTGCCATTTCCTTCTCCAGGACATCTTCCCAATCTAGAGATTGCACCCGGGTCTCCCACATTGTAGACAGATGCTTTATGGTCTGAGCCACCAGGAAAGAGTCAATTATCCCAAAGTCTGACTCAAAACCAATAAGCCTTACCCCTTAACTACGGTCAAGAGGTATCCCCCTTAAAGGATGCAGCTCTTATATCCAAAGTTACTTCCCAAAGATGACCATAAAGAAAGAAACAGACAAACTCAAGAGCTGGCAGTGGTCTATAGGACACCAGCTGTAAATGGAATGACATTACTTTGCTGACAAAGGTCTGTATTGCCAAAGCTATGATTTTTCTGGTAATCATGTATGGATGTTAGAAATGGACCATAAAGAAGGCCAAGTGCTGAGGAATTGCTGTTTTCAAATTGTGGTGTTGAAGAGGACTCTTGAGAGTCCCTTGGATTATAAGGAGATGAAACCAGCCAATCCTAAAGGAAATGAACCCTGAATATTCATTGGAAGGACTAATGCTGAAGCTGAAGCTCAAATACTTTGGCCACCTCATGTGAAGAGCTGACTCACAAGAAAAGTCCTGATGCTGGGGAATACTGAAAGCAGCAGGATAAGGGGGCCATAGAAAATGAAATGATTATGTTAGGTAGTTAGAATAGGAAAAAGGAGTCCAGAATGGCAGTGGCTAAAAGATAAGGAAGGGAAAAGCCACGAAAATAGAACAAAGGAAGGTCCGAGGATCAGAGTGAGGACCTCAGGTAAAACAAACAGCACTCCTGGCTAGTCCAATTTACATGGGGCAGGCCCAGGGGAAGCAGAAAAGGCAAATAAAGAGGAGCCAAAATTGGGCTGAAGGCCTCTCTTCTCTTCATGTCTTTTGTGTCAGCATTCCCTCAAGCTTCGAGGATGTATTTTCCTTTATTTTCTAAATTAAACTGAGCTGTAACACTGGTCCTACTGAGGGCTGCAACGCTGGTCTGTCTGTCGTTTCAAATGTTTGTCATGATGAAGCAGAACTGAGGAAATTGCATACTCCTCCAACAGTTGAAGAGCATCATTGACTCAATGGACATGAGTTTGAGCAAGTGAAGGACAGGGAAGCTATGTGTGCTTCAGTCCATGGGGTCTCAAAGAGTCAGACAGGACTTAGGGACTGAACTGAACAACAGTAAGGCTACCCACAATTCTTTCTAGCAAACTACAAATTCTCAGGACCTCTCAATCAGATTGGTTAGTTTTCTGTGACTGTGGTTTTCATTCTGTCTGCCCTCTGATAGAGAAGTTCAGTACAGTCACTCAGTCATGTCCAACTCCTTGCAACCCCATGAACCACAGCACACCAGGCCTCCCTGTCCATCACCAACTCCCGGAGTCCACCCAAACCCATGGCCATCGAGTCAATGATGCCATCAAACCATCTCATCCTCTGTCATCCCCTTCTCCTCCTGTCCTCAATCTTTCCCAGCATCAGGGTCTTTTCAAATGAGTCAACTCTTTGCATCAGGTGGCCAAAGTATTGCACTCTCAGCTTCAACATCAGTCTTTCCAATGAACACCCAGGACTAATCTCCTTAAGGATGGACTGGTTGGATCTCCTTGCAGTCCAATGGACTCTCAAGAGTCTTCTCCAACACCACAGTTCAAAAGCATCAATTCTTTGGTGCTCAGCTTTCTTCACTGTCCAACTCTCATATCCATACATGACCACTGGAAAAACCATAGCCTTGACTAGACAGACCTTTGTTAACAAAGTAATGTCTCTGTTTTTTAATATGCTGTCTACGTTGGTCATAACTTTCCTTCCAAGGAGTAAGTGTCTTTTAATTTCATGGCTGCAACCACCATCTGCACTGATTTTGGAGACCAGAATAAAGTCTGACACTGTTTCCCCATCTATCTGCCATGAAGTGATGGGATCAGATGCCATGATCTTAGTTTTCTGAATGTTGAACTTTAAGCCAATTTTTTCACTCTCCTCTTTCACTTTCATCAAGAGGCTCTTTAGTTCTTCTTCACTTTCTGCCATAAGGGTGGTGTCATCTGCATATCTGAGGTTATTGATATTTCTCCCAGCAATTTTGATTCCAGCTTGTGCTTCTTCCAGCCCAGCGTTTCTCATGATGTGCTCTGCAAATAAGTTAAATAAGCACGGTGACAATATATAGCCTTGACATACTCCTTTTTCCATTTGGAACCAGTCTGCTGTTCTTGTTCAGTTCTAACTGTTGCTTCCTGACCTGCATACAGGTTTCTCAAGAGGCAGGTCAGGTGGTCTTGTATTCCCGTCTCTTGAAGAACTTTCCACAGTTTATTGTGATCCACACAGTCAAAGGCTTTGGCATAGTCAATAAAGCAGAAAAAACGGTTTTCTGGAACTCTCTTTCTTTTTTGATGATCCATTGGTTGTTGGCAATTTGATCTCTGGTTCCTCTGCCTTTTCTAAAACCAGATTGAACGTCTGGAAGTTCATGGTTCACATATTGCTGAAGCCTGGCTTGGAGAATTTTAAGCATTATTTTACTAGTGTGTGAGATGAGTGTAATTGTGTGGTAGTTTGATCATTCTTTGGCATTTCCTTTCTTAGAGATTGGAATGAAAACTGTCCTTTTCCCCCGAGTCTGAGGTAAGGAGTGACTGCTGTGCCTTGCTGGAGCAGCCGTGAAAAGAAACCCCACGTCGAATTAAGAGAAACCCAGGTAAGATGGTAGGCACTTAGAGAGGAGATCAGGGGGCAGACAGGCTGAAACTACAATCACGGACAACTCGCCAGTCTGATCACATGGACCATAGCCTTGTCTAACTCAATGAAACTAAGCCATGCCATGTGGGGCCACCCAAGATGGATGGGTCATGGTGGATAAGTCTGACAGAATGTGGTCCACTGGAGAAGGGGATGGCAAACCACTTCAATATTCTTGCCTTGAGAACCCCATGATAGAGAAAGGTAAGAAGCTCATGGAAGCTTCCTGATGGGAGAGACTGACTGAGGGAAACTGGGCCTTGTTCTGATGGCAGGGCTATGCTCAGTAAATCTTTAATCCAATTTTCTGTTGATGGGTGGGGCTGTGTTCCCTCCCTGTTCATTGACCTGAGGCCAAACTATGGTGGAGGTAATGGAGATAATGACAACTTCCTTCAAAAGATCCCATGCATGCACTGATACACTCAGTGCCCCCAATCCTGCTGCAGGCCACCATCAACCCACAGTGTCAATCCAGTCCATCCTAAAGGAAATCAGTCCTGAAATATTCATTGAAAGGACTGATGCTGAAGCTGAAACTCCAATACTTTGGCCTCTTGATGCAAAAAACTGACTCACTTGAAAAGACCCTGATGCTGGGAAATATTGAAGGCAAGAGGAGAAGGGGACAACAGAGGATGAGATGATTGTATGGCATCCCTAACTCAATGGACATGAGTTTGAGTAAACTCTGGGAGTTGATGATGGACAGGGAGGCCTGGCATGCTGCAGTCCATGGGGTTGCAAAGAGTCCGACATGACTAATTGACTGAACTGAACTGAGCTCAATCGGATAGTTGGCCATTTCTTGGTGCAAATCCAGCAAATGGAAAACTAGAGAGATAAAGCTCTCACTAGATTCAAGCCAAGCTCTCAGTATACAAAATGAGATGAACAGAACACATTAGCTCTCTCTGGGAGGAAAATGGTCTATAATAAGAGTACTCAAACCAAGAGGAAAATACCAAAAGTAGTAGTCATCCAGGTCTTTTCTCCTGCTAATCTAAATTCTGGAAAGAGAAGACAAGGGGAGGCTCTTATTACCTTTGCTCATCTGGTCCCTGAGCAGAAATCTAGGTCTGACTGGTAAGGAAAGATACTTTTTTCTGCTTGGTCAGCAATCCCAAAATCTTAACTGCAGCCTTCAGAGTGATCAATAGGTCCCAAACATTGCATCTTCATCATCAAAATGTTGGGGAGGAAGACTTTTACCTCTACTTATTTTCATTATGGGACTGAAAGTGAAAATGTTAATTGCTCAGTTGTGACCTACTCTTTGGAGCTCCATGGACTGTAGTCCACCAGGCTCCTCTGTTTATGGAATTCTCCAGGCAAGAATACTAGAGTGGGTTGCCATTCCCTTCTCCAGGGGATCTTCCTGACCCAGGGATCAAACCTGTGTTTTATGTATTGCAGACAGATTTTTATCATCTGAGCCCATCAAGAAAACACCATTAATGGACTAGGACACTGCAAATTTAACTGACAAAAAAAAAAGAAAAAGTTAGCACGAAAAAAAAAGGTTATTTGTATGGACATGCATGGAAGCAAACAAATAAAGTGGTTCATTAAACAGCTAAGATTAGGGACTTATATATCCAACTTAAAGAAAGGGAGAGGTGAGAAAAGGATTCTGGGAAAAATGAATGGATTTCTTTAACAACAGCAACAAAAAAAGATGAGTTCTTAGAGGGAAAAAAAACAGGAGATAAGGAAGTTTGTGATAATGTTTGTTTATACTTATGCAACTAATCTTTTCCCACCTTCTTCATTGCCATAAAAATCTCCTGGAGGAGGGATTTATGATAGTTAATTCTTTTGGGAGGATCTGCCTTTAGGCAGATAACAGAAGTTCAGAATAAAGATTCTTTACAGAGGTTTTTTCTGGATCTCTTTCCACAGTTCATTTCAGCTTTATACACATGAACTTCCCATGTCTGTCCTTCTCCATAATGTAAGACATAATTCCTGAAAGCCTCATACCTGCCAGTGGACTTCCCTGGTGGCAAGTGGTAAAGAATCTACCAATGTAGGAGATGCAAGAGACATGGGTTTGATCACTGGATTGGGAAAATCCCCTGGAGAAGGAAATGGCAACCCACCCCAGTATTCTTGCCTGGGAAATCCCATGGACAGAGGAGCCTGGCAGGCTACCATCCTTGGGGGAGGGACACATCACAAAAGGGTTGGACATGACTTAATGACTAAACAACAAATAACAAGGACAGTGGGGCCTATTGTATTTCATATACTTTGTAATTACATTATATATAGCACATATTTTTTAAACCACTTGATAGTTGAGCTGATTAGGTTTTAAATTTATGTTTATGTATTGCTAAACCAATGGAGCTGAATTTCAGCAAACTCTGGGAGATAGTCAAGGAAGCCTGGTGTGCTGCAGTCCATGGGGTCACAAAGAATCGGACATGATCTAGTAACTGAACAACAACAATTTTTAAACCATTATGTGCTATAAGAAATACATGAAAAATATCAGAAACGCTGGCTTACTCTGGTTTCTCACAAAGTTGTATAATCTAGTCTTTCCTTTAAATTTTATTTTTTTTCTTACATAAAATAAGGTAGTGATTAAACTATTCCTACAAAACTGGTGAAAGACAATGAGATAAAAGAGAATGAAAGAACTTGGCATAGTGTTTAGTACACAGTAGGGATGACGCTCCAATATTTTGGCCACCTGATGCTAAGAGCTGACTCATTGGAAAAGACCCTGATGCTGAGAAAGAATGAGGGCACAAGAAGAGGGTGACAGAGGACGAGATGGTTGGATAGCATATGGACTTAATGGCATGAATTTGAGCAAACATGGAAGCCTGGTGTGCTACAGTCCATGGGATTGCAAAGAGTTAGACACCAATTTAGCAAACGGACGTGCTCAGTTTCTTCAGTCACATCTACCAGGTTCCTCTGTTCATGGGATTCTCCATGCAAGAATACTAGAGTGGGTTGTCATGCTCTTCTCTGGGGGAATCTTCCCAATCCAGGGATTGAACCTGAGTCTCTTACATCTCCTGCATTGCCAGGAAGTTTCTTTACCACTAGACCCTGGCTGCAGGGAATGGCAGTAGAAAATGGCAACCCACTCCAATATTCTTGCCTGAAAACTTTCATGAACAGAGGAGCCTGGTGGGCTTCAGTCTGTGGGGTCTCAAAGAGTCAGACCGACTGACCATGAGCACAGGTGAGGTGAGGTAGCAACTGAACAACAACAGAAGGAATTCATTAAATTTCAGTTGAATCTAAACTAGTTGAACCCAACTCTTTATGATGTCATGAACCATTATACTTTTTTCCTGTTTCCATTCATTACTTGTCTTACTTTTAACAGCTTTAAATGTAGCAGAGATTTAATAGTGTATTTTACTTTTTCACTTACATTAAAAGTGAAAATGACAGTCACTTAGACTTGTCTGACTCTTTGCAACCCCATGGACTATACAGTCCATGGAATTTTCCAGGCCAGAATACTGGAGTAGGTAGCCTTTCCTTTCTCCAGGGGATCTTCCCAACCCAGGGATCAAACCCAGGTCCCCGACAGGTGAATTCTTTACCAGCTGAGCCACCAAGGAAGCCCATTATCTAACATCTGATATATATTTACACTGCTTTTGTGCCATGTTGTCTCTCTTAAGGTCACTATGCCACGTTGTCACTAAAAATCAGTCAGGTGGAATCATGCACTCATTTGCAAGTGTTAGTTATTTATTTGGCAGGGTAGAAGCTTATACTTTTAGATAGTAAATTAATGGCAATGTTAATCTTCCTTTTTTAATTAAGAAAAGTCAACTAAGCATAAATGTTGATTAAACAGTGATGGTTGTGAAAGCAGCATATAGAAAATACATGTTACACGAATTACTTAGCCTGTGTGTCTTCATGAAGAGCAAAGAGAAAATCAAGGTGATTATTTGAAATACATAGGCACAAATTCTAACAGAACAATGTCTACCTCAACTGTATTTGTGAATTTTTGCTGGGATTATCTGTATAATTGCTTCAGTAATCCACTTAGGTTCTTAAAATTTTATCTAAACTCTCTTTGTTTCAGTCATTAAAAGTGATTATTTTCCCTTCACTGTTATGCATGTAAATACTGAGAAGATAAATAACAGAGAGGATTACTAAGCTCTTTATAGGAGTACTGAGAATAAAATGAAGTTTTAAATTGCTTATATTACTTTGGATGGGAATGTTCTTGTTGTTCTTGATCAACATTTCTTAGTCTTAGAATAAACCTTAGAGAATCAACCTCCTAATATATTTCTATAGGACGTAAATTCATCTGCTGTTCCTCCAGTTAACTTATCTATTTTAGAGAAAATTCAGTGTTGAATTTGAGACTTTATCAGGTTAAAAAGCAGCTTAAATGCAGTAATGAAAAGTATTATCTCTCATTTGCACTCACTATCAGTTTGAATTCAGGTATTTGTGAACCACTAGATATGTTTACTTGTCTTCCTGTTGATCTTATGATCAAAGAAGAAAGGAGTATAATGTTTATTGTCTAAATGCCAAATATTGATTAAAACATTTGATAGGTACACACACTAAAGACAAGTAGCAAAAAGAAGACATTTTGTTCCTCTGCAAGAATAAAATAGCTTGTACTTCATTCATTTGGTATTCTCAGTTTGGTAAGGACTCTTTTCCTCATACTTTCTCAGTTTATATTCAAACATCTAGACACATTTTTCAGATTGCCTTTAGAGACTGCCTGTGAGGATAGGGATTTGCATTCAATTTTGAAGATCATAGAATCTTGCTACAGAGAACTTTCATACTACTATGAAATACAGCAATCAATGTAGCTCAGACATTAAAGAATCTGCCTGCAATGCAGGAGCCCCAGGTTCAATCCCTGGATGGGGAAGATCCCCTTGAGAAAGGAATGGCAACCCACTCCAGTATTCTTGCCTGGAGAATCCCATTGGCAGAGGAGCCTGATGGGCTACAGTCCACAGTGTTGTAAAGAGTCAGACACGATTGAGTGACTAACATTACTACTATATGAAAACTACCTGTCACTTGAAATCTAAGTTCTTAAGAAGGAGCACATACGGCTATTCTCCTTGTGCTCTCCATATGCTTACTGTCTGGAAACTTGCAAAAAATTATCTTAGCAAGTAATCAAACAGCTAACTAGTCAATACTAAAGGCAATGAACCCTGAATATTCATTGGAGGGACTGATGCTAAAGCAGAAGCTCCAATGTTTTGGCCACCTGGTGTAAAGAGCCAACTCATTGGAAAAGACCTTGATACTGGGAAAGATCGAAGGCCAAAGAAGAAGCAGGCAGCAAAGGAGTCTTTCTATTTGTGCCTGATGTTCTTAAATCTATTTGTTGTTTGCTTTTTGTTGGACTTCAGTGGATGTGAATTTGAGCAAACTCCAGGAGACAGTGAAAGATAGAGAAGCCTGGCATGCTGCAGTCCATGGGGTCCCAAAGAGTCAGACACGACTTAGTGTCTGAACAACAACAACAAAACTACAATGAAACCTCACCTGTCATTGATTCAAAGATGTAAAACAACCTTAAGGAGATGAAGCTTAGAGGGATCAGTTTTGTAATACAAGTTTGTAAGAATCTAGAAACTATGAGTAAAGGTTATGAGAATAGTATCTTTCCAAGAATTTTGCAAAATTTCTAAGAAAATAAAATAGTATGCAATTTTTAAAGTATTCATGTCAACGTATGGCAAAACTAATACAATATTACAAAGTAAAAATTAAAAAGAAAATTATAAAAAGTAAATAAATAAATAAAAAATAAAGGGGGAAAAAAAAAGAATTGAGACTTCTGACCTCTTCATTACTTGGGAGTTGACACCTCCAAACCAGTAGGGAGCAATTCATATTAAGAAGGATTTTACTGCACATTACATTATCTACCAGGGTCACTCTTCTTCCAGGCACACATGTGATCTGCTTCTTCATTTTCCGTTTACCTCTACACAAATGTCCCTAGATAAAATAGCATTCTTAGTTTTCCAGAGGACATTCTAGCTTTCCTCCTGTCTTATATTTTTCCCCCTTAGCCTTTAAGACATACTTGACAATGTGTGTATTTTATTTACTGCCTCTCATCTTCCACTAAAATGTAAACTTTATGTAAAACCAAGGACCTACTTGTTTTGCTTAGTCTTTGTTCCCAGTGCTGATAGCAACTCCTGGCTCATAGAAGGTATGCAATAAATATTTGTGGAGCAAAGGAAAAAAAGAATTTGCTTGACTCTGATGCAAAAAACAAATGACTGAGGAAAAGACATAAGTTGATAAATAACTGATAGAACATTACACAGTAAAAGGACTCTTTCTATTTGTGCCTGATGTTCTTGAATCTATTTGTTGTTTGCTTTTTGTTGGACTTGAAATGTAGGCATTCAGCCAGAAGGCTGCATGCTGACTAATGAGATAGCGATACAGATCTAGTCCAGTAATACTCATATATTCTATATGCATTCATTTTTCTCTAGTGACATTTTAATATATTTCGGTGAAGATATTCCCAAGATAATGAAGATACATAGAGTGAGCACTGAAAGTGATGAGTCTTTTTTTCCATTATCAAAGACAAATACAGGTATGTTAATATATGCAGGGCATTAAAAATAAGGAGAGAAAATGAGAGAATCCTAAGTAATGGAAAGAAATTAAAGCTCTCCAGTAATGAAAAGGAAGGCCAAACTGAAAAAATAAATCTCTAAACTCAGCAAGGATTTAAACTGATGTGGAAGTGAGTGGACCGATGGATTTCGTGATGGGATTCATTTTGAAAAAATGTCATTTCCACTGCCAAATAGAGTTCATGATTTAGTGAAAATTCCATCTTCAGTCCCATAGCACGAGCCAACTTCTGGCCCCATATATTCTGGTATGAGGAATGAACCAATTCCTGTGCTTATTTGTGAGATTCTAAGAATAATATCAAGAAGAGTGGTCACAGCTTAAGTGAAATCCTGTTGTATTTGTGTTAGGTCTTATGCTATAAACTGGAACTTCTGTGTAACATGACATTAACAGAATGAAGACTGTTTAATTCAAGACTGCTTTAGAATCCATCCAAATGATGGACAAAGATATCAACTAACTCATAATGTACCTTGATGGTAAGACTATGAGGTATGAATTTGTTCTAGCAGATATTCAGAATATAAGGCAGCAGGGGCTGGAGGGGTGAGGAATTTACTCAGGTCAAGCCAAACTAAATCTAAGTCAATTCAGAGAGATATCATCAGTTCTGGAGTTTGGACTTTAAAGAACAACTAACACTGATCAATTTTTTTTAATTGACCATGTTAAAGTGAATCAAATTAGAACACATCCTCTAATATTGGCTATATAATAGCAAAATCAGGGCAAATAGTTCACATAGTTCACACAGTTTGCATCTGAGAGTAAAGATATTCAAATGAATCTAGCTGCTTTATTGGGAGGATGGGGAATCTCTGGATGATTAGCTTAGCAGTAGGAGCTAATACAAATAATGATACATTGGTCTGTTATATATTGGGCTCCATATATTATACAGTAAAATTAACTTCAGTCTTTTTTCAAAGGTTTAGGGGTTGAGCTGTTTAATTCAATCACTAATAAATTGATTTCCAGTTCTTTTGGTAGGAATAAGTAAATATTCCTAGAAGTAGAAAAATAAAAATGGAAGCCAAGGAATAGGTGTAAAGACAGATATGCAAAACTGCATAATGGTGATTGTCATGGAGCTGAGATTTAGATCAGCAATGAGACTGCTTCATATTGTTTTAGGTGATAACAGCCTTTTACATGGTTTCTGTTGAAAGTCGTCTACTCTGTTGTCTGAGGGAAGGGACTAAAAACCACAGTTGAGCCAACAGGTTTTTCAAAACTTAGTAGGTAAAGTCACACTCAGGAGGAATATATTTTAACAAGATTGTTATAAATCATAATGTCATCCCCTTGACATCTCTCTGTGTTTCTGCCTACAATTTTTTTCAATTATTTTTGTAGATTTACCCAGGCTTTGAAAAGTTGGCTTGACACTCAAACTGTGAAACAGCAACTGTAAAACAACAACAACAAAAACAACTAAAATCATGGCATCTGCTCCCATCATTTCATGGCAAATAAATGGGATAAAGCGGAAACAGTGACAGATTTTATTTTCTAGGATTCCAAAACCACTTTGGACAGTGACTACAGCCATGAAATTAAAGGATGATTCTTGGAAGAAAAGCTGAGACAAACCTAGACAGTATATTAAAAAGCAGATACATCAGTTTGACTACAAAGTTCTGTATAGTCAAATCTATGGTTTTTCCAGTAGTCACTCATGGATGTGAATGCTGGACCATTAAGAAGGCTGAGTTCTGAAGAACTGATGCTTTTGAACTGTGGTGCTAGAGAAGACTCTTGAGGCTTCCTTGAACTGCAAGGAGACCAAACCAGTCAATCCTAGAGGAAATCAACCCTGAATATTCATTGGAAGGACTGGTGCTGAAACTGAAGCTCCAATCCTCATCTGATGTGAAAAGCTGACTCATTGGAAAAGATCCTAATGCTGGGGGGAAACTGAAGGCAAAAAGAGAAGGGGCCAGTTGAGGATGAGATGATTAGATAGCATTATTGACTCAATAGACATGAATCTGAACAAACTCCAGGAGATAGTGGAGGACCGAGGAGCCTGGTGTGCTGCAGTCCATGAGGTCACAAAGAGTTGGATATGACTTTAGTGACTGAAAAACAACTGCACATTGATGTAGCAAGAGGTCACTGGTTTCAAGCTCTAGCCAATATTTCCATTTTCTCTAATCTGAATTTTCCAAAAGTGATCCACTTCCAAAAGCAAATAGAGCATGAAATAATAAATCATGATCTGAAGTACAGTATACATTTGAAAAGCTTATTCTTTTATCTTATCAAATGAGTGAAACTTTTGCCAAGATAAATAAAATATGTTTTCCACATGATATTTAATCATTATAATATTCTTTCTTAAGTTAAAGTTAATTTAATTTCATTGTTATTAGAATGACATATACAGAATGCAGAATAGAAAACAAAATAGAATTAGGTCTCAATAAACTTCCAAATATGCTTTCCCTACAGTTGCATATGAAAAAAGAAAAATAGCAATATAAAAGCTTGTTTTCCTGAATCATCATCTGTTATTTTTGTTTAAATTAAACTCGGTGCTCTAAAGGTTATGGATACTGTACAGTAATTAGCACCATTATGGGAAATGTTTTTACTTTTATGTATTAGACTTCCTCAATTATACAAGCATAGAATTCCAAAATGATCTCTCTCTCTCTTTTTTTTTTTTTTAGTAATTTAATTTATATATTTATTTTTGGCTGTGCTGGATCTTTGTTGCTGCTAACATCCCTAAGAATGAGGTGCTCTTTTCATTTTACTTTATAGTTGTGGAAACTGAGACACAAAGAGATGACATAGGTTGCATATAACTGCACTTTAGAGGCAGAGAAATGTTTTGAAGTCACATGGTTTATTCTAGAGTCCATTTCCTTTGCTATTACAGGATACCATATCATGTTTTGGAAATTTAAAACCTTTAGAAAATTATGAACAATATTCAGTTTATGGCAGTCAAGTTTAGGAAAAGGAGGAGGAAACATATAAAGTATCATTTATTTATTTATTTCCCTTTCATCTAGTTTATTAAATGGTTTTTTAAATCATTTTATCCATTTATTTATTTTTGGTTGCACTGGGTCTTCATTGCTGTGAGGGCTTTTCCTCTAGTTGTGACGAACAATGTCTACTCTCCAGTTGCGGTGTGTTGGCTACTCTTAGTGGTAGTTTTTCTTGCTGTGGAGCCGGGGCTCTAGGGTGCAGGGGCTTCAGCTGTAGCTCCCAGACTCCAGAGCACAGGCTCAGTAGCTGCGGCACACAGGATTAGTTGCTCTGAAGCATATGCGATCCTCCCGGATCAGGGATCAAACCAGTGTCTTCTGCATTGACAGGTGGATTCTTTACCACTGAACCACCAGGCAAGTTCTATTAAACGGTTTTGAAGTCACTGATACAGTTCAAATATTTTAACATATTACAGTTAATCTTCCTTAAAAATAAAGTGAAACAATAAAGACCCCCCAAACTTATTTCAAAACTTAATGAAATTTAATGCGAATGTTCCTTTTCTATACAACACTTTAGTCATTTCATGCTGTCTTCAGATTCCCAGTTTCATGTTACACATTACATGGTGTGTGTATGTGTGAATGTGTGTTAGTCAGTCACTTGTATCCAACTGTTTGCTACCCCATGGACTGTAGCCCAACAGGTTCATCTATCCGTGGAATTTTCCAGGCAAGAAAACTTGGTTGGGTGGATTGCCATTTCCTTCTCCAGGGCATCTTCCTGACCCAGAGATCAAACCCCAGCCTCCCACATTGCAGGCAAATTCTTAATATCTGAGCCACCAGGGAAGCCTACATTACATGATATATTGTGCTATATAATATAGTTTAGAAATTCTAACCATTGTACTCAGGAACATTTGTTACCTTCTCTGAAGGTTCTGTCTATAAATGAGAATTATTTATCCAAACATGGATTATACTAGAATAAACTTTAGACAGGCAGCTCTTACCATGAAAATGAGATTCATCCCTAAACAATTACTCCACCCCATTTTGGATGCTTTGTCTTCACCTTTGTACCTTCTAGCCATCACTATTGCCCTGTGCTACTATCCCTTCCCTCGACTGCTTCTACAGAGATATTTCCTCAATTTTAAAAGTGTCTTTTAAAATTCAGATTCAAGGACTTCCCTGGTGGCCCAGTGGTTAAGAATTCACCTTGCAATGCAGGGAACGCAGATTCGGTGGAGCAATTAAGCCTCTGCACCACAGCTAGAGAGTCTGTGTGTAGCAGCAAGAAAGATTCTGCATAACAAAATGAAGACCTCACATAACCACGTACAGCACACTAAGACCCCATACAGCCAGATAATTAAATTAAATAAATATATTAAAAATCAAAATTGAATAAAATAGAAGAAATATGTCAAAAATGTTAGCAATAATACATGGCGCTCTACAATTTAATCTGCTTTACCCTTTGTTTTTAATACTTGTTGTAGGTTAAATTGTGTCCCTTACAAATTCATATCTTGAAGTCCTAACCCAGAATACATCAGAATGTGACCTATTAGAGAGATTTAGAGACTTAACAGAGATAATCAAGATAATCACTAAGAACAGATTATTATCTTTTCTGCAAAAGATAGTAATCAAGTTGCAGTGAGCTTACGAAGGTGGGTCCTAATCCAATATGACTGTTGTAAGAACAGAAAATTTGGACCCAGACACGCACTGGGGGAAGACAATATGGAGAGATACGGAGAGAAGGTAGTTTCCAAGCCCAAGAGAGCGTATGGAACATAGCTTTCCCTCAGTGTCCTCAGAAGAAACCAACCTTGCTGATGCTATATCACCTCTGACTTGTCATCCCCAGAACTGTGAGACGATACGTTTCTGCTGTTTCAGCTACCCAGTTTGTGATGTTTTGTTGTAGCAACCCTAGCAAGCTAATACAGTCCTCTTAGAGTAAAATGAGCAAAGAAACATTTCAAACAGCTTGGCCAAAAATTAGAATTTAAGGAAGGAGACTGGGGTCCCTCCTAGATTCAAAGAAAGTTTGGACAACCAAGACCTGACCTACAGAGACTGGAGAGCACCAGGAGCTTGGGCAGCATCTTCCCGTCTCTTTCTCTCTGTCTCACAGACTGTATCATTTCTTATTCCTTTTTCTTTCCTGCAGACAAATCACATTTTTGAACACAACTTTGAGAAAGCCTACAAAGGGTACACATCCCATAAACTAACAAATACATATTGATATTAACCTTAAATCGCAATTCCAACTCCACAGGAGACATAAACCTGGTAGACATGATGTAAATCAGGTGTCCATCCCTATGGCAATCCACTATAGCCAGAAGGGCAGGGCTACACAGGTAAATAAGGCTTTGGGGAGCAGAACCATGTTGCCACTGTTGCAGAGTTTAAGCATGTATGTCTTCATGGGCCCCATCATTCTTAAGGAAAATTATTAAAATTTGTGTTTGGGACTTCGTGGGTGGTCCAGCGGTTAAGAATCCATCTTGCAAAGCAGGGGACATAGGCTCAATCCCTGGTTTGAGAGCTAAGATCCCTCATGCTCTGAAGCAAATAAACCCTGTGCTGCCACTACTGAGCCTGCACACTCTGGAGCCTGTGCCCTGAAGATCCTGCCTGCCACAACCAGAGGGTCCCTGTGCTGTACTACGGACTCCGCATGATGCAATGAAGACCCTGTGTGCTGCAGCTAAGACCCAATGCAGATAAATAAATAAATGGTAGTGGTGATTTAGTCACTATGTCCGACTCTTGAAAGCCAGGGACTGTAAGCCCATGGACTGTTGGACTGAAAGCCCAACAGATCCCTCGGTCCATGGGAATTTTCCAGGTGAGAATGCTGGAATTGGTTGCCATTTTTCTCCATGGGATTTTCCTGAGCCAGGGACTGAACCTGAGTCTCAGGCAGATTCTTTCACCACTGAGCCACCAGGGAAGCCCAAATAAGTAAATAATATTAAAACATTAAATGATAGTATGAAAAATATTTTTTAAAATTATGTTTTTGATTTAAAGACTTTATTATATGTTAAAACATTTCTTTGACGTGAAATTAACTTTTCTCCTGATTTCAAAGAAATTAAGACATTTCCATGGGCCTCAAAAACTATTGTCCTATAGTGTGCCTGCTGTGCCTAATATGACTATTTTTCATGAAGTGAACTTTCTAGGCAAAGATGGGGTATCCATGTATAGCTACACATTCCCATTTAGGTAGGTTTTTCAAAGCCTTTTCTCATCGCTTTTCCAATGAGACACAAGTAACTTGTGCTGTTGTTAATACAAGTAATATCATTGCTGGATAGGGTATTTTTCCTTGTGTGTTCCTCCATCTAATGCCTTTCAGATTTATAACTTATAGATGTTGACTTCCACCTCCTGATTCCCATATGGTCTCGAGGGTGTAGAATAACCAGGATGCTTCTGATAGAAAAGACATGGGGTAAATTATTTAAGTTCCTGGACAGAGCTAACTATTTTCAAATCTCTTCTCCAGGACATAGGGTTATATTTTATCAGCTATATCCATGATAACATCTCACTGAAGCATATGTCATTAGTCCACCTTTCATAAGTAAAATAAATCAAGAAGTTCATTGATTCACTAAAAATATATATATCTTGCCTTTTAGATGACATTTAATTATGGGTCAAATTGAATAACTGTAGAGGTGTATTTTCTGTGCTAGATGCCTGAAGGAGTTTTGAAAGCTTATTCAAACTCTCTATTATATGCCACTTTTGAGCTCTTTCACTGTACTGGCAAAGATGCTAGAAATGAAATAACAAAGACAAGCATGGAATTATCTTCTGAGTTTCCAATCTAATAGGTTGGACAAATCTAATAGGTTGGACAGAGGTTGAGTATGACCATTACACATAAGTGACTATTTCATGGAACTTTCAAGCTGGACTGCTATCAAATGACTCAAATATCCAGTGAAGCATAGCTTTGGGGCAATTCACAGTTCTTATAGACAGGTGAGTTACAGAAGTAGGAGTAGTGTCAAAGATGTTGCGTGGCCAATTTTGAGAAATCAAATCAAGCTAAGACTCAGTAGAATGACACAAGTTGCTGAGTGGAGCAACTTGTTAGTTTCTGCATGCGCTCAGTTGTGTCTGACGCTTTGTGACCACAATGACTGTAGACGGCCTGGTTCATCTGTCCATGGAATTTTCCAGTCAAGAACACTGAAGTGGATTGCCATTTTCTACTCTAGGGGATCTTCCTGACCCAGGGATCCACCTTGCATCTCCTGCATTAGCAGGCAGATTCTTAACCACTATGCATGCCACCTCAGAAGCTATTAGGTGCCAGTTATTCATTGTCATTTTAAGCTATGCATACAAATGTGCATTGCATTCACTCTGAGAACTGCCATCTTTGAAAGCATTTTTTCTTGGGTCTTGAAACTTTCAGCTGTGAAGCAACTGGAACTATAGCAACTATAGTTTCAGCTCTTCTGGGTCTCCAGCTTGCCATCTGCAGATCTTTGGACTTAGCTTCTATAACCACATGACCTAATTTCTTATAATAAATCTTTTCATGCATAGACACATATCTTACTGTCTATCTACCTACCTATCTATCTGTCTATCTACTGTCTACCTACCTACTGGTTCTATTTCTTTGGAGAACCCTAATATAATGAGCGTATAGTAAGTAAAGCTCAGTCTAAGATTCTTTCTTTTAACATATTTGCTTTTCATGTTTACTTTTAATAATTTACTCAAAGTGGAACTAGCTTATTGTAGGCTCTCAAAAGGACTTACTATAAGGAAATAAAACGAAAGAGATTGCAACTTCCATGATCAGACATCTTTTCAGAGCATGTATCATTGTTTCAACCTAATCATCTATTTTACACTGGACTGGATTAGAGCTTTCAAACTAGTTGAGTGATAACACATTTCTTCATGGTGAATGAGGTACCATAAAATGTGGAAACTTAAATGGCTGCTGAGGGCTTGTGGGGAGAGGCCGGCAGGATGGGGCACCTGCTCTGAAGGTCTATAGCAGAAGTAGCATTCTCTAGCATTCACTGGAAGTGGGCTTTGTCCAGGCACAGAGATGCTCTTGTGTGGTGCCCCAGGCCAAAGAGATGAACTCATCACCCAGGGCACAAGTGGTTAACAAGCTGAAAGAATAGGGGACCCTTACTGCAGTGGTGCCTGAAGCATCATGGCACTCTGAGTACAAAGATGGCTCCAGGATCTTCCTGGGAAGGCTTCCTTATAAGCTGACCGAAGGAGGCATGCTCTGTGTAATTCTCCCAGCTTGGAAGATTGTTAGCATTAGTCTCATATGGGGCAGAAAGACAGGGAAATCTAAAATATTCCACTTAATCTGCTATGAGGACCAGAGGTGTACAATTTTGGACCTTGACAATTTTAATGGAATCAAGATAAAGGGAAAAACTATCTGAGTTGACTGTATCCAGCTACCATCCCCCTCAGGCCCCAGAGGATGTGGATGATGCCACCAGAAAGCTCTGGGAGAAAGGTTGTGGGGCTCAGACACCCGCATCTAGTTTACCCAATAGCTCAGATGATGAGGCACTCTCAGAAGGGCATGAACAGAAAAAATCCAGAGAACAAAGAAGATCATAGTGAATACTGCTGTTGGAGGTAAAGGTGAGTACGGACAGATGAAGAAGCCATTGTCCCTGCCAACCAGAGGCCAGATTAAAAAAGAGAAGGATGCTCAGGCTCTCATAAACATACCAAGATGAAGTCAGAGAGTCTAGAGAGGGCACAGAGCCCTAACAGCCAACTACCCTGAGGCCAGCATGGCTGATGCAGATGACAGAGTCCTGCAGGGTTCAGAGGGACCTGGAGAGGGGGCTGAGAAAGGAGAATTCAGGTTCCGAGTTGTGCCCTTGATCAGAGGCCAGAGGGAAAGAGAGCCAGAAAGTGACAAAGGTGAAGCTCAGATAGATTTTAGCTGATCTGAAGGAATAGCCACACACATTCTCCAATCCCAGTAACTACAGGCCAGACCAAGGCTGCAACCTACTCAGGGCCTCAGATTTTGAAATGAAACGTTATATTTAAAATGCTCTGGAGCTGGAGCTTGCTAGTAACTTTATACAATTTCTGGAGCAGAATTTCTTTAAATATTTGAGCATCTGTTTTGGTTTTACTTTGTTTTCTTACAACCTTTCAAAATTTTACAACGGTTGAAATTACATAGCCAGATTTGTATGGCTCCTTTGTTGAACTCCTGAAGTTTTGATGCCTAAGATTTGAGTAGTGCTCTGTAGGGGTCCACCATATAGTAATCTGCTCCCAAAGTAGTTAGCTTAAATATTATCATTTTCTATGTAGCAGGATGTGCAAGAGTTAGAAGCAATAAGTGATCTCTATAGTCTTTTATAGTTCTAAGCTCCTTAGGTTACTATGGGAGAATTTCAGCCAGCATAGAGGGAACTTACTAATATCATGTGGTTTATCTAGTAAGCAGTAAAACATATAGGAACTATTTACGATTGTGCTTCTATATGATTTTATGTATCAATAGTCTTAGATTTTTCTGACTGTAATTTCCTCTAATAATAAAGGGCAAATGATTCTTACAGAAAGCGGTATCACTTGAGATACATGACTAATCATGGTAGATTAAAAAGAGATTTTCTCTGTACATTCTTGCTATTCTTCTCTACTTCGTGTGTATGTGTGTGTGCATGTGTGTGTGTGTGTATCTCAATGGGGCTTCCCTCATGGCTCAGCAGTAAAGAATTCACCTGCAATGCAGGGGCCACAGGTTCCAACCCTGGGTCAAGAAGGTCCCCTAGAGGGGGCATGGCAACCCACTCCTGTATTCTTGCTGGAGAATCCCCATGGATAGAGCAGCTTGGCAGGCTATAGTCTGTGAGGTCACAAAGATTCAAACATGACTGAAGTGACTTAAGCACGTACATATATATATATATAAATGTTCTAAGCAAGTATGATATTTTATTCTTTCTCACAAGAAGTTGTTTTATCTATTAGGGAGCTTGGGATATGTAAAGTGGTATAGCATAATTGGAAATGCAAAATGTTTCTGGAATTCTGTTAGTATTTGATGTTTCATTGATGAGCATTTCATTCCCATTTGCAATTTCATATTCTGCATATGGACAGAACTGCGTATATGAACTTGCAAAGGTTACTACTTAGGATGGAAACCTTAAGCTAACCTTTCGGAAATTGCCTGTCCATTTTAAATAAGAATAAGTTCCCAAGATTCTAATATCTTGAATGACTTTGAATGTTGTGACTTTGGACCAATCATTTTTTTAATATAGGAATTCTATGGCCTGAAAGTTTTGTACGATATATAGTATGTACGATATATATATGTACTAGTTACCAGTACTATAAGCAATGAGCATATTGCTAATCTGCATTTACTCATCAATGGAAATTTCTATAAAAGACATTTACTATGGATTTAAAGATCTTTATTATTGTAATATTTTCATAAAATAACTAAAAATAGAAAAATACTTTCAAATCAGTTGTTATTAAAGATTTTCTTTTTCCACTTATTTCTAATCTTTGCTACATGCATGCATATTTTACATAGTTGTAGGCCCTTCGTTTACCCATTTCACTCATTCATCCATTCAATAAATATTTCTTAGGCCTATGCTAAATACCAGGGGCTATAACATAGTTGGGAATAAACAATGAATATGATGCAATGCCTAACTAGAGGAAGTCAAGATATAGTGGAAGTGATGCACATGTTAACAGTTAAATTGGAAGTACATATAATCTTATTTGCAAAGCAGAAATATAGATACAGAAGTAGGGAACAAATGTATGAATATCAAGGGGGTAAAGGGGTGTGGTAGGAATTAGAGACTTGGAATGATACATACCCGTTATTGTCACTGTGTGTAAAATAGATAACTAATAAGAACATACTTTGTAGCACAGAGAACTCTACTTGATGCACTGTGTTGACCTAAATGGGAGAGAGGTCCAAAAGGGAGGAATATGTGTATATGTATGGCTGGCTCATTTTTTTTTATACAGTAGAAACTAACACAGCATTGTAAAGTGACTATATTCCAGTAAAAATTAATTAGAAAAAAGAAGGTATGTGGAGGGTGCCCTGAAATAATAAAAGGAGATACGAGTGAGTCAGTGGGGGGAATGAGGTAAGAAAAGACATTGCAGGCATGGATTCCAATGGGTGCAGAAACGAGGGGAGATGCAAGTGGTTCAGTGTAAGTGGCAGCACACAGGCGTGTGAAATAAGGCTACTGAGAAAAGGAGAGATGAGAGATACGAGTCCTTACATGTCACGCAAATTATTCAAGCTTATCTTAATTTGAAGGCAGCGGGTTTTAAAGGGAACGTGGCATGGTGAAAAATATATTTTTGGAAAGAGCACCTGGTATATATTTTTGGTAGAGAATGAAGTAGACTGAGGAGACGCTGGGAGCAGAGAGATGAGTAGGGAGCCAATTGCAGTAGTTTAGGAAAGAGGTTGTGAGGACCCTCGGGACATGAGATAGAGAGGAACCCAGGATTCTAATAGATGCTTAAGAGATAATTTCAGGGGAAAAGGGAATGAATCCCAAATTTTCCACTAGAGTGTATAGGAAGAGGAGCAAAGTATATGTCATAGGGAGGGAATGGAGGAAGAGAAGTGGGTGGTGGAGAAAGACTGAGTCCCTTTTGCTCCTTGTCAGTCAAACAGGTTGATGGCGGCCCAGAATTTAACAATTAGGAAATTATTGGTAACCAGTGTGTGAGAAATTCACAAGAAAGATGAGGGAGAACACCAGGTAGCACTAAAGTTGAGAAAATATAAACAGCACTTTCAAATATTATCTCTTGCTTATTACATATAAAATATACAGCTTTCCATAATTCTAATGACTATACAATATGTCATATAGTGAATATAGAATAATTTAATTAAGCATACAGAAATATTTTCTTCCTGAAATGGCAATGCATTGAGTATGTGCTTATTTTGTTATTTTTTATGTAATTTTATGTTATTTCTCCATGGGATAAATTTTCAAGAATTGAGTCATTGGGTTGAGGAACACAAGTGTCTTCAGCTTTTTGTTTTTTCTAAGCCATTGATCACCATTTATATATATGATATAAGTGAATTGATTCAATTCTAAAGAATTTGGTGAGTAAAGTAGAATGACAAAATTCTTAAATGAAATGCATAGCTCTGATGAATATGGCCAGATATATGTCATTTGTGTATGTGGTACATGCTCAGTCATGTGAGGCTAATCATTTTTCTCAAATATTATTCTTTTGAAATAAAGATAGGCCTAGAGTTAGCAAGACTTTCAACCAAAGCCATATTGTGAGTTCATAATATTCTTGTTTGTATGTGTGTGATACACTTGTTATCTTGTTATTTAAAACTATAATAGAATGACAAAATACCTATTTTATCAGACATTAGGAGAACTAAACTTTATTTTTAATTCTGTGAGGTGGGAGTAAAATCAACTGTATTACTTGAAACTTCATCTATGGAGTCCTTGATGACATCCTAGATCTCTTCACAGTAGAGCTGTCTCTGATTAGAAGAGCAAGCAGGTTGCATTTTTGATGCTTTGTATTCATATTGTAGAGTTCATTTATTGTCTAAAGCATGTGACATTAAATACCCATAGATTCTTAATTGAAAGTGAACCATAAGTTAAATAACAATCTCTGTTATTAAAGATGATTGTTTTATAGGAGTACATAATTTGGGGTGAATCCATTACATAAAACTCAATAATTTGTGTTGAAACAATTAAGCTGACTTGATAGGCCTAATGTTGATTTTATTGTATTGTCTCTCCCATATCCCCCCAGTGTTGTGCTTTTCATTTATATGAGAGAAATAAGACACATGATATGAGTTTGGCTCATGTGTTTGAATATGGTTCCACAGGGAAGGTTTGATAGAGATGAATCTATTGCTTTTTAGAGACCTTTCATTTGGAGCAGCTGCCTTAATAGCCTTCATTCTGTGACATCAAATGAGACATATCTCTGCAATAGGAAGAGAGAAAGATACGACTGAGTGATGTTCTTTGACTACTCAGTTTCAGGTTTTGCAATTTTAAGTTTCAGTCAAACTGACTACTTCTATAGTTACATTTTTGTAAAATGTGACACACACAACATTGTTTTATCCTAATATTAAAGGGAAGTCACTCAGTCACGTCTGACTCTTTGTGACCCCGTGGATTGTAAACTGCCGGTTTCCTCCATCCATGAGATTTTCCAGGGAAGAATACTGGCGTGGTTGCCATTTCCTTTTCCAGGGGGTCTTCCCAACCCAGGGATCGAACCCAGATCTCCCGCATTGCAGGCAGACTCCTTACCATCTAATCCACCAGAGAAGTTCGTCCTAATATTGAAGAATTCTTTTAATACCCAGGGGTTTCTGTTTTGTCTCACTCAAATACACATTCAAACTCTCCTTTCCGTAGACAAGGAAATCATTTGGTTTAATCATTTGAGCCCTTATTCAGAAGACATCTCAAGGGGCTCACCTACAAAAATAGATTTCAGGGCCACACATTTTTTAAGGGCAATTCAGTCCTTCGTTTCCTCTCATGCCTCTGTGTCCAAATGAAGAACCTCAATTCATCGGTTGTTAATGTAATAAAAGGCACAAAAGTTCGTCCAGTTCATTGAATTGTGCTTCACCAGTAGGCTAGGATGGACTCACTCACAGCTTCATTTGTGAGATGGGGCAAGAGTAGTTTTTAGCCTGTTCAGATGGTCCCCAACTGATGGTGGTTCAGTTTCCAAACTTTTTACTTTATAATAATGTGAAACTGATAAAATATTCAGTAGAAACTGTACTTCAAAGCTTGAATTTTGGTCTTCTCTCAGGCTCACAATGTATAATGATATTTTCTTGTGATCCTGGGCAGTGGTGGCAAGCCACACCTCCCAGTCAGCTATGTCACGAAGGGAAACAATCACTGCGCTTCAGCCACTCTGTACCCATATAATCATTCTTTAATTTTTTTAATCTAGTTAATTTTAATTGAAGGATAATTGCATTGCAATATTGGTTTGATCTCTGCCTTACATCAACATGAATTAGCCAGAGGTGCACAAATGTCCTCTTCCTCTTGAGATTCCCTCTCCTCTCAACCTATCCCACCTCTCTAGGTTATTAAAGGGCTCCAGTTTGAGTTCCCTGAGGCAGACAGCAAATTTCTATTGGCTATCTATTTTACATACGGTAGTGTATATGCTTCTATGCTACTCTCTCCACTTATATTATGTGCTCCTTCCCCACCCCCACCCTTGTTTATAAGTCTGGTCTCTACGTATGTGTCTTCATTGCTTCCCTGCAAATAGAATCGTCTGTACCATCATTCTAGATTGCATATATATATATATGATATATATTTGTTTTCCCCTTTCTGACTTACTTCACTCTCATATAGTCATTCTTTATATAATTTTCAATACAGTATTTAATACATCTCAGGATATATTCAACACTTTATTGTAAAATAGGCTTTGTGTTAGGTGATTTTAGGGGTCAAATTTGTGTCTGAAAGTCTCCTACATTGGCAAACAGATTATTTATCACTAGCGCCACCTGGGAAGCCTCTTGCTTAGGTGATTTTGCCCAATTTAGGCTAATGAAAGTGTTCTTAACACATTTAAGGTAGGTTATCAGGATGCAATCCATTTTAAGTCAAGAACTTTAATACTGAAGTCAACTAGAACACAGCAATGAGAATGTCAACACTTTTCAGGCATTCTTAGTAGCTTTGAATTTAGAAATTCATAAGTTTTCTAAAAGCAGTGGTAACATACTAAAATGACACATGGCATTCCAAGCTATATTTACATAATTACAGTGGATATGATTAATATCTATTGCATTAATTCTTGTTTTATCAATATCTCTTATGGCTGATTGACTCAATTTGCTAGTTGGTTGGGTATGTTCAAGAAATGATCCAAATTTTCTTTTCATTTCAGTTAAAGAATTAGAGAAAATTAATTTTGATTTGTTGAGAGGCTAAAGTTCTCTCTTAAGTGGCAATCTCCTTGGTCTTCTAGGCTAAACCCTAAACTGAGTTGCAATACATTTTTTGAAGCTTTGCCTCATTTTATTCTTTTAATTTTAAATTAAGGACAAATCTTGGACCATAAATACATAGAAGATAAAACTATATTGAGCTTAGGAGTTTTGTCTGCTCAGTAGTTGAGTAGTTCAAATTTTTATCTATTAACAAACTTGAGAAAAAAAGCATATAATAGAGGTAGTAGTGGAAACCAACACAGGGGAAATCTGACTGCAACTCTGTCTGAATATTAATAATACCCTGTAGTCTGACTCCAAAACTAGCAATATTTTATGAATGGGAAATTTCTTTTGTGGCTTGTTTACTCCAATGATATGAATTTGGAAGGGGGTAGGTAGGCCTGAAGAATCTTTCTCTGACAAGGCTTTCCTCTGGGGTCTGCTTAGTTTTGAAGCCAGGCATGTTAGTAAGAAAAGCTTGAGTAACAGGATAAGTTTCATATTTAAACTCTGAAAAGTTTGATATGCTTTAATAAGCTTGAGCATAGATTAGACTTGTACAGGGAGACAAGTTTGAGGCATAAGAGCACAGAGCAGAAATAAATTTGGATGAGGTATTTTTATATTGTAAGGGGATACTTCTCAGGATTAGTTTTACTTTTCATTCTATTTAATATGTAATAAGTAATATTAACAAAGGTATCAGACTTTTGAACTTAACTGATTATAGGTGACTCTTGAACAAGGTGGAGGTTAAGGGCACTAACCGCCATATCTGTGGTTTGACACCCTTGGATTCACCCATCCCTGGCTTGTATAGTACTGTAGTGTGTATTTATTGGAAAAAAAACATGTATAAGTAAACTCATGCAGTTCAAACCCATGTTGTTTAAAGGTCAATTATATTTTCACAGGAATGGGCATAATTTTTGTCCTTACCAATTTTAGTAAGCAAGGATTAGCAGACAGTATGGTAATTGCTGAAATAATGTGTGAGTGCCAATAACAAAGCCTTCTGTTAAAATGTTGAGCGTTTATTGGATAAAGGGTTCCTGCATTTTTTATTGTCATCTTTTTCCCCACAGTGCTTTTGACACGTTTTCATGTTACTTCAGCTTCTTGTTGGATTTCTGTCAAATAGGATTTTTTTCAGTACAAGCTTACTTCACTTTATTGCACTCTATTGCACATCTCAAATAATCATAGTTCTACAGATTGAAGGTTTGTGGCAACCTTGTGTTGAGAAAGCATTGGCACCGTTTTTCCAACAGCATTTGCTCACTTCAAGTCTCTGTGTTGCATGTTGGTTATCCTCACAATATTGCAAACTTTTTTATTATTATAATGTATATATGGTGATCTGTTTTCAGTGATCCTTGATGTTATTGTTGTGATTGTTTAGGGGCATCACCGACCACTCCTATTTAAGATGAACTCGATTGATAAGAGTTATGTGTGTTCTGACTGCATCACCAGCTGGCTGTTCCCTGTTTCTCTCCTTTTTTTCAGGCCTCCCTATTTCCTGAGACACAATAATTCAGTTCAGTTCAGTTCAGCCACAGTCATGTCCAACTCTGTGATCCCATGGACTGCAGCTCATCAGGCCTCCTTGTCCATAACCAACTCCCAGAGCTTATCCAAACTCATGTCCATTGAGTCGGTGATGCCATCCAACCACCTCATCCTCTGTCATCCCCTTCTCCTCTCGCCTTCAATCTTTCCCAGCATCAGGGTCTTTTCCAGTGAGTCAGTTCTTTGCATCTAAGCCAATGAATAATCCAACAATGGCCTCTGAGTGCTCTCGTTAAAGGAAATGTTGCTGTCTCTCACTTTAAATTCAAAGCTAAAAATGCTTAAGCTTTGAGACAAACGCATGTTGAAAGCTGACTTATGCTGAAAGCTTGACCTCTTGTGCCAAACAGTTAGCCAAGTAATGAATGCAAAGAGAAGTTCTTGAAGAAAAGTAAAAGTGCTACTCTAGTGAACACACTAGTGATAAGAAAGCAAGGCAGGCTTATTGCTGATAAAGAAAAAGTTTTAGTGGTCTGGATAGAAAACCTAACTAGCAACAACATGCCGGTAAACCAAAGCTTAATCCAGAGGAAGGCCCTAACTTTTTCAGTTCTGTGAAGGCTGAGAGAAGTTACAAAGCTGCAAAAAAAAAAGTTTGAAGCTAGCATAGGTTGGTTTATGAGTTTTTTTTTTAATTTATTAATTTATTTTAACTGGGGGATAATTACTTTATAATATTGTGGTGGTTCTTGCCACATATCTACGTGAACCAGCCATAGGTGCACAAGTGCCCCCCATCCTGAACCCCTCTCCCTCTCCATCCCCACCCCACCCCTCTGGTTTGTCCCAGAGCACAGAATTTGAGTGCCCTGATTCATATCAAACTTGCACTGTTCGTCTGTTTTACATACGGTAATATACATGTTCCAAAGTCTGTTTTTATTTTTTTAGCTGTCCTTTACATCTGTGTCTCTTTTGCTGCCCTGCATATAAGATTGTCATTACCATCTTTCTAAATTCCATATACAGTGTTAGCATACTGTATTGATATTTCTCTTTCTGGCCCTGGGCTTTTGTTGGTTGGAAGATTTTTGATTACAGTTTTGATTTCTGTGTTTGTGATTTGTCTGTTCAGATTTTCTATTTATTCCTAGTTCAATTTTGGAAGGTTATACTTTTCTAAGAATTGTCTATTTCTTCCAAGTCGTCCATTTTATTGGCATATAGTTGCTTAATGCTCTTATGACCTTTGGTATTTCTGTGTTCTCTGTTGTGATTTCTCTATTTCCATTTCCAATATTACTAATTTGATCCTTCTCCTTTTTTATTTTTTATTTTTCTTTTCTTGAAGAGTCTGGCTAATAGTTTGTCTATTTTATTTATCTTCTCAAAGAACCAGCTTTTTGTTGATATTTGCTATAGCGACCTTCATTTCTTTTTCTTTTATTTCTGTTCTGATTTTTGTGATTTTTGTTCCTTCTGCTAACTTCGGGGTTTTTCTGATCCTTTTTTCTAGTTACTTTAGATGTAAAGTTAGGTTGTTTATGTGATGCTTCTCTTGTTTCTTGAGGTAGGCTAGTACTGCTATTTAACCTCCCTCTTAGCACTGCTTTTACTGAATCCCATGGACTTTGGGTTGTTGTATTTTCATTTTCATTTGTCTTCATGCATATTTTGATTTATTCTGTGATCTGTTAGCTATTCAGAAGTGTGTTGTTTAGCCTCCATATGTTTGTGATTTTCATAGCTTTTTTTCCTGTAGTTTTTTTTTTTTTGATCTGTAATCTTACCTCATTATGATCAGAAAAGATGCTTGAAATGATTACAATTTTTTAAAAATTTACCAAAGCTAGATTTGTGGCCCAGGGTGTGATCTATCCTGGAGAATGTCCCGTTTTGTGCACTTGAGAAAAAGGTGAAATCCATTGTTTAGGAATGAAATGCCCTGTAGATATCACTTAGGTCTAAACTGGCCCATTGTATCATTACAGCTTGTGTTTCCTTGCTAATTTTCTGTTTGGTTGATCTATCCATAGGTGTGAGTGGAGTATTAAACCCCCTCACTATTATTGTGTTACTCTTAATTTCCCCTTTCATACTTGCCAACATTTGCCTTATGTATTTTTGAGGTGTTCCTATGTTGGGTGCATATATATTTGTAATTGGTGTATCTTCTTGTTGGATTGATCCATGATCATTATGTAGGGTCCTTCTTTATCTCTTATCATGGCCTTTATTTCTTTTTTTTTTTTTTATTGTTTTTGCCATACATTGTCATGATATCACCATGGGTTTACATATGCTTCCCCTCCGGATCCCCCCTCCCTCCTCCCTCCCCCCCGGGAAATCTCGCTGCACCAGCCCCGAGCATCAATCCTGGGCTGGCGATTGATTAGACACATGACAATTAACATGCTTCAATGCCCTTCTCCCATATCATCCCACCCTTACCCTCATCCACAAAGTCCACGAGTCTGTTCTATACATCTGCGTTCCTTTTGTTGTCTCCCATGTTGGGTTCTCATTACTGTCTTTCTAAATTCCATATATATGTGTTAATATACTGTATTGTTGTTTTTGCTTCTGGCTTACTTCACTCTGGATAATGGGCTCCAGTTTCGTCCATCTGAGTAGAATTGCTTCAAATGAATTTTTTTTTAATGCTGAGTAATATTCCATTGTGTATATGTACCACAGCTTTCTTATCCATTCATCAGTTGATGGGCATCTAGGTTGTTTCCATGTCTTAGCTATTGTAAACAATGCAGCGATGAACATTGGGGTACACGTGGCTCTTTTAATTCTGGTTTCCTCGGTGTATATGCCCAGCAGTGGGATTGCATGGCCTTTATTTCAAAGTCTATTTTATCTGATACAAGTGTCACCACTCCTGCTTTCTTTTGGTCTCCATTTCCATGAAATATCTTTTTCTAGCCCTTCACTTTCAGTCTGTATGTGTCCCTAGGTTTGAGGTGGGTCTCTTGTAGAGAGCATATATAGGGGTTTTGTTTTTGTATCCATTTGGCCAGTCTTTGTCTTTTGGTTGGAACATTTAACCATTTACATTTAAGGTAATTATTGATAAGTAGGATCCCATTACCATTTACTTTGCTGTTTTGGGTTCATTTTTATAAACCTTTTCTGTCTTTCCTGTCTAGAGAAGATCCTTTAGCATTTCTTGAAGAGCTGGTTTGGTGGTACTGAATTTTCTGTAAAGTTTTTGATTTCTCCTTCATATCTGAAGGAGACCCTTCCTGGGTAGTGTAATCTTGATTGTAGGCTTTTCTCTTTCATCACTTTAAGAATGTCCTGCCATTCCCTTCTGACCTGACGAGTTTCTATTGAAAGGTCAGCTGTTATCCTTATAGGGATCTCATTGTGTGTTATTTGCTGCTTTTCCCTTGATGCTTTTAATATTTGCTCTTCATGTTTAATTTTTGTTAGTTGGATTAATATGTGTCTTGTGGTGTTTCACCTTGGATTTATCCTGCTTGGGACTCTCTGGGTTTCTGGGACTTGGGTGGCTATTTCCTTCCCCATTTCAAGGAAGTTTTTGACTATTATCTCCTCAAGTATTTTCTCATGCCCTTTCTTTTTGTCTTCATCTTCTGAGACACCTATGATTTGAATATTGGGTCATTTAACATTGTCCCAGATGTCTCTGAGGTTGTACTCATTTATTTTTATTCTTTTTTCCTCTCTGTTTCATTTGTTTCCACCATTCTATCTTTCACCACACTTATCCTTTCGTCTGCCTCAGTTATTCTACTGTTAGTTCCCTCCAGAATGTTTTTAATCTCAGTTATTACATTGTTCATTATTGATTAACTCTTCTTTATTTCTTATAGGTCCTTGTTAAACATTTCTTGCATCTTCTCAATCCTTGTCTCTAGTCTATTTATCTAACAAAACTCTATTTTGTTTTCAAGATTTTGGATCATCTTTTCTATAATTATTTTGAATTCCTTTTTTAGGTAGACTCCTTATCTCCTCCTTTTCTGTTTGGTTTGGTGGGTTTTTATCATGTTCCTTCACCTGCTTAATATTTCTCTGCCTCTTTATTTTGTTTAGAATGCTGTGTTTGGGGTGCCCTTTCTGCAGGCTGGAAAGTCATAATTTCTCTTAATTGTGGAGGCTGCTCCCTGTGGGTGGGGGTTGGACCAGTGATTTGTTAAGGTTTCCTGGTTTGGGGAACTTGTTTCTGTGTTCTGGTGGGTGGAGCTGGATCTCTTCTCTCTGGAATGTAATGAAGTGTCCAGTAGTGAATTTTGAGGTGTCAATGGGTTTGATATGGCTTCTGGCAGCCGACATTTTAATGTTCAGGGTTGTGTTTCTGTTTTTCTGGAGAATTAGTGTGGTGCATCTTGTGCTGGAACTTTTTGGCTTGGATCTTGGTTTCAGTTGGTAAAGCTTGGTTTCAAGATTCAGTTGGTGGAACTTGGTTTCAGTGTAGGTATGGAGACTTTTGGGTGGGCTCTTGTCTATTAATGTTCCCTGGAGCCAGGAGTTCCCTGACATTCTGAAGTTCTGGAGTTGAGCCTTCTGCCTCTGGGTTTCAGTTGTCATCTTATAGTAGCCTCAAGATTTCTCCACTCATACAGCTCAGAAGACAAAACCCCTAGGTTAATGGTGAAACAATTCTACACAACCAGGAACACCCAGAGAGATTCACAGAGTTACATAGAGAAGAGAAGAGGGAAGTGGGAGATAGAGGTGACCAGGAAGAGAAAATAAAGGGTCAAAAGAGGAGAGAGAAATCAAGCTTATAGTCAAATTTCTTATAGAGAAGTTTCACTTATAGTCAAATCCATAAGTGAAAGTGGATACTGAAGATTAGATTCTTAAAGGTACAAAATTGATAGCAAATACCAAAAAGCAAAGATTAAAAACCTAGAATAGAGGTTAGACTTTCAAAAATACAATATAAAAATGTAAAACAAAATCAATCACAAAAATTAAAAAAATATATATGGAATTTGTTTTTAAAAAAGATGATTTTTTTTAAAGAAAGGTAATAGTCGGGTATAAAAA
The DNA here is from genome assembly GCA_007570785.1 of Antilocapra americana. NCBI lineage: Eukaryota > Metazoa > Chordata > Mammalia > Artiodactyla > Antilocapridae > Antilocapra > Antilocapra americana. The sequence continues at coordinate 7,254,274 of ML664170.1, read as the reverse complement.
TGAAAGTTGAAGGAGTAATAAAATAACTATTTTTTTAATATTAAAAAGTAATAATAGTAAAAATATATCTTGTAATTTCTCTGGAGCTTTTGTGGGCAGTGTTCTCTGGTGCTTCGCAAGAGCACAGACCCAGGAGGGCTGTGTATTTTGTGCCCTTCCCAGATCCAAGTGCCCAGGTGACTGAATGCTTGGCAAGCACACTGTCCCGGGTGGGGCATGAATCTTATTTGCCTTCCTAGTCCCAGCCACCCTGTTTCCCAAGTGTGCCATGTGTCTTCTCTGGGGAGCTGATCTCAGGCTGTGACACTCCTGGCCAATGTGAATCATCCAGGATCCCAGGAAGATGTGATTGACAACTGGCAGCCTGCTCACAGTTTGGTGAAAGATGCGGTCTCTGGGTCTGAGATTGCAGCAGCCCCTTGCCTTCCACTTCTGGTGGTTTCACACCTGCTTATCTGCCTCTGGGGAGGGAGGGCCCAAAATGGCAGCCAGCTTCTTCTCCTCTGGTATTTGATAGAGCGCAAGACTTTGTTCTGTGAATGCACCAAGGGTCACGGACTGGCATTAGAGCCTTTTGCGGGAGAGGTCCTTTTATTTACTTATTTATTTATTTTGTCTCTCTGGCAATCCCACAGTTTGGGTTGCTATGTCATATTAGTGCCCTCAGATTGTCACCAGGGCATTCAAGCCCAGTCCCTACCATAAGGACCATTGATGCAGCCCATGCCTCCTTGCTCAGCCCCGCCTCCCCATCCCACTCCCTTGCTGCTGGTGGTTGCAAGTGTCTGAGCTGCTTATCTTCTGGTAGTTGTGACTGGGTGCATTCTGAGTTGTTTCTTTTTTTCCCCCAGTTATGTTGCCCTCTGAGATTCCAAAGCTCCCCACAGGCTCGCCTATTGGAGGGTTTCCTATTGTGTGGAAACTTCTCCTCCTTCATGACACCCCCCCCGGGATGAGTCTCCATTCCTAAATCCTTTGTCTCTGTTTTTACTTTTTATATTTTGTCCTACCTCCTTTTGAAGAGATTGGACTGCCTTTCTGAGTGCTTGGTGTCCTCTGCCAATATTCAGAAGTTGTTTTGTGGAAGTTGCTCAACATTCAAATGACTTTTTGATGAATTTGTAGGGGAGAAAGTAGTCTCCCTGAAAGAAGCCATGTCCATAACATAATAGTCAAAGGTGAAGCAGCAAGTGCTGATGGAGAAACTGCAACAGGTTATCCAGAAGATCTAGCTAAGATAATTAATGAAAGTGGTTATACTCAGCAACAGGTTTTCAATGTAGATGAAACAGACCTCTAATTGGAATCAGATGCCACATCTAGGACTTTCATAACTAAAGAAGGAAACCAATGCCTGATTTCAACTCTTCAAAAGACAGAATGACTCTCTTGTTTGGGGCTAATGCAACTTGAGACTTTGAGTTGAAGTCACAGCTCATTTACCATTTTGAAACTCCCAAGGCCTTTAAGAATTACGCTGAATCTATTCTGCTTATCCTCTGTTAGTGAAATAAGTTGTAGATGGTGGCACACTTATTTATAACATAGCTTGTTGAGTATTTTATACTTGCTGTCGAAACCTACTGCTCAGAATAAAAGGATTCTTTTCAGAACATGACTGCTCATTGACAATGCACCTGATCATCAAGAGTTCAGATGGAAATGTACAGTGAGATGTACATGCAGATTTTCGCATCTGCTAACACAAAATCCATTCTGCAGCCATGCACCAAGAAGTGATTTTGACTTTTATATCTTATTATTTAATAAGTAAATTTTATATAGCTATAGCACTAGTGGCAAAACAAAAACAAAAAACCTTGCCAACACAGAAGACATAAGAGATGTGGGTTCAATCCCTGGTTTGGGAAGATCCCTGGGGAAGGAAATGGCAACCCACTCCAGTATTCTTGCCTGGAAATCCCAGGGACAGAGGACCCTTAAGAGCTATAGTCCATAGGGTTGCAAAGAGTTGGAATGACTGAAGTGGCTTAACACACACATGCAGTATAGATATGGGCACACACATTTATTCTTCTGATGAATCTGAGCAAAGTAAATTGAATAGACTTTTGGAAGGAATTCACCATTCTAGATACCATTATGTGCATTTGTGATTCATTGGAAGAGGTCAAATATCAACATTAACAGGAATTTGGAAGAAGTTGATTCCAACTCTCATGGATGACTTTGAGGGGTTCAAGAGTTCAGTGGAAGAAGTGACTGCAGTTGTGGTAGAAATAACAAGAGAACTGGAATGAGAAGTGGAACCTGAAGATGTGACTGAATTGCTACAATCTCATGATTAAACTTTAATGGATGATGGGTTGCTTCTCATGCGTGAACAACAAAAATGTTGTTTCTTGATATGGATCTACTGCTGGTGATGATGCTGTGAAGATAGCTGAAAAGACAACAAAGGATACAGGATATTACATAAATCTAATTGATAAAGCAGCAGGGCATAAGAGAGTTGACTCCAATTTGAAAGGTCTACTGTAGATACAATGCTACCAAATAGCATTGCATACTACAGAGAAATCATTCATGAAAGGAAGTCAGTTGATGTAGCAAACTTCACTGTCATGTTATTTTAAGAAATTGCCATGGCCATCTCTGCTATCAACAATCACGACCCTAATCAGCCAGCAGCCATTAGCATCAAGGCAACACCTCCATTAGCAAAAATAGTAAGACTCTATGAAGGCTGGTTAGCATTTTTTGTTAATAAAGTATTTTTAAAGTATGCATATTTTTATACATAATATTATTACACACTTAATGGATTATAGTATAATATAAACGTGACTTTTATATGTACCAGGAAACCACAAAATTTGTGTAACTTGCTTTACTGCAATATTCATTTGATTTCAGTGATCTGGAACTGAATCTACAAGATCTCTGAAGTATGCCTGTATTCGTGTTGCCACTGATACAGGAAAAGTGAATAATTTTAAACATTAAAATGTTATTGAGATATTTCTTTATGATGCAGTGTTTGTAAAGTAGCATTCCCAGGATAATAAGCATTCTTTGGGGAAAAAAATTTAGTAAATAGCCAAGTAATTTCTCACATAAAACAAGGAAAGGTAGTGCTATCTGGGTTAAACTATCAAAAATATCATCACAACAATAACTACCCATTATCTTTACCAACCAGAAGCTACTCATTTTTATTCATACTGATCTAGCTATACACTTCAGTATAAAGAGGGATTTTTTTCATTGTTCTATTGTTATGAATTAAGTCATCAATTTTTTTCTGACTTTTATCTTAATGGTTTGAAATAAAGAGTCAGATGCATGGCTTTTCAATTTCTTTTACTACTTTATTTTATTACTTGGTTATTTAAGGTCAAAAGATTTCCATTTCCAAAATACATAAGAGAAATAATAAAGCAATAAAATATAGACTTAGATAATATGGACATTTTTCTTAAAGGTGTCAACATGATTTACAAATTATTAAAAAGGCAGTAAAATGTGAACTCACATAGCATAAACTTTACCTTAAACTGTCAGATACATGATTTTAAAGCTATTTTATTAATATATCACTGCTATAATTATTTTTCTTATCTACAGAGAGGTAAAATGAAGTAAAAGCTAGTTGTCCAAGAAATCACTGGAATTGGAAACACTAGATGTTCATGTATTAATTTTGCTTCATTTACCTGAAGTCTGTATTTCTTCTGTGATATGTAAGGTCAAGGCTATATAGTCAAAGAGCTGAAGGGAAGGTGAGGGCTTTCTCATTGAATGAAACTCCAAACATCATTTTTAGTTATCTAGAGAATTGAATATAAGGTGCTCTGTGCTTCCCAGGGGGCTCAGTGGCAAAAGCCTCTGTCTGGTAATGCAGGATATGCGGGTTCTGATCTCTGGGTATGGAAGATCCCATGGAGGTGATACTGATAGCCCACTCCAGTGTTCTTGCCTGGAGAAACCCATGGAAGGAGAAGCCTGGTGGACTATAGTACATAGGATCACGAAGAGTCTGATATGGCTGAACAGTTGACACACATGCATATAGAAGATAATTGCTTTCGTTTTCAGTTAGCTAGAGTGATCCTGGCTATAATGTTCTCTTCTTTTGATTTTCTCTTCAAAGTAGGATTTCCAAATCTCTACAAAATCCGAAACAGTGGTTCTCATATAAGTAACTTACCATCTCCATAGAAATCCTATCATAATTTATTTGTAAAAAAATATATCTACATTCTAAAATAGTTCTTTATGAGAAGAATATTCCTGAAGGAAAAATAATTTGCACATCCCTCAGAGAAAATGCTGTTAAATAATGCATTATGGGTGCAGACATTTTTCCTTGTCTTTGTGATTTTTCCATGATTAATTTTAGAGCAAAATCATTTCAGAACAGAAGAGCATCAGGAATAATCAGTGCAGAAGTGGCTCTGTTGAGGACTGTTAAGTGAAAAGCCACCAAATGAAGCACTCATCCATGTTTGCAAAACCATTTTCATCCCCAGGAGGCTTGCAGCACTCGGCATTTCTAGAAAACTACAACAAAAGTGGTGCGAGAGAGTATTGTGCTTTTTGCCAAGTAATGTTTCCTAAAGGCAATAGACACTCCAGAATATAATGGAAAATAAATAATGATGATAGTATGTTCCATCATCACTATATTCTCTAATACTTAGTGTTAAATATATACAAACATATAAGCCAATTGTGATAATAACTCCTTTATTAGCACCTGTTATCAAAGATCTTTGAAGTTAAAGTTTGGAAGATAAGGGGAAAACAAGACTGTGCTTCTTAAAATGATATTTTGAAATATCCTGAATTTGGGTGGGTGAAGAGCTTGAAACATTAGGGCACAGCAAAATGGTTTTGAAATGTTTTCTTGTTCAAAATACATTTATCAGAACACTTAATCAATCATCTTATATCTCATGCCTGCAGTGTTCCCCGGTGGCTCAGATGGTAAAGAACCCACCTGCCAATGAAGGAGATGTAAAAGATGCAGGTTTGATCCCTGGGTCGGGGAGATCCTCTGGAGAAGGAAATGGCAACCCACTCCAATATTCTTGCCTGGAGAACCCCACGAATAGAGGAGTCCAGTGGGCTTCAATTCATGGGGCCACAAAGAGTCAGACATGTCTGAGTGACGAAGCACACATGTGGCTTATTATTCTATGTTGGGTAATTTTTTTAATCCATGTGGCAGTAGTAAAAGAGCTGATTAGAAGAGTGCATAAATTCTGAGATCTCCCCTTCCCTGTACTGAAATTCCTTTGTAAAGCAAATGCTAGTCCTTCAGGCTAATAATAAGGAGTAGAATTCCTTTGTTCATTAGATATGCAGCAGTAAAATGGGTAGCATAGCCATAGAAATATATTTGCAGTATGTTTTCTTTGCACAATATGCATACAAATATTGCCATTCCCATGTGACCAAATTAGTATTGTATAGTAGAATACACATAGTCTTTTGTAGGTTTCTCTGACCTCTCACTGGCACTTATTTCAGACAATAATTACCATATTAGAAATGGCTTTATCTTTTGCAATCATTTTAAATTTTAGACATCATCCTAGTACTTTTAATATCTTAAAAAGTCTTTTTCTACTTAAATTTTAAGACAATAATTTTCCCCTGGAGGACTCATGCTGGGGAATTTCACCTGTTCTGAAGCAAATGCTTCACTGAAATAAGTCTTATCTCCTAAGGGATGTCAGAAAACAAGCAGCTACTTAGCTCTTTTGGCTTAAGCGCAAAGAAATTCAATGAAAGGAACAAACAGAAACTAATCTAGTGATGCTTTTAGAAAATATACTAATGACAGAAATTGTATAGGTCATCATCGTTGTCATCATTATCATCATCAATATCATTACATGTAGCACTTCCTATGTACCCAGCTCTGTTCAAATAGCTGTACCTGTATTAACACAGAAGGCTTTGAAGTAAATAACATTATCATCTCTATTTTTCACTTGAGAGAAAGGAGGCACTATCGGTTAAGAAACTTTTCTAACTACTCAGAGAGCAGGTGCTAGAAATCGGATTTGATCCCAAGCAGTCTAACTTCAGAATCAGCCTTTAATTGTCATGTTTTAGCTTTGTACTTCAGTATAAGTTTCTATTCAATTGTTTTGTCTAATTTTGCTTTTTGGACAGCAAACATGCATTTCAACTTTGATATTGTTTTCAAACTTTTATGGGGGCCTTGAAGAAATTTTAAATAATAAAAAATTGCAGTTGCTACAAAATTCTCAGCACATTATCTTTTGAAAAGTTGTATCAAGCCTACATTTGTCTCTGGCCTAACTTTTTCTGAATCACTGGTCACAGGATCTGAATAAGGCTTATCTTATATTATTGCCATGTTCACTTTATAGAAATAACCATTGTAGCACATGATCTACCTTTCTTATGGATTCTACTGAATGATGAGCTTAGATACTTGTTCAAACCATTTTATTTGCCTTTGCCTTTAATATTGTCTATCAGTAAATAAGGAGGCAGAATATTCTTTTGTGTATAGTGCAAATATTAGGACTTCATACTTGTAAAATGTAGTTTTGAATTTTAGCCCACTGTCTATTAAAAAAAAGCCAATAAGATGTGCTTGTGTTATAGCTATTTTGTAAATCGGAACCATCTTCCAAATCAGTAAGTGTTGTGTTAACTTTGTCTTTAAATATTTTTAAAATTTGGGTTAAGAAAGACTGAATGATAGAATTTAGCAAGAGGCAAAAGGAAAAAATGACCTCTGATCATTAGATCAAATGCAGTTGAATTTTTGACCTGGGTGTGATGGTCTTATACACTGTTAATGACTAAATTGATCTATTTCTTGTTGATTTCCGGGGTTTTTTTGGGCAGTTTTAAGGATCAATTTTTGCTTTACTGTTCAAGTTGTCATGTAGTTTATTTGATATAGTCACTGAAAAGTAAAGGATTGTTCAACTATCAATCAGGGATATGTCTCAGATAGACAATAAGGAAGTTAGAACATTGAGTTAAAAAACTCATTGATATTGAAGAACATAATACTTTTATATTTTGTTTAATCAGATTGGCTACTTACATTTATAAAATTTTGTAGATTTGCACTTGTTAAATGCCTCTTGGTATACAGTGATAATCTAGATTCTGTGCCAATGCCAAGTCAGGCAAAGAACTGATAGCTTTAGGTTTATAATGTAGGACCAAAAAATAAGCATAATTTTAAAATACAAGTTTAAATAATAAATATATACATATGTGGAACAAGAAAGTATAACTATTTTGCGGTGTCAAGAATCAGTTGATATATTTAACAAAGGGGATTAGAGAGGTCATTTTGCCTTCTTTCTAGTCAGAGATAATTAACCAATGGGGCATGTTTTTATAGAAGTTGGAGAGAGGGGAAAATACTTATTAGTAGGCTTTACTTGGTATTAATAAATATATTCTAGGACTAGATTTTAACATGGAAGACACATGGAAATAATATCACAGGAGGCACAGTAAAATGTGGACCTGGCAATAGACATAAATTAACAGAAGGGGAACTCTATTTCATTTCTTTCCAGGCTGGCAATATTTCCTTCCTTCTACTAACTCTAAACTTGTTTGTTCTTCTTATTCTACTTCCCTTAGGTATAAAGTTAGACTGACTATTGAGAGAGTTCTTGAGGTAGACCTGTATAACTATGAACTTCTCTTTTAGAACTGATTTTGCTGCATCCCATAGACTTTGGAAGCTTGTGATTTAATCTCCATTTGTCTCAACATATTTTTAAATTTTCTCTTCAGCTGTTTAGTAGCATGTTGTTTGGCCATCACGTATTTGTGTTTTTTCACTTATTTTCTTGTAAGTTGATTTCTAATTTCATACTGTGCTGATTGGAAAAGTTGCTTGGTATTCCATTCTTCCTAAATGTATTGAGGTTGTTTTGTGGCCTAACATGTGATCTCATCTGGAAAATGTTCCATGTGCACTTGGAAAAAAAGGTAAATTCTGCAGTTTTTGGATTGAATTATCTGTATATATCTATTACATTTATCTGGTATAATGTATTGTCTAAAGCCAGTATTTCTTTATTGATTTTTGCATGGATGATCTATGCATTTGATATAAATGGAGTTATTAAAGTTCCCTACAATTACTGTATTGCTATCAATTTCTTCCTTTATGTCTGTTAATATTTGCTTTGCATATTAAGGTGATCCTATGTTGGGCACATAAATATTTATGAATATTATATCCTCTTCTTAGATTGACCCCTTTATCATTATGCATTGCTCTTCTTTGTCTTTTTTGCTTTTTTTACAGTCTATGTTTTAAGGTATATTTTGTCTGATATGAGTAATGCTACCAGCTTCCTGTTCATGACCATTTTCATGGAAAAATCTTTCTCTCACTTCACTTTCAGTCTGAATGTATCCTTATAGCTGAAGGGAGGGAGTCTCTTTTAGGAAGTATATGTATGGGCCTTGTTTTTTTTACCATTCTGTCGCCATATATTTTTTGATTGGAATATTTCATCAATTTACATTTAAAATAGTTTCTAGTCAATATACATTTATTGCCATTTAGCTGTTTCCTGATTGCTTTTGTAGTTTCTTTGAATTCTTGTCTTTTCTTTGTCTCTTCCTCTGAGATTTGGGAAGGGTTATGTTTTATTGTTTCCTTTCCCCATTTTTTGTGTATCTATACAAGTTTTTGCTTGTGGTTACTATAAGGTTTACACAAAAGTGAAAGCATTAGTTGCTCAGTGTGCCCCACCCTTTGCAACCCCATGGACTATAATCTTCAGGTTCCTCTGTCCCTGGTATTTTCCAGGCAAGAATACTAGAGTGAGTAGCCATTCCCTTCTCCAGGGGATCTTCCCAACCCAGGAATGGAACCTGGATCTTCTGCATTGCAAGTGAATTCTTTACCATCTGAGCCACCAGGGAAGCCCAAGGTTCATATATATCAACTGATAAAGAGAGCAATTTACTTAAGCCAATAGTTGTTTAAGTTCAAATGCATCCTAATAGCACTACGTTCTTACTCCTCCAGAATATTTTATATTTTTTTATATCATATATACATCTTTTGGCTTTTTGTATTCTTTAATTACTAATTGTAGCTGTAGTTGATTTTACTACTTTTGTCTTTTAACCTTTTAGCATCATACTTAATAGTAAAACATTAAAAGCTTTTCAGGTAAGATTGGGAACAAAAAAAGATGCTTATTCTCACCACTTTTATTTAACATAGTGTTGGAAGTCCTCACTACAGCAATAAAAAAAATAAAAATAAATAAAATGCATCTAAATTGGAAAGAAAGTAGTAAAACCATCACTGTTTGAAGATGACATGATCCTTATATAGAGGACCCTAGAGACACCATCAAAAAATATTAGAACTAATAAATGAATTCAGTAAATTATAGGATATGAAATTAATATGCAGAAATTTGTTGCATTTCTATACACTCTTATTAGACTATCAGAAAAATAAGTGAGTAAAATCTCATTTCTAATTGCATAAAAAGGAATACTTAGGAATAAATTTACCAAGGAGGAGAGAGATGTATATTCTGAAAATTACAAGCTATTGATAAAAGAAATTGAAAATGGCACAGTTAAATGGAAAGATAAAACTGTTATGGACTGTAACAATTATTATTGTTAAAGTGTCCAGATTACCCAAAGCAATATACAGATTCAAAGCAATCTCTATCAAAATGTTCACAGAGTTTTCCACAGAACTAGAACAAATAATCCTAAAATTTGAATTGAACCACAAAACACACTGAATATTCCAAAAAGCTTTGAGAAAGAACAACAAAGCTGAAGATATCAAGATCCTTGGTTTCAAATTATACTACAAAGTTATAGTAATCAAAACAGCATGCTATTGGCACAAAAAGAGACACATAGAAGAATTGAAATAGATAGCCCCCAAATAAATCCACACACATATGGTCAAATAATCTATGTCAAAGGAGGCAAGAATATACATTGGGGACAGTCCTTTCAATAAATGATGTTGGGAAAACTGGGCAGCTAGATGGAAAATGGCAAAACTGAACTGCGTTCTCACATCATATACAAAATAAATTCAAAATGTTAAATCTTAAATATAAGGTCTGAAACCATACCAATTCTAGAAGGATACAAAGGTAGGCTACTTGTTGACATCAATCTTACCAATAATTTTTTTTGACATATCTTCTTAGGCAAGGAAAACAAAAACAAAAATAAACAAATGTAATGACATTAAACCATTTATAAAATATTTTACAAAGTGAAGGATACTATCAACAGAACAAAAAAGCAACCTACTGAAAGGGAGAAGATATTTTCAAATGCTATGCTTGATAAGGAGTTCTTACCTAAAATCTATAAACTCATACAACTCAACATCAAAAATTCAATTAAAAATGGACAGAGAACACAAATAGATGCTTTTCCAAGGAAGATATACAATATAGCCAAGAGGCACATAAAAAGATGCTCAATACTACTGATCATATGGGGAAAAAAAATCAAAACACAATGATATATCACCTCATATCTGTCAGAATGATGACAATGTATGGCAAAACCAACACAATAAAGAAAATTAAAAGAAAAGAATGATGATTATCAAATAGATAGTAACACATATTATTTAACTTATATGCAGAGTATATCACAAGAAACCCTGGACTGGATGAAACACAAGCTGGAGAAATATCAACTTCAGAAATGTAGATGACACTACCCTTTTGGCAGAAAGTGGAGAGCTAAAGAGCCTCTTGATGAAAGTGAAAGAGGAGAGTGGAAAAGTTCACTTAATGCTCAACATTCAGAAAACTAAGATCATGCCATCCAGTCCCATCACTTCATGGCAAATAGATGGGAACAGTGGCTGACTTTATTTTCTTGGGCTCTGAAATCACTGCAGATGGTGACTGAAGCCATGAAATTAAAAGACTCTTACTCCTTGGAAGGAAAGTTATGACCAACCTAGACAGCATATTAAAAAGCAGAGGAATTACTTTGCCAACGAAGGCCTGTCTAGTCCGAGCTATGGTTTTTCCATGAGAGGTGAGCCATAAAGAAAGCTTAGAGCCAAAGAATTGATGCTTTTCAACTGTGGTGTTGGAGAAGACTCTTGCCAGTCCCTCATCCTAAAGGAGATCGGTCCTGGGTGTTCATTGGAAGGACTGATGTTGAAGCTGAAACTCCAATACTTCGGCCACCTGATGCGAAGAGCTGACTCATTTGAAAAGACCCCGATGCTGGGAAAGATTGAAGGAGGGAGGAGAACGGGACAACAGAGGATGAGATGGTTGGATGGCATCACTGACTCAATGGACACAAGTTTGAGTAAATACCAGGAGTTGGTAATGGACAGGGAGGCCTGGCGTGCTGAAATCCATGGCGTCAAAAAGAGTCGGACATGACTGAGTGAATGAACTGAACTGAACTGAATAATTCATATTGGCAAGCATGCAGAGCAGGATTGGTGGGATGGAAAATTTTCAGCCACTATGGAAACAATGTGAAGTTTCCTTAAGAAGTTAAAAATGGAACTACCATACCATCTGATAAAATAAGTCCACTTTGGGTATTTACCCCAAAAATGAAAACATCAATTTGAAAAGATATATAGACATCAGTGTTCATTGCAGCATTTTTTACTGCAGTGTTGTAAATAGTCAAGATGGACAATGAAGTGGTTATTGATAGATCAATGAATAAAGAATATGTAGTTTACACACATACATACATCATTGTGTAATATCGCTCAGTTTTAAGAAAGACTGAATCTTGTTATTTGTGACAAGTGTGGATGGACATAGAGAACATGATGCTAAGTTAAATGTCAGACAGGGAAAGACAAATACTGTCTGATTTCATTTACATTTGGTATCTAAAAAACAAACGAGCAAACCACAAAACAGAAACAAATGTATAGATATACAGAGAACAAAATAGTGGTTTCCAGAGGAGAGGTTATTGTAAGGTGAGTGAAATAGTGGATGGGGATAAAGAGATACATACTTCAAGTTATAAAATAAATAAGCCATGAGAATGTTATGTAAAGCACAGAAATACAGACAATGATATTATAATAATTTTTTATGATCACAGATTATAAGTAGACACTGTGGTGATCATTTTGTAATTTTTAAAAATATCAAATCACTATATTGTATGTCTAAAATAGATATAATATTGTAAGCCAATTATTAGTTCAGTTCAGTTGCTCAGTTGTGTCCAACTCTTTGCGACCCCATGAACTGCATCACGCCAGGCCTCCCTGTTCATCACCAACTCCAGGAGTCCACCCAAACCCATGTCTATTGAGTCGGTGTTGGCATCCAACCATCTCATCCTCCATCATCCCCTTCTTCTCCTGCCCTCAATCTTTTCCAGCATCAGGATCTTTTCAAATGAGCCAGCTCTTCACATCAGGTGGCCAAAGTATTGGAGTTTCAGCTTCAGCATCAGAATTTCCAATGAACACCCAGGACTGATCTCCTTTAGGATGGACTGGTTGGATCTCTTTGCAGTCCAAGGGACTCTAAAGAGTCTTCTCCAACACCACTGTTCAAAAGCCTCCATTCTCCAATGCTCAGCTTTCTTTATAGTCCAACTGTCACACCCATACATGACCACTGGAAAAACCATAGCCTTGACTAGACAGACATTTGATGGCAACATAATGTCTTGGCTTTTCAATATGCTGTCTAGGTTGTTCATAACTTTCTTTCCAAGGAGTAAGCATCTTTTAATTTCATGGCTGCAATCACCATCTGCAGTGATTTTGGAGCCCAGAAAAATGAAGTCAGCCACTGTTTCCACTGTTTCCCTATATATCTGCCATGAAGTGATGGGACAGGATGCCATGATCTTAGTTTTCTGAATGTTGAGCTTTAAGCCAACATTTTCACTCTCTCTTTCACTTTCATCAAGAGGCTCTTTAGTTCTTCATTTTCGGCCCTAAAGGTGGTGTCATCTGCATATCTGAGGTTATTGATATTTCTCCCAGCAATCTTGATTCCAGTTTGTGCTTCCTCCAGCCCAGCATTTCTCATGATGTATTTTGCATAAAAGTTAAATAAGTAGGGTGACAATATACAGCCTTTACATACTCATTTTCCTATTTGGAACCAGTCTGTTGTTCCATGTCCAGTTCTAACCATTGCTTCCTGACCTGCATACAGGTTTCTCAAGAGGCAGGTCAGGTAGTTTGGTATTCCCATCTCTTTCAGAATTTTCCACAGTTTATTGTGATCCACACAGTCAAAGGCTTTGGTGTAGTCAATAAAGCAGAAATAGATGTTTTTCTGGAATTTTCTTGCTTTTTTGATGATCCAGCAGATGTTGGCAATTTCATCTCTGGTTCCTCTGCCTTTTCTTAAACCAGCTTGAACATCTGGAAGTTCACAGTTCACGTATTGCTAAAGCCTGGCTTGGAAAATTTTAAGCATTATTTTACTAGCATGTGAGATGAATGCTGTTGTGCAGTAGTTTGAGCATTCTTTGGTATTGACTTTCTTTGGGATTGGAATGAAAACTGACCTTTCCCAGTCCTGTGGCCAATTATACTTGAATTTTAAAAAAACAAATACGGAACTAAAAACTGAAGGCTTTTCTTAATTCTCTGAAGGAAAGTAGAAAAGTAGTCTTAATGAATTCAGAGTGCTGTGAAGACCCTGTTTGGTCTTGAAAAAGATATATAAAATGTATTTCATTTAAATTAAAGTTCAAAATCAAGTCTAATGCCATAGCAAATGTCATTAAGTATATTCTAGAACACTTTCTTAACCTGTGTCTAAAGCACCTGGAAGACAATCATTAAATTTTCATTTATATTTGGTAATAGGCAGATCATTCCCTAAAACATTGTCTAAATGCTTCTGAGAGATGTAATTTGACTAGTAAATTAATGGTTTCTGGTGATCTTAATGTTAACATAACATTTGGAAGCATTGCTCATCAAGGGTGTAATATTGTATTTCACAAGATGCCTGAAACAAAGATACTTAATGAGTTTTGGCTGCAATGCCCATATTGTGCACAACTCTGCTCAAACTGTTTCAGGCTTCCTGCCAAGATATGTAGGAGAAATTGCCTAAATTATTAGTAGAAGAAATAGTCTTATCCCCTGCTGTGTACCCTTGTGATTGATTTGTCAACAGTTCAAAAAAATTTTGATATAGACAGTAAACAATTAGTGTCAGTTCATCAGAGGCCTGGACCCTTGAATAAGATTTATGAAAAGAGAAATAGTGATTCTAGTATAGTATTTCCTTTTTTGTGATAAGTGATCATTTTAATATGTAATGGCCACTCCTAATATTCAAGTTCATTCATATTTCATTAAACGTTTTTGTGATAAATTATTTTTTATATACTTCTAGGAAATAAATGACTAGATAACATTGCAAATCTAATATTCCTTTTGTACATATAGCAAAAATTTAAATTTATTCACATCTTCATTAAATTTTAAACATAAATAAATAGCAATTAAAGTTGTTGCCCATTAATAGTCTGAGAGTGAAAAGTATTGAAGGCTGTTTCCTATTGCACATGGTCTACTATGTACAGGACATGCATACATAAACATTATTCCTGAGTTGTAGAATCATTATACAATGGAAAAATAAATCATCTATAAAACTTTAAACATGTACAACTGGAATAGTTTTATTTAATTTTTTGCAATTTCTTTTAGCATACTCTCTTTGTTATTGACGTTTTTCTTGCATATTGTTTTAAGAATTCATCCTATATCAATATATAAATGTTTTACACAGTAAAATAAAAAAGCTTAACTTTTCTGTTACACCATTACAAAACATACTGGCCAAGATATATTGAATGCTTGCTATGTGCCAGGAACTGCTCAAAGTGTTTTGTATATATTACTTCAAAATAAACCTAATAAGTAATTACTGTTTTCAGCATCTATTTATAGAAGGGCAAAGTGAGATACTGAGAAATTATGAGACTTTTCCAACCTCATAGCTGGAAAGTGGTGAAAGAGTCAAACTGGGTAGTCTGGCTACAGAGTCAGTTACGTATACTACTTTTTTCAGATTACCTGGAATAAATGCTTGTAGTGATAAAATTGAATTGTATCATGTTTTAAAATGAGTAGATATTTCTAAATGCATATGTTTTGCAAATGGCATTATTTTGCTTCTTTTTATGGCTGAGTAATATTTGATTGTAAATATGCATCAAATCTTCTTTATCCTTTCCTCTGTTGATGGACATTTAGGTTGCTTCTAAGTCCTGGCTATTTTAAATAGTGCTTCAGTGGTCATTGGGGTGCATGTATCTTTCTAAATTATGGTTTTCTCTGGATGCCCAGGAACATGAACGGACCTAGAGATTTTTACACTGAGTGGAGCAAGTCAGGTATAGAAAGACAAATATCATATGATATTGCTTACATGTGGAATCTTTAACAAAGGGTACAAAGAAACTTATTTACAAAACAGAAGCAGAGTCATGGATATAGAAAGCAAACTTATGGTCACCAGGTGATAAGTAGGTGGAGGATAAATTGGGAGACTGGGACTGACATATACACACTACTATATATAAAATAAAAAACTAATAACACCCTGCTATATAGCACAGGTGACTCTACTCAATACTCTGTAATGGCCTATATAGGAAAAAAAACTGAAAAAAGAGATTGGATATATGTATATGTATAACTGATTCACTTTTCTGTACACCTGAAACTAACACAAAATTGTAAATCAATTATACTCTAGGAAAAAAGAAATTTTAAATAGAAAAAATTAAAGGAATCCAAATCAAAACATGAAATAAGAATAAAAACGTATAAAGTATATATATGTTGCCTTGAAAATATGATAGCCAAACTAAGATTTTAAATAATTTGTATTCAACAGTATTACTATTTGATATCATTTTAAGTGTACAGTTCAATGGCATTAATACATTCACATTTCTATACAGCCATTACCACTTACATATTTACAGGATTATTCCACCACCCAAACTAAAACTCTACCCATTAAGCAATAACTTCCCACTCTCCACTCCTCTTAGCCCTATTCTACTTTCTGTCTCTGTATCTCACTTTTCCCTTCTATAAAGTGATGCTGAGAATAGTAATTCTCTCTTAGAATTATTGTGAGTTAATAATAGGCTTTATTTTACATAGCAGAGTCTTTCTTCAGAGCTATTAGACTGCAGTTAGATGGTAGAAGTCTTCTAACATCAACCTACCATCATGTGAGTTACCTACTATTTCACTATTGTTTTTCTGCTCAAAGAGAAATGCCTTTATGGTACATGTGTGTGTGTGTGTGTGTGTGTGTATGTGTGTGTGTGATGTAGAAAATGGGGGTGAGGAAGTTAGGATGAAAATGAAGTTTGGAGAACCTACTATCAGGAATGAAATATTAATAGCTAATTAGCTTATATCAGGACTCCAGTGATGGGTATGTGTATGTATGTGTGTGTACACTCACATGTGTATGTATGTATATTGGTAGAGCTTGGAGAGTTGGGGGAGTTAGATCTATCAGAATCAATTATAGTTTTTCAAATTATTTTTTGCTACTTCCAAGCCCAGTTCTCTAGGAATTAGTAGATTCTTTTGGGGTGGGAGTCTGTTCATTTGTAGAAGTCCTTTGCTGGTTGTGGTATCCCCCACAGCTCACCCTCATACGGTGTTACACACTACAACACAGATCCATTGAGGATCACTGCACTGGCTACATCACCTAAAAGGAGCAAAAAGGAAATCCTGTCAGTAGTTGTCCTATCTTTGGTTATTTAGTAACACATTTGAGAAACTGAGGCAAGCAAAACTAGAAATTCTGGCTATATTTTGACCAAGAATCTTGGATAGTAATTCCAAGAAATAGAAGTGGTAACTATGAAAAAGAGAAAGAACGAGAAAACAAACTGAAAAGGTGACAAATACAGAGAGCCAGTCTAGGAATGATCAACGGGCCCAGTACTGAGATCAAGAGACATAATCTGTGGATTTATCAACAAATATATAGTTAGATTTCCTGAAAATAAGCAAAAAATTGATTTAACACATGCTTTATGACATTGAATTACTTTGTTTTTAGAGATTTTATGTTTGTATTTTAGATTGTTAAAATAGACCTCTATGGTTCATTATAGATGTATGTCCGATTCAATTATTCTTTTCAGTGTCTTAAAAATAAGCATGTCCTGAGTATAGATGAGGCAGGAACTCTAACTTGTATTGATTTCCCCAGGACTTTCCAGGTTTTATTAATAGCATTTCAAGTTCCATATTTTCAGAATCCCTTTGCTGTTGTTCAATCACTAAATTGTCTTTGACCAATTGCAGGCTCATGAACTGCAGCATGCCAGGTTTCCCTGTCCTTCACTATCTCCCAGAGTTTGCCCAAACTCATGTATATTGAGTCAGCGATGCTATCTAACCATCTCATCCTCTGTGGCCTCCTTCTTTTGCCTTCATCTTTCCCAGCATCAAGATCCATTCCAGTGAGTTGGCTGCTTGATTCAGGGCCAAAGTATTAGAACTTCAGCTCTGTGCTCAGGTCTTCCAATTAAAATTCAGAGTTGTTTTCCTTTAGGATTGACCGTCTTAATCTCCTTGAAGTCCAAGGGACTCTTAAGAGTCTTCTCCAGCACCACAGTTTGAAAGCGTCAGTTTTTCAGCACTCAGCCTTCTTTACAGTTCAACTCTCACATCCAGATATGACTACTGGGAAAACCATAGCTTTGACTAGACAGACCTTGGTGGGCAAAGTGATATCTCTGTTTTTTAATATGCTGTCTAGATTTGTCATAGCTTTTCTTTCAAGGAGAAAATGTTTATGAACTCCCCAGGGTGGTAGGTGCCCAATATGCTACTAGAGATTGGTAGAGAAATAACTCCAGGAAGAAGGAAGAGACAGAGCCAAAGCAAAAACAACAGCCAGGTGTGGTGTGACTGGTGATGGAAGTAAAGCCTGATGCTGTAAAGAGCAATACTGCATAGGAACCTGGAATGTTAGGTCCATGAATCAAAGCAAATTGGAAGTGGTCAAACAGGATGGCAAGAGTGAACATTGACATTTCAGGAATCAGCAAACTACAATGGACTGGAATGGGTGAATTTAATCCAGATGACCATTATATATACTACTGTGGGTAAGAATCCCTTAGAAGAAATGGAGTAGCCAACATAGTCAACAAGAGTCCAAAAACAGAATGATCTCTGTTCGTTTCCAAGGCAAACCATTCAGCATCACAGTAATCGAAGTCTATGCCTCGACCAGTAATGCTGAAGAAGCTAAGGTTGTAGGTCTCCGAAGACCTACAAATTTCTTTGCTGTAGTCACTGTTCACAATGATATTGGAGCCCAAGAAAATAAAGTCTGTCACTGTTTCCACTTTTCCCCCATCTATTTGCCATGAAGTGATAGGAGCAGATGCCATGATATTAGTCTTTTTGAATGTTGAGTTTCAAAACAGCTTTTTCACTCTCTCCTTTCACATTCAAGAGGACATTTAGTTTCATTCTGCTTTCTGTCATTCAATTCAGTCACTCAGTCATGTCCACCTCTTTGCAACCCAATGAACTGCAGGACGCCAGTCCTCCCTGTCCATCACCAAATCCAGGAGTTCACTCAAACCCATGTCCATTGAGTCAGTGATACCATCCAACCATCTCATCCTTTGTCATCCCCTTTTCCTCCTGCCCTCATTCTTTCCCAGCATCAGGGTCTTTTCAAATGAATCAGATCTTTGCATCAGGTGGCCAAAGAATTGGAGTTTCAGCTTCAACATCAGTCCTTCCAATGAACACCCAGGACTGACCTTCTTTAGGATGGACTGGTTGGATCTCCTTGCAGTCCAAGGGACTCTCAAGAGTCTTCTCCAACACAACACTTCAAAAGCCTCAGTTCTCCAACACTCAGCTTTCTTTATAGTCCAACTGTCACACCCATACATGACCACTGGAAAAACCATAACCTTGACTAAACAGACATTGTTGGCAACATAATGTCTTGGCTTTTCAATATGCTGTCTAGGTTGTTCATAACTTTCCTTCCAAGGAGTAAGCATCTTTTAATTTCATGGCTGCGCTCATCATCTGCAGTGATTTTGGAGCCCAGAAAAATGAAGTCAGCCACTGTTTCTCCATCTATCTGCCATGAAGTGATGGGACTGGATGCCATGATCTTAGTTTTCTGAATGTTGAGCTTTAAGCCAACGTTTTCACTCTCCTCTTTCACTTTCATCATGAGGCTCTTTAGTTCTTCTTCACTATCTGCCATAAGGGTGGTGTCATCTGCATATCTGAGGTTATTGATATTTCTCCTGGCAATCTTGATTCTAGCTTGTGCTTCCTCCAGCCCAGTGTTTCTAATGATATACTCTGCAAATAAGTTAAATAAGCAGGGTGAAAATATATAGCCTTGATGTTCTCCTTTTCCTATTTGGAACCAGTCTGTTGTTCCATGTCCAGTTCTAATCATTGCTTCCTGACCTGCATACAGGTTTCTCAAGAGACAGGAGAGATGGTCTGCTATTCCCATCTCTTTCAGAATTTTCCACAGTTTATTGTGATCCACACAGTCAAAGGCTTTGGCATAGTTAATAAAGCACAAGTAGATGTTTTTCTGGAACTCTCTTGCTTTTTAGATAATCCAGCGGATATTGGCAATTTGATCTCTGGTTCCTCTGCCTTTTCTTAAACCAGCTTGAACATCTGGAAGTTCGTGGTTCATGTATTGCTGAAGCCTGGCTTGGAGAATTTCAAGCATCACTTTACTACCCTGTGAGATGAGTGCAATTGTGTGGTAGCTTGGTCATTCTTTGGCATTGCCTTTCTTTGGGATTGGAATGAAAACTGACCTTTTCCAGTACTGTGGCCACTGCTGAGTTTTCCAAATTTGCTGACATAATTGAGTGCATCACTTTCACAGCATCATCTTTTAGGATTTGAAATATCTCAACTGGAATTTCATCACCTCTACCAGCTTTTTTCATACTGATGCTTCTGTCATTAGGGTGGTATAATTTGCATATCTTAGCTTGTAGATATTTCTGCTAGCAATTTGATTCTAGCTTGTGCTTCATCCAGCATGGCATTTCACATGATATATTCTACACATACATGTACATGTATTTTGTATGATGTATTCTGCACATGATGTGTTCTGGAAGAAAAGCTATGACCAACCTAGACAGCATATTAAAAAGCAGAGACACTACTTTACCAACAAAAGTCTGTCTAGTCAAAGCTGTGATTTTTTGTTTGTCATGTGTAGATGGAGAGTTGGACTATAAAGCAAGCTGAGTGCCAAAGAATTGATGCTTTTGAACTCTGGTGTTGGAGAAGGCTCTTGAGAGTCCCTTGGACTGCAAGGAGATCCAACCAGTCCATCCTAAAGGAAATCAGTCCTGAATATTCATTGGAAGGACTGATGCTGAAGCTGAAGCTCCTGTATTTTGGCCACCTGATGCAAAGAACTGACTCATTTGAAAAGGCTCTGATACTGGGAAAGATTGAAGGTAGGAGAAGGGGATGGCAGAAGATGAGATGGTTGGATGGCATCACTGATTCAGTGGACATGAGTTTGAGTAAGCTCTGGAAGTTGGTGATGGACAGGGAGGCCTGGTGTGCTGCAGTCCATGGGGGCTCAAAGAGTCAGACACGACTGAACAACTGATCTGAACTGAACTGATTCTTCATGTAAGTTAAATAAGCAGGATGACAATAGAAAGTCTTGATGTATTCCTTTCTCAATTTTGTACCCGTCTGTTTTTCTGTGTCCAGCTGTAACTGTTGCTTCTTGACCTTATACAGGTTTCTCCAAAGGCGGTTAAAGTCGCCTGACATTTCCATCTCTTGAAGAATTTTCCAGTTTGCTGTGATCCACACAAAGGCTTTAATGTAGTAGAAGTAGATGGGTTTTTTTTTTTTTGAAATTCCCTTGCTTTTCCCATGATTCATTGGGTGCTGGCAATTTGATCTCTGGTTCCTCTAAATCCAGTTTTCTAAATCCAGCTTATACATATGGAAGTTCTTGGTTCATGTACTGCTGAAACTTAGTTGGAAGGACTATGAGCATAATTTTGCTAGCATGTGAAATGAGTATAATTGTGTAGTAGTTTGAACGTTTTTTGGCATGTGGCCACTGCTGAGTTTTCTAATTTACTGGCATATTGAGTGCAGCACTTGAACAGCATCACTTTGAACTCAAGCAATTAGTGATGGTTGGCCACCAAAGGTTTAAGACACATAATTTATAATCATATCTTTATCACTTTATTATATACATGCTAATTACATTTTCCTATCATATATTTTGCCACCTGTTGATCTTTATCTTTAAAGAATAATAATCAGTAAACAACAACCTTTTCTTCAAATTATAAAACTATTGTTTTGAAGCAGACATTTTTGCTTTCAAAGGAAGAAGGGAGCAACATATTGAAAGCAGTTGCATTTAATGCTTATAGTGGTATTTTCTAAGTTGGATGGCTGCCTGGTTACCAGATGTTCTAGGAATTCATCTTAATTGATTATAATATCTGACTTCAAAACACACATGCATGGGTTTGGAAAATCTATCTGGTGGACTCATGTAGCCTCCTAAGATAATCCACTCTGATGGAAAGGGAAAGAGAACAGGTGTTAACGTTACTGTTCTTAGATGATTTAGAGCTGTTAATTTTTCTGTAATATGAGCATTTTGCACTATACGCTTCTCTCCATGCTTTGCTTTAGCACCTTACCATTTAGTTTGATACATTCTAGTTTTCTTTTCCTACAATTTAAAATATATTCTAGTTTTCCTTTCAACTTGCTCATTGACCCATGAGATATTTATAAGTATGTTGTCTAATCTCCAAATATTTAGAGGCTTTATGAATAATTTCCTGGTATTGATGTCCAGTTTATGATCAGAGAAGACTCTTTATGTGTTCCAGCCATTTTCAGTTGGTTGAGGTTGGCTTTGTGGCACAGATAAAAGAATGCTTAATATGCTGCTGTAAGTTTAAATCAGTGGATATTGTTACTTCAGTAACAGTTTCTGAGAGTAATTTGAACCTCAGTTTCTGAGGGAGTTGTGTTGAAATCTCCATAAATAATTATGGATTTGTATATTTTTCCTTTTAATTTTATCAGTTTTTGCTTCATGCATTTTGAAGTTCTGTTGCTAAATTCATACATATTTAGGATTTTTATTTCTTCTTCGTGAATCTGTTTATCATTATGAAATTTCCCCTTTCATTCCAGATAATGTGAGATCTTCTGAAATTTACTTTGTTATTAATATAGCCACTATAGTTTTCTTTTGATTCCTGTATGCATAGTGAGTTTTTCTTATCCTTTACCTGTTAATCTATGTCTTCATATGCAAGTGAGTTTCTTGCAGACCATAAATATTTATGCCTTACTTTATTATTCAATTTGACCATCTCCACAGTTTAATTAATATGTTTAGATCATTTATCATTATATATGTAACTGTATGTGTGATTTAAAATCCACTCAACTTGCTGGTTGTTTTCTGTGATTTTCACTTGTTTTTAATTCCTACTTTTCCTTTTTTTTGCCTGGTTTTGATTTATTGACATTATGACTCCATTTTAACTTCATTATTGGCTTATTATTTATTTTTTTAGTCACTAAGCTATGTCCATCTCTTTGTGACCTCATGAGTTGTAGCCGGCCTGGCTCCTCTGTCCTTAGGATTTCCTAAGCAAGAATACTGGAGTAGGTTGCTATTTCCTTCTCCAGAGTATCTTCCCCACCTAGGGATCGAGCCCACGTCTCCTGCATTGGCAGGTGGATTCTTCACTACTGAGCCACTGTTGTTTATACATCTTACTAAATTATTTTTCGTGTTTCTTTAAGATGTACAAATACATCTTTGATTAATCACACTTTAAGGTGATAAAGAATCTTCCTGCAATGTGGGAGAACAGAGTTCAATCCCTGGGTTGGGAAAATGCCCTGGAGAAGGGAACAGCAACCCACTCCAGTGTTCTTTCCTGGAGAATTCCATGGACAGGGGAGCCTGATGGGCTACAGTCCTTGGGGTCACAAAGAGTCAGACACTACTGAGTGACTAACACTTTCACACTTTTCATATATAATGTAAAAAACTTACAACAATATACTTCCAAATCACCTCACTCACTTTTCTTTGCTATTATTGCCCAAATATCTTTTAGGCATTAGAAAAATACAACCCTTAGGCCCAAACCAGTCACATTCATTCATTTTTGTATAATTTATAGCAATTTTATGCTATAAGGACATAGTTGAGTAATTACAAGAGAGACCTTATGACCCACAAAGATGAAAATATTACGTTTTTACTATCTGATGCTTTAAAGAAAACATTTGATGATTCCTGCGTTAGATAATCAGTTAATACTTTTAGTGCAATTAAAATATCTTTTCTATTTACCTTTATTTCAACCATATCCAACAATCTTTTTTTTTCTATAGATCCATTTTTTTGTTTTATGTCACTTTTTTTTTTCTGAAGAACTTCTTTTAACATTTCTTGTAGTTCAGTTCAGGTCTGTTAGTAATGAATTCTCTCAATTCTGTTTGATTTAAAAAAAGATACTTCCCCTTATTTTTGAAATAAGGATATTTTTGATGAATTTATTTTTGCCACTTAACTTCTTTAATTGAGGGATATTTGCTTTATAGAATTTTGTAGTTTTCTGTTATACATCAAAAATCAGCCATAGGTACACCCATGTCCCCTCCCTCCAGAACCTCTCTTCCATCTCCCTTCACATTCCACCCTTCTAGGTTGTCACAGAGCCCGTGTTTGAGTTCCTTGAGTCATACAGCAAATTCCCATTGACTATCTATTTTACGTATGGTGTTATAAATTTCCATGTTACTCTCTATATACATCTCACCCTCTCCCACCTCCCCTTCCTCCATGTCCTTAGGTCTGTTTTCTATGTCTGTTTCTCCATTGCTGTCCTGAAAATAAATTTGATGAATACTTATGATTAATCTTTTTTCTGGCATTACAATTATTTTCCTTCAGTCACTCTAGTCTGGCTTGCCTAGTTTCTATTAAATCTTCTTCTATTAAATCTTTTTTACTTTTCTTTGTATATAATATGTATTTTATTTTCTGGCTTCTTCAGTATTTTCTCTTTATCTTTAATGTTCAGGTATTTGAATCTGATATGCCTATGTTTCGGCATTTATTTTTCCTTGCCCCCTTTTCTCTGTATTCTCCTTCTGGAGTTCCAGTTATGCTTATGTTAGATTATTTGATGTTTTAATCTCTGCTTTTTGATATTCTATTCTATTTTTCTTTTCCCCTCTTTTTTAAAAAAAATCTTTGTGTTTTAACTTGTACAATTTCTATTCACTCATCTGTAGACTAAATGATTCTTTTCTTGACTATGTCAAGCCTACAGATAAGTCAAAGTCATTTTTTCTTACTACTGTCATTGATTTTTATTTTTAGAATTCTTTTAAGGTCTTCTATTTTCTATTTTTATGCTGAAATTCCCATCTGTTTGTTAATGTTTTCTGCCTTTTACACCAGATCCCCTAACATATTAATCATAGTTTAAAAGACTTCCCTTGCAATTGTTTTAATATTAGGTTGGTGCAAAAGTAACTGTGATTTTGCATTGTTGAATTTCACCATTTGATATTGGAATACATTCTTAAATAAATGTGGTTATGTTATATATCATTTTAATGTACATGTCTCACTTTTTTTTTTGCTAATGTCTCTGTGAACCTGTGGGATGTAGCCCACCAGGATCTGATCTTCCATGGGGACTTTCCAGGCAAGAATATTGGAGTGGGTTGCCATGCCCTCCTCCAGGGGATCTTCCTGACCCAGGGATATAACCTGTGTCTCTTATGTCTCCTGCATTGGCAGACAGGTTCTTTACCACTAGCACAACCTGGGAAGTCAATGACTTACTATTTGCTGTTTATTTTATATTTATTTTAGACTAGGAAAATGATGTTAGACAAAAAGCAAATTTGAGCAATTTTCTTATTCTTGTTCAAAATGGGTTGTAAAGCAGCAGAAAGCAACTCGCAACTCAGCAATGCATTTGGCCCAGGAAACTGCTAATGAACATACAGTGTAGTGGTGATTCAAGAAATTTTGCAAAGGAGATGAGAGCCTTGAAGTGAGGACTGTAGAGGCTGGCCATTGGAAGTTGACAATGACCAGCTGAGAGGCTCACCAAAGCTGATCCTCTTACAACTATACAAGAAGTTGCTGAAGAACTCAACATTGACCATTCTACAGTCATTTGGCATTTGAAGCAAATTAGAAAGTTTTATAAGTAGGTGCCTCATGAGCTGACTACAAATCAAAAAAGTCATCATTTTGAAGTGTTGTCTTCTCTTATTATACACAACAGTAATCCATTTCTTGATAAGATTGTGACATGCAATGAAAAGTAGATTTTCTACAACAACCAGAGATGACCTGCTCAATGGTTAGACCATGAAGAAACTTCAAAGCACTTCCAAAATCCAAACTTGCACCAGAAAAAGTCATGGTCACTGTTCGGTGGTCTGTTGCCCATCTGATCCACTATAGTTTTCTGAATCCCAGCAAAGCCATTAACATCTGAGAAGTATGCTCAACAATAAATTGATAAGATGCACTGAAAACTGCAATGCCTGCAGCCTGCACTGGTCAACAGAAAGGACCTAATTCTTCTCCATGACAACACCCAATTGCATGTCACAACAAATGCTTCAGTAGTTGAATGAATTTGGCTACAAAGCTTTGTCTCGTTCATCTTATTCACCTGACCTCTCACCAACCACCACTTCTTCAAGCACCTCAACAACTTTTTGTAGCGAAAATGCTTCTACAACCAGCAGCAGGCAGAAAATGCTTTCCAAGAGTTTGTCAAATCCTGAAGCATAGATTTTTTTATACTACAGGAATAAACCAACTTACTTCTCATTGGCAAAAATGTGTTGATTGTAATGGTTTATATGTTGATTAATAAAGATGTTTTTGAATCTAGCTATAATGATTTAATATTCACTGTCCAAAACTGCAATTATATTGCCTAATAATTACACCAACCTAATAATTCTGCTGCTTTTATTTAGATATTTTCTAGTGTTCTGATTTTAAGTTAACCAATCTTTTACCTTCCAGTATCTAATCTGCTAAACAGATTCTATAGCATATTTTCTATTCTCTATTGAGATTATCTATTTCCTTATTATGTGTATGCTTTACTTTAAATATGTCAATATATTTTGAATCACTGCTTTACAGTCTCTTGTAATTACAACTTTTTTTTTCCTTTTTGGCATCTGGGTCTATTTACTTATTTTTCTTATTTTTTTCTTCTTTGCATGCATGCTAAATTGCTTCAGTCACGTCTGAATTTGTGTGACCCTATGGAGTGTAGCCTGCAGTCCTCTGTCTGTGGGTCTCTGGGCAAGAATTCTGGAGAATTCTCCAGATTCATCTTCTTTACAATATCTAGTATTTTTTAATTAGATGATGGACATTATTGAGCTAACATTCTTGAGTGTCTAGAGTTTATGATCTTTGTTAATAAAATGATAAATTATGTTCAAGTAAACAGCTAATTTTCTAGAGCATGTGATTGATCATTTTGAGGGTTTTAAGCTTTATTGGGACATTTTTATGATGGGGTTTTTTGTAATGCTTCATTAGCTAAATCTCATGTATGTTTTTTTCTTAATTTTAATATATGCTCAGCTTAAGTTCAAGAAGAGAAGTGTGGTACATGATAATCTATTATAAGGATCTGACATTAGACATTGACATTCACAGTCAGGTGCCTTATTTAGAAGAACCATTTATCTTCACTCATTCATTCACCCATCAATTATTTTCCCATGAGAATAAAAAAGATATTAATATAGAAAAGGCAGATTCTTGGATTTTAGAGTGGGTAATGTACAAAGGATGTAGGGAATTCTGAGGAAAGGGTAGAGACTCTTGGTTTCAGGAGGTGATGGGAAGTCATATTCATGGAAAGAATGACATTTGAATTGGATATTGAAGGATTTACATCATGAGATTTGATGGAGGTAAAGATATTCCAGGTATATCTAAGGCATATAAACAATTTTGGAGAATCAGTAAAAATCAAGTTGTCAGATGTATTTGATGGGAATAATTGTACTGTACATGTAATGTGAAATAATGCATTAAACTGCTTGGAATTTGGCATGAGTGATATAATAAAAAACTGTTTATTTTTCAGATTTTCATAGCATTTTTTAAACAGAGATGCTAAAGCTTATATATCATTAAAATATTAAGTATGTATATCTCATTACCTTTTTAACAGATACTTAACACTGTTGCTATTTTTGTCATTGAAATTATGAAATATTTATTGTTATATTTTTGAGATTAGTCATCATTTATTGAGGACCTTCTATAAAGACAGACATTTTAATATTCCATTTTTAATTGTGGTTATTACTCAGAAATACATGTCATAATAGAGAAATATGCTTTGAACTGGCTCTGAAAGGTTTGGATCAAATATCTGAACAATTATACAATGAGAACTTTTTCACTTCTTCAGTTATACATATTTTACATTTGAAAATTGTAATTGGTCTTTTTCATGTTTGATGACCTTGATTTTTTGACATCATGCCAAACATTAAAATGTATCATTTAGATTCATGTTCTTATGTTACATCTAGTAATTGATCCATTCTTTATTAGGTTAAACTTATTTTGATTTTGAAGAATGGGGTTCTTTCTAATTAACCATAACTGTTATGAAGAAATTATATGGCAGATTGACACTGTCAGTTGATTTTACAATAATGTTTATTTAGTGTTTAGAAAAGCATTTAATCATTTAATCTAATAACATGTAAGATAATAGATTGCTCTGCAGAATTTGGCATTGACAGTTAAAGAAAAAGATTTAGACACAAAATTAGATAAATAATAGTGAAAATATTTAGCACCCAGGAACCAAAAACTCATTTAAATAGCATGCTGACTTTTAATAGAAAATTACATAAATGTCTTGGATTTTAATTCTATATAGCAATAAGTCAGTAAGAAGATGCATTACTATGTTGAAAGAAACATTGTTCATCAGTTCAGTTCAGTTGCTTAGTCATGTCCAACTTTCTGAACCCATGGACTGCAGCAGGTCAGGCTTCTCTGACCATCACCAACATCCAGAGCTTACTGAAACTCATGTCCATCAGCTTGGTGATGCTATCCAACCATCTTATCCTCTGTCATCCCCTTCTCCTCCTGCCTTAAATCTTTCTCAGCGTTGAGTTCTTTTCCAATGAGTCAGTTCTTCGCATCAGGTGGCCAAAGTATTGGAGCTTCAGCTTCAGCATCAGTCCTTCCAATGAATATTTAGGACTGATTTCCTATAGGATTGACTGGTTGGATCTCCTTGTAGTCCAAGAGACTCAAGAGTCTTCTCCAAAATCACAGTTCTAAAGCATCAGTTCTTCAGTGCTTAGATTTCTTTATGGTGCAATACTCATATTCATATACAATTACTGGAAAAACCATAGCTTTGACTAGATGGACCTTTGTTGACAAATTTATGTCTCTGCTTTTTGATATGCTATCTAGGTTGGTTATAGCTTTTCTTCCAAGAGGCAAGTGTCTTTTAATTTCATGGCTGCAGTCATCATCAACAGTGATTTTGGAACCTCCCCAAAATAAAATCTCTCACAGTTTCCATTGTTTCCCCACGTATTTGCCATGAAGTGATGAGACTGAATGCCATGATTTTCATTTTTTGAATGCTGAGTTTTAAGCCAACTGTTTCACTATCCTCTTTCACTTTCATCAAGAGGATCTTTAGCTCATCTTAGCTTTCTGCCATAAGCGTGGTGCCATCAGTCTATCTGAGGTTATTGATATTTCTCCCTGAAACCTTGATTCCAGCTTGTGCTTGCTCCAGCCCAGCATTTTGCATGATATACTCTGAATATAAGTTACATAAGCAGGGTGACCATATACAGCCTTTACATACTCCTTTCCCAATTTGGAATCCCTCTGTTGCTCCATGTCTGGTTCTAACTGTTGCTTCTTGACCTGCATACAGATTTCTCAGGAGGCAGGTAAGGTGGTCTGGTATTCCCATCTCTTGAAGAATTTTTCACAATTGGTTGTGATACACACAGTCAAAGGCTTTAGTGTAGTCAGTAAAGTAGAAATAGATGTTTTTCTGGAACTTTCTTTTTTTTTTGATGATCCAACAGATGTTGGCAATTTGATCTCTGGAAGTTCTCAGTTCACATGCTGTTGAAGCCTCACTTGGAGAATTTTGAGCATTACTTTGCTAGCATCTGAGATCAGTGCAATTTTGCAGCAGTTTGAACATTCTGTGGCATTGGAATGAAAACTGACCTTTTGCAGTCCTGTGGCCATTGCTGAGTTTTCCAAATTCGCTGACATATTGAGTGGAGCACTTTTATAACATCATCTTTTCAGTTCAATTCACTTCAGTTCAGTTGCCCAGTCACATCCAACTCTTTGCAACCCCATGAATTACAGCAAGCCAGGCCTCCCTGTCCATCATGAACTCCCAGAATTTACCCAAACTCATGTACATAGAGTTGGTGATGCCATCCAGCCATCTCATCCTCTGTCATTTCCTTCTCCTCCTGCCCTCAATCCTTCCCAGAATCAGGGTATTTTCCAGTGAGTCAACTCTTCACATCAGGTGGCCAAAGAATTGGAGTTTCAGCTTCAACATCAGTCCTTCTAGTGAACACCCAGGACTGATTTCCTTTAGGATGGACTGGTTGGATCTCCTTGCAGTCCAAGGGACTCTCAAGAGTCTTCTCCAACACCACACTTCAAAAGCATCAATTCTTCTGAACTCAGGTTTTTTCACAGTCCAACTCTTACATCCATACATGATGGCTGAAAAAACCATAGCCTTGAATATATGGACCTTTGTTGGCAAAGTAATGTCTCTGCTTTTCAATATGCTATCTAGGTTGGTCATAACTTTCCTTCCAAAGAGTAAGCATCTTTTAATTTCATGGGTGTCATCAACATCTGCAGTGATTTTGGAGCCCCCAAAATAAATCAGCCACTGTTTCCACTGTTTCCCATATAACTGCCATGAAGTGATAGGACTGGATGCCATGATCTTAGTTTTCTGAAAGTGGAGCTTTAAGCAAACTTTTTCACTTTCCTCTTTTACTTTCATCAAGAGGCTTTTTTGTTCCTCTTCACTTTCTGCCATAATGGTGGTGTCAACTGCATATCTGAGGTTTTTGATAGTTTTCCCGGCAATCTTGATTCCAGCTTGTGCTTCCTCCAGCCCAGCATTTCTCATGATGTCTCTGCATATAAGTTAAATAAACAGGGTGACAATATACAGCCTTGACGTACTCCTTTTCCTGTTTGGAATCAATCTGCTGTTCTATGTCCAGTTCTAACTGTTGCTTCCTGACCTGCATACAGGTTTCTCAAGAGGCAGTTCAGGTGGCCTGATATTCCCATCTCTTTCAGAATTTTCCACAGTTTATTGTGATCCACACAATCAAAGGCTTTGGCATAGTCAATAAAGCAGAAATAGATGTTTTTCTGGAACTCTCTTGCTTTTTCAATGATCCAGCAGATGTTGGCAATTTGATCTTTGGTTCCTCTGCCTTTTCTAAAACCAACTTGAATACCTGCAAATTCATGGTTCATGTATTACTGAAGCCTGCCTTGGAGAATTTTGAGCATTACTTTACTAGTGTGTGAAATGAGTGCAATTGTGAGGTAGTTTGAGCGTTCTTTGGCATTGCCTTTCTTTGGAATTTGAATGAAAACTGACCTTTTCCAGTCCTGTGGCCACTGCTGGGTTTTCCAGATTTGCTGGCATATTGAGTGTAGCAGTTTCACAGAATCATCTTTCAGGATTTGCACTAGTCAACGGGAATTCCATCACCTCCACTAGCTTTGTTCGTAGTGATGCTTTCTAAGGCCGACTTGACTTCACATTCCACGATGTCTGGCTCTAGGTGAGTGATCACACCACCATGGTTATCTGGGTCATGAAGATCTTTTTTGTACAGTTCTTGGGTGTATTCTTTCCCCTCTTCTGAATATCTTCTGCTTCTGTTAGGTCCATACTGTTTCTCTCCTTTATTGAGTCCATCTTTGCATGAAATGTTCCCTTGGTCTCTCTAATTTTCTTGAAGAGATCTCTAATCTTTCCCATTCTATGTTTTTCCTCTATTTCTTTGCATTGATTACTGAGGAAGGCTTTCTTTTCTCTCCTTGCTATTCTTTGTAACTCTGCATTCAGATGGGTATATCTTTCTTTTTCTCCTTTGCCTTTAGCTTCTCTTCTTTTCTTAGCTATTTGTAAGGCCTCATCTGACAACCTTTTTTCCTTTTTGCATTTCTTCTTCTTAGGGATGGTCTTGATTACATAACTTCCACAGGAGTGGGGAAACAGACTTTTCGAGAGCACAGACAAAATCTTGTGTGCATCAGAAGCCAGGAGAAAGGAACAGTATCTCCACAAGCGACCTATCCAGACCTGCCTGTGTGCGTACTGGAGTCTCTGATGGAGGTGTGGATCAACAATGCCCTGCTGTGGGTTCAAGGGCACTGAATATAACAGTGTATGCCTAAGTCCTTTTGAAGAGGTACTACTATTACCCCATCATAGTTTGGCCTCAGGCCAAACAATAAGGAGGGAACACAGCCCCCATCCATCAACTGAAAATTGAATTAAATATTTACTGAGCATGACCTGGCCCATCAGAACAAGACCCAGAATCCCCACCCCAACTCCCACAGTCTCTCCCATCAGGAAGCTTCCAGAAGCATCTTATCTTTATCCATCAGAGGGCAGACAGAAGGAAAACTACAATCACAAAAGCTAATCAAACAGATCCCGTGGATCACAACCTTGTCTAACTCAATATTGTTCATAAAGTGAGGTTGCTCAGTCATGTCCAACTCTTTGTGGCCCCATGGACTGTAGCTTACCAGGCTCCCCAACCCATGGGATTTTCCAACCAAGCATGCTGGAGTGGATAGCCATTTCCTTTTCCAGGAGATCTTCCCGACCCAGGGATCATACTGGGGTCTCCTGCATTGTAGGCAGATGCTTTACCGTCTGAGCACCAGGGAAATCTTCTAATATTGTTCATGGGAGTCAGGATATCATAGGATACATCTATGTGCTCAAGCACATCAGAAAAGAGGGCTTGTGACTGAAGCAAGCTTCTGATATGGAGGCAAGCATTTTTATTTCCTTTTAAGTGAGAGCTCATAGGCATTCTATAGCATTTGTTGAGCTGCTTCTATTTTTGCAGTTAATGAGAAAACAGATAATCAAATATAGCTCTAGACTTCAAGGTTCTTACAGTTAGATAAGACACATTTGTATGGGCTAATACAGTTTTTTTAAGTTTCTCATTTAACTGCTTTATAAACAAGGAAATTATGTGATTTTAGCTATTCATAGAATTATAGGATTTGGGGGACAGATCTGGGGCTTCGTTACAGGTTTTTTTTTTTTTTTTCCTTTTTACATTAAACAATAAAAGATAGCTGTGTCTTATTTTCTCCATCTGTAAAATGGGCGTTGTATCATGCCTTATATATTTTATCATAATCATTGTAAGGATTAACTGAAGAAATACTTGTAGAGTAAATATTAAGTATCAGTTCAGTTCAGTCACTCAGTCGTGTCTGACTCTTTACGGCCCCATGAACCACAGCACGCCAGGCTTTCCTGTCCATCACCAACTCCCGGAGTCCACCCAAACCCAAGTCCATTGAGTCGGTGATGCCATCCAACCATCTCATCTCTGTCATTCCCTTCTCCTCCTGCCCTCAATCTTTCCCAGCATCAGGGTCTTTTCAAATGAGTCAGCTTTTTGCATCAGGTGGCCGAAGTATTGGAGTTTCAGCTTCAGCCTCAGTCCTTCCAATGAATATTCAGGATTGATTTCCTTTAGGGTGAACTGGTTGGATCTCTTTGCAGTCCAAGGGACTCTCAAGAGTCTTCTCCAACACCACACTTCAAAAGCATCAGTTCTTCTGCGCTCAGCCTTCTTTATAGTCCAACTCTCACATTCGTACATGACCACTGGAAAAACCATAGCCTTGAGTAGATGGACCTTTGTTGACAAAGTAATGGCTCTGCTTTTCAATATGCTGTCTAGGTTGGTCATAACTTTCCTTCCAAGGAGTAAGCGTCTTTTAATTTCATGGCTGCAATCACCATCTGCAATGATTTTGGAGCCCAGAAAATAAAGTCAGCCACTCTTTCCACTGTTTCCCCATCTATTTGCCATGAAGTGATGGGACTGGATGACATGATCTTAGTTTTCTGAATGTTGAGTTTTAAGCCAATGTTTTCACTCTCTTCTTTCACTTTCATCAAGAAGCTCTTTAGTTCTTCTTCATTTTCTGCCATAAAGGTGGTGTCATCTGCATATCTGAGGTTTTCTAGGAACATATTAAGGACTCAGTATGTGAAACTATCAGCAGTAGCATTGGTTCTCTTTTATCTAGCAAAGACTGTACTTAGTGTTATAGTAGTTTAAATGAAAGAATGATAATGAAGAATAAAGAAAGCAGATTGTCAGTCAGGTGGTAGAAAACCACACTACACACTTGTAAAACTAGGCTTCTAGAGAAAGACAGTTTGGGTGTTAATTTTCTGCCACTCACTAACATTAGAATTATGGAAAATTTAGTTTCAATTTTAAAAGCTTCAGCTTTTTTCAGTTTATAATAAAATCTTTGCCCAAGTATGTTAAGCGCACAAAATTGGTGTATTATTAATATGCAGTGTATGTTAGCTTTTATTTTACTATTACTCAAACAATTTAATAAAATCTGGAAAGTTTTAGGTCAGTATAGTCAGAGAAAGTATATATTCAAACTACCTTGTACTATACACATAAATGTTAATCCTCAAATTTTAGTAACTTTAAGTTGAATTTTTCCAAGGCTATAAATGAAATTTTAAGTTGTCTTAATAACAACTAAAAATATTTTATTTTCTGTTTTGTTTCCATTTTACTTTCAGTTTTGTTGTCTTTTTTAAAAAGTCAGTTTCTCTCAATGAAATGCATTTAATGAGAACTCTTTACTTTAAAAAGTTAATATAATTAGTGTTGAAATAATGTTGATAAATAACATATAGTGATTATATAAATATTACACTAGATTTTTCTCTATTACAATTATTAAAAGATTGAAAAAGCTTGGTGTCTGTTGTGTTAATCTAACAGAAGTAATGAGAACAGAATCTTACCATTTCATATTGTATTGCTCACTGCCAGCAAAGTGAATTACAATTGGAAATAGAATCCTTACCTCCCACTGTACAAAGGGAAATTCTGTACTGATAGATGCTAACTTTGATATATATATACATTTAAGATTTCTAGTGCTTTTAGAAATTAGAAGGCATGTATCATAATATATTGATATTAATTTAATGGTAAGGAAAAAATAGAAACAAGTAAGAAACAAAACAGCAGGTTCATTTTTTTTTTCTTTATGCTTTAAAGATCCAACAGACATACTTCAAAAGTTCCCGGGGGAAGGGAGTCGGGAGGGAGGAAGGAGGGGGCTTCTGGAGGGGGAACATATGTACACCCATGGCGATATCATGTCATTGTATGGCAAAACCAATAAAAAAAATAAAAAATAATAAAAAAAATAATAATCCAAATGGGAACCATTACAATCAAAAAAAAAAAGTTAGGGCATATTAAATGTTAATATCTACTGCTACATAACAATGACTCCAAAACCTAGCAGCTTAAAAGAACACAGATTTATTATTTCACAAGTTTTGGGAGTGAATTAGTGGGTGGTTCTGCCTTAGGCCTCTCATGTCCTTGCAGCCCAGCCTTTGGTTAGGGCTGCAGTCCCATCTAAAGGCTTGACTGGCATCAAGTCTGCTTCTGCTATCATTCACATGCTGCTGAGAGGCTTCACTTGCTCATAGGCGGTTGCACTGAGAGCACCACTTCTTCTCTGGCTGTTGGCTAGCGGCCTCCTCAGTTCCCTGTCATACTAGCTTCTCTAAGGGGCAGCTTACAACATAAAATCTGGCTTTCCCTATAGTGAGTAATGCAAGAGAAACAGAGGGCCACAGGGTTTTACAACTCAGTCTTGTCAATGACAAAGTATCACTTTTATTGTATCTGATTGTTTATCCATACCAATTCTGGTATGAAGTGAGAGGAGACATTACAGGACTGTGAGTAGCAGGAGGCAGGAACCAAAGTGGGGAGCCATTTTGGGGACCACCACCAAGGAAAATGTTCCCCCTTATTTGCTGATGAGAGAGTTGCTACCCTGCTTTACCTAAGGCTTTTGGGCCTATATCCCCTACTCTGGATGGTGATGTCTGTGAGATTAGCCTGTAAATTTAATAAGTCCTTACCTTATTGATGACTTGGTAAAACAGCAAAGGTTCTGGTCTTAGCAGACATTTGCTTATTTTTCCCCATGGCTTTCTCCACAGAGCCTTTTAGCCTGCTTGGACAGCCCTTCAAGGTTCTGAATCTCTCTACAAAGCAGGTTGAAAGGAGGCCTCATTGAGGAAATTTACATAAGGTAGTAGAATTCATTTTATATCATCTCACCTCTAGAGTTCATGCTTATACAGATATTCATCTGCATCCAAGGCTGGATGAAAAACAATTATTTCACGGTTTAGGATTCCTCACCTCTCTTTTGTGAACAAAAGAGGAATTGGCTAAAACTGGGATCATTTCCAATAGACTGTTAAAGGAAGGTCACAGTTGGATTATCTCTGTGACCAGCTGACATGTATAATAAGATTTGAAGACTTGATGAAAATAGAAAGCTTAACATATCAATTAGTGGTTTATTAAACTAGTCATCCTTGGCTGGAGGAATTTTGTTTCATTTAAATTGCATATATTTTTCACTCAGACAGATGAATGAAAGAGTATTTAGGCTTTACTCCTGTTTTGACCAGATTTTTTTTTTTTTTTTGTATAGTTGATTCTGAGCATCTGATGAATGGCAGGCAAGCCACAACCCCAAGGTGTCTTTCCAGGAACTGCCTTTTTAAATCTTTCCATATGTTTTTTAGCCTGCATTTTGAAGTTAAGCTCAAGTGTTTATACAAATATATGAATGGAGTGATAATTTCTTTATTCACTGCCTTAAACTGTGGATGGCTTGAGAGTAGCAGGAAAGAGTGCAGCCTTGCTCTGAAGAGTGGGGATACTCTTTCAGCTTAATTAATCATATGGGGTGGATTTTATTACTGTTTTCAACCATGTGCTCCATCTTGAAAAGGTCTACATCCATTCTTTTTGCCATGTGACTGTCAGTGCCTTCTACTAGGCAGAATATACTTCCCATGTCATTGTTAAGCTTGACCAGGTGACTTTGCACACTTGCAGAAATAGCTTTTCATCAACTTGAATCCTAGAATAAGATATATGGAAGAGAGCTGAGCAGAGTTGTAGTAACTCAGACTTGTGAATGAGAAATGTATGTCTATTGTTGCAAACTGTTTAGATTTAGAGTTTTTTTTTTCCCCTATAACCAAAGCTGATTGCTGTTGTTATTCAGTCACTAAGTCATGTCTGACTCTTTGTGACCCCATGGACTGCAGCATGCCAGGTGTACCTGCCCCTCACTATCTGCTGGAGTCTGCTCAAACTCATATCCATTGATTCGGTGATGCCATCCAACTGTCTCATTCTCTGTCACCTCCTTCTCCTGCTCTCAGTCTGTCCCAGAATCAGGGTGCTTTCCAGTGGGTCAGCTCTTCTACTAAAGCTGATTAGTACACTACATAAACTGTGCAATGGCCATGTAGAAAATATGTCATGAATCCCAACCATAGGACAGGCTGTGCCCTTGAACTCTCTACTAAAAAAGGGCTGGTGGCATCCATCAGTTTATACATATGAAAGGAATGAGGAACATAACTTTCAAACATGAAGAATATCCATAAGTTTATATGTTTTCTATCTCTACATAAGGGCTTTCCTTATAGCTCAGTTGGGAAAGAATCTACCTGCAATGCAGGAGACCTGGGTTCAGTTCCTGGGTTAGGAAGATCCCCTGGAGAAGGAAATGGCAACCCACTCCAGTATTCTTGCCTGGAGAATCTCATAGACAGAGGTCCCTGGTGGGCTGCATTCCATGGGATTTCAAGAGTCGGACATGACTTAGTGACTAAACCACTACCATCTCTCCATAATGGATGATCAATAGGCTAGATGGTGGTGGGCAGCTTAGGTTAAACAAGAGAAGTGTGGTACATGTTACAAAGGTTTGACATCATAAGGTTCACAGCAAAATGGCTATTAGAACTATGGGATCTTTATTCATTCATTCACCCACCAATTATTATTTGCATAAGGACTGATAGGGTTTTTAACAAGGATGAGACAGATCCCTGGACTAGAATAAGAAATCTGCAAAAGGTGGTAGAAATCTTAAGGGAAAAGTAGACTTTTGGTTTTAGGAGGTGGTGGGAAGACTTATGGAGGAACAGACATTTGAATTGGACCTAGAAGAAGGGAAGGATTTACTTTATAAGGTTTGATGAAGAAAAACACATTCCAGAAGATAAGATTTATCTTAGAACATTATGTTGTCAGAGCTGGAAAACCATGGGATATTTATGAGACAGAATAAGCATTTCAACTTTAATGGAGCATAAGGCATATTTAGGAAAACAGACTGAGGTGAGAGTGTGAAAAGACTTGAGTGTTAGATAATAGAATTCAGGCTTTGATTTTTTTAAAACTGGGGAAGCACCAGAGATTTTCAAATAAGGTATTAAATGACTACTGTTATTTCTTTTTTTTTTTTCTTATAATTTTTTGGCTGCACTAGATCTTAGTTGGGGCTTCCTAGGTGCCATGAGTGGTAAAAAAAAACCCACCTGCCAATGCAGGAGGCATGAGAGATATGGGTTAGATTGCTAGGTCGGGAAGATCCCCTGGAGGAGGGCCTGGCAACCCACCCCAGTATTCTTGCCTGGAGAATCCCATGGACAGAGGAAACTTCAGGCTACAATCCATAGAGTCGCAAAGAGTCAGACATGACTAAAGTGACTTAGCATGTGCACACAGGTCCTAGTTACTGTGTGCAGACTTTCTCTAGTTGCAGCATGGGTAGGCTTCTCTTGTTGTAGTTGTCAGGCTTAGTTCTCCTGTGGTACATAAGATCCTAGTTCCCCAACTGCAGATCAAACCTGTGTCCCCTGCAGTGGAAGGCAAATTCTTAAACACTGTACCCCCAGGAAAGTCCCATGACTATTGCTATTTCTCAGATATACATATAGATAGATAGGTAGATATAGCGGCAATAAATTTAACTCATCTATTGTTCTTCTATCTTCCCCTTTCTTAAATAATAAAACTTGAAAAGAAATACTTAGGAGCCTTATCAAATTGAGTGCCTTCTTAGAAAGTTCTGATTTCTGGCAAGGGAATATAATCAAATTTTGCTTTCATCATTCACCTGTTTAGAAACTCTGTCTTTCCTTACCTCCTGTTCATCAATTCAACATCTATTGCATAGTTGCCAGCTTTTCTGTAATGTGATTTCAAGGTTTATGTTAGGACTTCCAGGGTGAAGACATGGAAGTTTCCAGTGAATAGAAGAGTAGGAGGTGACAGGAAGAACATAAGAGAGAATCTGAATTCTAGTGGCCATAAAAGGTAATCTTGCTCTCTTTTAAGGAGGCAACCCAGTCATTTTCCATCTAAAGCTACTTGCCTATAGGTCATACACATAAGTGATAGAACTGATGTTAACTTCAGGTATGCGTTACTGTAAAGTAATTTAAAGTGTTTACTATTACTTGATGTTGGAGAGAACAAGAGCTTCCCATACTTGGCAAAACATGCCAGATATCCCCCAAACTCCAAGATATTGATCTAAATTGTTCTAACATCTAGAGTACTGTTAGTTTTGTAAGCTGGTTCCAAAGACAGATATTCAGTATCCTGCTTACTTGAATCATTTGAGATAAACCTTAGAATGGATATTCTAGAAGTATGAGAAAAGTTTGATAATTACTTAATTTTTTCTATTCTTGGTTATTGTCATTACTTCTCTTACCCTGTAGATGTTTTATGGTTCAGTTGCCCAGTTGTGTACAACTCTTTGCAATGCCACAGACTGCAGCACGCCAGCCCTCCCTGTCCCTCATCATTTCCTGGACTTTGCCCAAGTTCATGTTCATTGTATCGGTAATCCATCTAGCCATATCATTCTCTGACACCCTCTTCTCCTCAATCTTCCCAGCATCAGAGACCTTTCCAATCAGTTGTCTGTTTCCATCAGATGACCAAAATACTGGAGCTTTAGCTTCAGTATCAGTCTTTCCAGTGAATACTCTGGGTTGATCACCCTTAAGATTGACTGGTTTGATCTCCTTACTGTCCAAAGGACCTTCAGGAGTCTTCTCCAGCACCACAGTTTGAAGGCATCAGTTCCTTGCATTCTGCCATCTTTATGGTACAGTTCTCACAACCGTACATGATCACTGGAAACACCACAGCCTTGACTATATGGACCTTTGTCGGCAGAGTAATGATTCTGCTTTTCAACACATTGTCTAAGTTTGTCATCGCTCTCCTGCCAAGAAGCAGTTGTCTTCTGATTTCAGGGCTGCAGTCAACGTTGTGATTTTTGAGCCTGAGAAGAGGAAATCTGTCACTACTTCCACCTTTTCCCTTTCTATTTACCATACAGAAATGGGGCCAGATGCCATGATCTTAGTTTTTTTAATATTTAGTCCTAAGCTGGCTCTTTCACTTTCCTCCTTCACCCTCATCAAGAGGCTATTTAGTTCGTCTTCATTCTCTACCATTAGAGTGGTATCATCCACATATATGAGGTTTTTGATATTTCTCCTGCCTATCTTGTTTCCAGCTTATAACTCATCCAGCCTGGCATTTCTTATCATGTGCTCAGCGTATAGGTTAAACAAACAGGGTGACAGCAGACAGCCCTGTCAAGCGCATTTCTCACTCTTGAACCAATCAGTTGTTCCATATAGGGTTCTAACTGTTGCTTCTTGTCCCACATACAGGTTTCTCAGAAGAGAGGTAAGATGGTCTGGCATCCTCATCTCTCTAAGAGCTTTCCACAGTTTGTCATGATCCATACAATCAAAGGCTTTAGTGTAGTTGATGAAATCCAGATAGATGTTTTTCTGAAATTCCCTTGCTTTCTCTATAATCCAGTGAATGTTGGCAATTTGATCTCTAGCTCCTCTTCCTTTTATAAACCCAGATTGGACATCTGGAAGTTCTTGGTTAACATAACGTTGAAGCCCAGCGTGCAAGATTTTAAGCATGACCTTACTAGTGTGGGAGGTAGGTTCAATTGTCCTATGATTAGCACATTCTTTTGTATTACCCTTCTGTTCTTGGGGATTGAGATGAAGATTGATCTTTTCCAGTTCTGTGGCCACTGCTGGGCCTTCCAGATTTGCTGACATAATGAATGCAAAACTTCAGTGGCTTCATCCTTTAGGGATTTGAATAGCTCTGCTGGAATTTCATCATATGCACTAGATTTATTAACAACAATGCTTCTTAAGGCCCACTTGACTTCACACTCCAGAATGTCTGGCTCTGGGTGACTAACCACACCTTCATAGTAATCCGGATCATTAAGATCTTTTTTATACAATTCTTCCATGTAATCTTTCCATCTCTTGTTAATCTCTTCAGTGTCTATTAGGTCTCTACCATTTTTATCCTTTATTGGGCCCATCTTTGGGCAAAATGCTCCCTTGATGTTTCCAGTTTTCCTGAAGAGATCTCTGATCTTTCCCCTTTTGTTATTTTCTGCTATTATTGAGCATTGCTCATTGAAGTAGGCCTTCTTGTCTCTTCTAGCTATTTTTTGGAACTCAGCATTTAATTGGAGTTAAGTCTAGTCAAAGTGAAATAAGAAAATGTAGCTTAGTCTATTTCAGACTTCTAGAGGGCAAAGTTGAGCAGTCTATATCCTGCTTTCCAGAATGATCTGAGGTCAAGAGTAGTGGTGATAACAAGGAGATGCCAGGTTAGAGACAGTCAGTGCCTTCTCAGGAGAATAAGGTCTCAGGGCAAATATGCCAGGAACACATGAGATAAGAGTAGGAGTTTTCTGGGAATTGAGATGAGTGAAGGGTATGAGATGATCACAGAGTTTGAAGAAAGTCCTCCAGATTTATTTTCCCCTTTCAAGTTTTATTGAAATATAGTTTACATGTGATAAAATGCACTCATTTTAAGTGTACAGTATGGAGTTTGAACAAATGTATAAACCATATACACCACCGAAATCAAGACAAAGAATACTTCCATCACTCCCCTCAAAGTAGCCATGTATCCTTTTCATTCAATTTCTCTTATTCCTTGCCCCAGGCAACCAATGACTTATTTCTTGCAGTAAAGTACCTTTGCCTTTTCTAGAATTCATACAAATGAAATTATAATATATGCAATCTTTTGTGCTTATCTTTTGCTCAGCATAATATTTTTGAAATTCTTCTATGTGTTTGCTGCATCCATAGCTTATTCTTTATTTTGTTATAGATTTATATTTTGTTGCATGATATACCACCATCTGTGTGTATATTTACCTGTGATTAGACATCTTGGTTGTTTATAGTTTTTGGAAACTGTGAAAATAAAGCTGCTTATGAACATTCAGGAACAAGTACTTATGGACATATATTTTCATTTCTGTTAGAAAAAACCCTCAGAGTGGGATTTCTGGGTCATATAATAGGCCTATCTTTAACTTTTTAAGAAATTCTCACTGTTTTCCAAAGGTGGCTCAGATAGTAGAGAATCTGTCTGCAATGCAGGAGACCCAGGTTCCATCCCTGGGTGGGGGAGATCCCCTGGGGAAGGAAATGGCAACCCCCTTCTGTATTCTTGCCTGGAAAAGTCAATGGGCAGAGGAGTCTGATGGTCACACTCCATGGAGTCACAAAGAGTCAGAAACAACTGAGTGCCTAACACACATTGTCTTTTCATTCTAGTCAGTTTATGTAAAGTGAGTCAACATTAAACATCTTTTTTTGTGTGCTTATTGGCCATTTGTCTTCTTTTGTAAGTGTTTTCCAAATCTTTTGGACATTGTAAATTTTGTGTGTATATATGTGTCGTATTTAAGAACTTTATATTTATTTTGTAGCATCTCTTTTCATTCCTTAACAGCTTTTATTGAATAGAAGTTTTTATTTTAAATGGTCAATATAGCCACATATATCAACATTTGATTATAGTTCATGTTTGTGTCCTTTAATTTCTCTGGCAATGTTTTATAATTTTCAGTGTGCAGGTCTCATATTTCTTTTGGAAGATTTCCCCTTAATTATTTCATGTTTTTGGATAGTGTACTGGTATAATTTTTTATTTTCCTAGTTGTTCATTTCTAGCTACATAAATACAATTTATATTTATATATATTGTCCTTTTATCCTGAATCCTTGTTGAATTTATTTCTTATCTTTTTAGGTGATTCCTCAGGACTTTCTGCACAGATGAATACATTGTTTGTACACAGACAGCTATATGTCTTACATTTTTGTACGTATTAGAACTTACAGTACAATGTTGAAGTAGTCAGAGTATACAAAATATAAAGTCCCTAAAAAACATCCTTCCCTTCTTCTGGTCTCATGGGAAAAGTGTATAGTTTTCTCCATTAATGTGATGTTTTCTATAAGCTTTTTAGAAACCTTTTATTGGATTGAGTAAATTCCTTGTTTGCTGAGAGTTTATTATTATTATTATGTATGTGTGTTGGATTTTGTCAAATAGTATTTCTACATCTATTCAGGTGCTTTTTCTCCTATTACATTATATTTCATTCTTTTTATGACTGGCTCATATTCCATTGTGTGTGTATATATATATGTATATGTATATATGCCACATCTTCTTTGTTATCTGTCAGTGTTCATCTAGATTGCTTCCATACCATGACAATTGTAAACAATGCTGCTATGAACATTGGGATGCATGTATCTTTTCAAATTAGTGTTTTTGTTTTTTGTTTTGGATATATACCCAGGAGTGAAATTGCTGTATTTGTGGTAGTTCTACTATTTTTAGTTTTTTGAGAAAATTCTGTACTGTTTTCCACAGTAGCTGCACCAATTTACATTCCTACCAACAGTATGTAAGGGCTCCCTTTTCTCCATATCCTTGCCAAAATTTGTTATGTTCTTTTTTTTTCCTTTTAATCGAAGGATAATTGCTTTACAATATTGTGTTAGTTTCCACCATCCATCAACATGAATCAGCCATAGGTATACATGTCTCCTCCCTCTTGAACCTCCCTCCCACCTCCTACTTCATGCCCCACTTCTAGGCTGTTACAGAGCCTTGGTTTGAGTTCCCTGAGTCATACAGCAGATTCTCACTGGCTATCCATTTTACATATGTAAAACATTTACATAGTGTAAATGTTTCCATTGTGTTGTTTTTGATGATGGCCATTCTGATGAGTGTGAGGTGGTATCTCTTTGTGGTTTTGATTTTCATTTCCCTGATGATTATTGATGTTGAACATCTTTTCATGTCCCTGTGGTCTATGTTTAAGACTATCTTAAAG
The DNA here is from genome assembly GCA_007570785.1 of Antilocapra americana. Taxonomy (NCBI): domain Eukaryota; kingdom Metazoa; phylum Chordata; class Mammalia; order Artiodactyla; family Antilocapridae; genus Antilocapra; species Antilocapra americana. The sequence continues at coordinate 7,210,712 of ML664170.1, read as the reverse complement.
TTAAAAATAAGGACATTTATATATTTATCCTCATTAATCATTTTTGGTGTTCTTCATTCTTTCGTATAGATTCAGGTTTCAATCTGGTATAAATTTTCTGTGCTCCCCAAATTGTCTTTAACATTCCTTTAGTGCAGATCTACCCGTGGAAAATTTTTGAAGCACATGTTTATCTGGATTCCTTTTTTAAAATTAATTAATTTATTTGAATTGCAGGATAACTGCTTTACAATATTGTGATGGTTTTTGCTATACATCATTATAAATGGGCTACAGGTAGGCATGTGTCCCTTCCATCCTGAACCGCCCCCCTTTCACTTCCTCTCCACCCTATCCCTCCAGGTTGTTACACTACAGACTTTGGGTGCCTTGCGTCATCCATCAAACACGCACTCATTTCTATTTTGCATATAGTAATGTACATGTTTCGGTGCTATTCTCTCAAATCATCCCACCCTCTCCTTCTCCTACTGAGTCCAAAAAGTCTGTTCTTTACCTCTGTCTCTTTGCTGCCGGCCTGTAGGATAGTGGATTCTTTATTTTACTTTTTTCAAAGGATATTTACACTGTGACTTGGGGTTTTAACCAGCAGAGGGCACTGTGTCTCTCCACAGTCAGTCCAGAAGTGAAGCTGGAGTGCTGGTCCTGGCGCGGAAGTTGTAGATGAGGTTATTTCAATTCAAGGCTTGACAAGAAAGAGAATAGCTGCTCTTAACAGTCTGCTAGAAAGCTAAAAATGTTACTAGGAAGTGGTCACAGTTTACTTGGATAGATCAACAGAAATTTGTAGGATCATTCAAATATCCTACAAATATCCTAATTTTTTGTTTTTCCTAGCCAAAAAAAAAAAATTTATGTGTGCATTACAGACTAACTTTCATTCCTAGGGAAGAACTGATCTAGGTTTGCTTTCAATGTACATCTGTTTTCTTCAAGGTAGTGCTTGTTTATGTTTTTCTTCTTGAAAATGCCCATTTCTTTTTCATGTTTTCTCAGAAGTAGGTAGGGACTTCCCCAATGGCTCAGCAGTAAAGAACCCACCAGCAATGCAGGAAACACAGGAGATGTGGGTTCAGTCCCTGGGTCAGAAACATCCTCTGAAGGAAGAAATGGCAACCCACTCCAGTATTCTTGCCTGGAGAATTCTGTGGACAGAGGAGACTGGTGGGCTACAGTCCATGGGGCCGCAAAGAGTTGAACAGGACTAAGCATGCTCAAGCACACAGAAGTAGGTTTTCCATTATGGTAATGAAGTTGACCTGAGTACCAGAGCAGTTTGACACTTGTCCCAAAGTTATATTCTAATCTTGATTTAATTTTAGTTATATGAGATATATGAGTTACATGAATTATATAGTTATATTTAAGTTATATATACCTTATTTCTAGGAAATCTTATAATTTGGTATGAAATAGAAAGAGCTCTCAAAGCCCATAAACTGTTTAACATGCAGAAGCATTCAAACTTTGTAAAAACAGGTTGATGGCCAGAGTTTATATTATACAGCAATATGATTTGTGCGTTCTCTCTTGCCCATGCATTTTTTTCATTATATATTGGAACTTATGAATGATGATGCCACTTTTCTTCATTCTGTGATAACAGAAGTTTTGCCTGTTGCATTTTGAAACCAACCATCAGGAAGGCAGTTGGATATATCTTGATAGAACCTGCTCTGTTACGTACTGATGTGTGACTTTTGGCAATATTTGGAATCACTAAACCTCAGGACTCATTGATGACATTGGGATAACCATAACATTTAGCTCACAGGATTACTGTGAGTTAAATGATATAACTCACTGAAACCACTCAGTTACAATGTCTGCCACACGAAAGCAATTGATGTCAAGGATTATTTAATTAGCTTTTATGTTCAGTGAAATACATGAAATTAAATAAAATTGGATCATCTCCACTATATGGATACTTCAGGAAGTGTGGAGAAAACATAAGAGAAAAAGTCAAAGGGATAAATGCTAATGTTTTTCTTATTTAACGAATGTCTTAGTAACTATGATATAAACAGAAAGCAAATGGTTTTTTGAGAAGCCTTCCATGATAAACAGTACTAATGATACAACACAATAGACAGGTCACTGGGCTTTGTATCAGTAGACTTTGCTTTATCATGGTCTGTAATTTCCTATTACCTAATTTTTGCAAATATGGTGATTACCCACTTTGTACAAAAAAGACTAACCTCTTCTGGATCCCCTTGACAAAAGTGAGAAAGTTTCTGATGCTGTGTCTGCAAGGATCATTGGTAGCCATAAATTGAAGAAGCTATACTCCTGGAGTGATAACTGAATGCCACTTGTTACTAGATGAATTGTGTCCCTGTCTCCACCTCACCCACAAATCATGAATTGAAGTCCTAACTCCCAATACCATGGAATGTGACTATATTTTGAGACAGAGTATTTAAGAAAATAGTGAGCAATAAATGATATCTTTGGAGTGAGCCGTAATCCTATATGACTGATGTTTTTTATGAGAAGAGGAGATCAGGACACAGACGAAGACCATGTGAAGACATAGGGAAAGATGGCCACCTGCAAGACCTTCAGAAAATACTAACCCTGCTGCCACATTGATTTTAGACTTCTAACATCCAGAACCATGAGGAAATAAATTCCTATAGTTTAATCCATGCAGTCGGTGGTGCTTTGTTATAGCAGCTTGTGTGTGGGCCAAGTCGCTTCAGCCATGTCCGACTCTCTGCAACCATATGGACTGAAACCCGCCAGGCTCCTCTGTCCACGGGATTCTCCAGGTCAGAATACTGGAGTTGTGTCCTCCTCCAGAGGATCTTCCCGACCCAGGGGCTGAACCTGCATCTCTCATATCTCCTGCATCGGCAGACAGGTTCTTTACCACTAGCACAGCCTGGAAAGTCCCATATAGCAGCCCTAACAACCAGATCACCACTTGTCACTTTTGTTCCAGTTCTCCTTGTTACTCTGACTTCTTCAAGGTCTTAGGGACTTCGCTACATGGGTCACCCTGAACTGAACTCACATTTGACAGACTCTGTTTTGCTTTAAATGCTAGGGCTTGACAATATGTCACAGATAAAAGCCCATCAAGAAATGGCAATGGGGCTGGCTGTAGCCCTTCTCTGAACCCATGAACAAAGTCTCCTTTACATAGAAAGATTCCTCTGAAGGAGGAGAGCAAAGAAAAAAGAGAGGCGCCTCTTTCTAGTTTCTAGAGATTGATGTATGAATATTAGATGCTGCTGTCTAACCTACAAGGGAAGTGAGTGTGCCCTCAAGACAAATGTACTGAAGGCATGACTGCCTTTAGGAAGCCAAAGGGATAGTTCAGATATTCTGAATATTACAAAAGCTTACTAGTGAAGACCTCATGTTCTGAATGCTAAATTGCCAAGTGGTTCTTTGGCCAACAAAAGAGGAAGAAGGTTCATTGCAAAGTGTGGGTGACTTGTAACAGCACTTTAGCTTAACCAGCAGTATTTGTGTTCTGTTGCTGCCATAACAAATTATCACAAATTTAGCAGCTTAAAACAACATCCATTCATTATTTTCTATTCCAAGAAGTCAGAATCTGGGTGCAGCATGGCTTAGCTAGGTTCTCTCAGCTCAGTATCTTCCAAGTGCTGAAATCAAGGTGCCAGCCAGCTTGGGCTCTTACCTGGAGGCTCTAGGGGGAATGATCTGCTTCCAAGTTCACTCAGTGGTTTTCAGAATCCAGTTGTAGGCCTGAGGTCCCTGTTTCTATATTGTTTTTCAGTAACTCAGTCATGTCCGACTCTTTGTGACCCCAGGGACTGCAGCACGCCAGGTCTCCCTGTCCCTCACCATCTCCCAAAGTTTGCCCAAGTTCATGTCCATTGCATTGGTGATGCCATCCAGTCATCTCATCCTCTGACACCCTCTTCTCCTTCTGCCCTCAATTCTGCTCATTTCTACAGCCCTGTTGATTTTCAAGCCAACAGTAGTAGGTCAAATCTTTCTCCTGTTTTGACTCTCTGACTTCCTCTTCTGCTACCAGGTAGAGAGAGATCTGTAATTTTAAGGGCTCATATGATTAGGTTAGGTCCACTTGGATATCTCCCTGTTTTCACGTCAGCTGGTTAGTGATTTAAATTACTTCTTCCAAGTTCCTTTTGCTATATAATCTAATCTGTTTTGGGGAGTCATGAACAAATATTACAGGAGCCAGAATTCTGCCTACCACCCATCTTTTAAGTGATATTCTCCTTATTTGCCTAAGTGGATTTTTGGTTTCATTTTGGAATAGTTATGAACATGTAAGTAGCATTTATCAGCTCCATGCTCTAACCACTTAGCTAACTGGCTCTTTGTTGCTGTTGTTTGGTCACTAAGTCTTACCTGACTCTTTGTGACCCCATGGACTATAGCCCACCATGCTTCTCTGTCCATGGGATTTTCCAGGCAAGAATACTGGAGTGGGTTATTTCCTCCTCCAGGGGATCTTCCTGACCCAGGGACTGAGCCCATGTCTCCTGAAATGCAGCTAGATTCTTTACTGCTGAACCACTGGGGAAGCCCAGTTGGCTCTTTAAGTAGTATCTAAATAATGGCATTTTGACTTCTACAGATGCACTTGTTTTTGCATTTTTCTTTTTCTTTTTTTGTGATGAAATCTTCATTTTCCTTTCTGACTTACAAATCCAGGCTCAACTGAAATTTTTTATGCAGATGTATGACTCCCACAGTTATCTCTGGACCACTTGTGATGGCAAGTCTATTACTTTGGTTTTAGTCATGAAATTGGACTTTTTAAAGACTTCTAGGTATGAATAAAGGTAAGGAAAAATACACTAATTCTAATTGAAAGAAAAAAAAACAAACAAACAATCCTTTGTCAATGGTTCTCAAATTTTCAGCTGCATCAGAATTACCTGGAGAGCTCGTTAAAATGTAAAGGATTTGCTGGGCCAACCCTTGGGTTTCTGATTTATTTTCTATGAAATGCAGGGTTGATAATTTGCATTTTGATAAGTTTCTAGTAATGTTACTACTACCACTTCAGGGTCTGTTCTTTGGAAACCACTTCTTTAGATTTTTTAATTTCTAATTTTTTTTCATTTATGAAAAAGCAGATTTTCTGCTTTTTTATGTATCTCTCAGGATACCTATAACATACATATTACTATAATTATTTTATAATTACCCCATCAAATAATGAGCATGGAATATAAAGCTGATGGGAAAAAAAGTGGCATGGAAAGGAAGGAGCCCGTCATCAATGATATTTAGGACATTTCCTAATGTGTACAATGCAATGATAAGTTTGTTTTAAATCTCATTTATTTTTTAGCTTTATCTAAATATGACCCTATAAGTGTTAAGCATAAGACAGTAAGAGGATTTGGTGACAATGGAGAGCCAAAGAAGACAGTGAGTTGTTAATACTCAAATGTTTCTTTCAGAAGTAAAATGTTCAGCGAAAATTTTTTTAAATCCTAATTTAAATCTCATGCTTCATCTACTGGATCAAATACTCATGCTTCATCTACTGAACCAAATAGGAAATACTTGCTAAAACTTTATCTCAGAATGTATTCAAGTACTTTTGTCAGTGGTATAATTGTCCACATTGAATAGGCCTATGTCTGTTCAAAAATATTTGCTATCTCCTTTTCATGGGGAAAGAAAAATATAAAATATTTCATTCTGAAGGGGGAAATTTTTCAGCCAAGTAGGCTATTGTTTCTTATAGATGAATCATAATAGTGGTTACTATTAATATCTAGTATATAATACCAGATATCACTATAAAAGAGAAAGGTCAAAGCTTGAAGATGTAAATGGAGACATTGGAATAACATTCTCTGTTCAATTTAGTAAAAGTGAGAAATGTAATGAAGTTACATGTAAGATACAGTAGACATGAGTTTTGAAAGCATGGAAGCAGGTGGAAGTTTCAGAGGAGATGAAAAGAATTCTAATCAAAGAAGAGGGAAAAAGATGATAATGAAAAGGGTTACTTTCCTTTTTCTCAATGATGTCACATTGAATTTCTAACTATTTTTTCTGGCCTGTTTTCTTCAATACAGCTGTAGCCAGTCTGCTGGTTATTTAGAACCCTATTGGGGAAGGCAGGGAAATATATTCCTCAATACCTCCAATATTCTACATGGAGTCTTTTGAAGTCCAGAAAATTTGATTCGGAAATAAATTACCTCTGAGCAACCCTGCTTAAGAATAAAGCACCAAAGGCCATGGGAGACAGTGTTGTGCCCAGATCCCGATCTCCACAAACCACCAGGAGGCCATTCACCCATGCAAGTGCAAAAGGGAGTTTATTGCAGACCCGGCTCCAGACGGCACACACACGCTGACGCAGCAGAATGAGGGCAGCGGCCCTGAACCGAATGATACAAGGCTTTTAAGGGGGAAAGACAAAGGGAAGACCGCGAATGGGGTGATTGGTCAGGACGTGAGGGGAAGCCAGGGGCTTTATGCGCCGCATTAGTCCCTGATAGATATATTTAACCACAGCCAGCCCCGGCACTTCCCCGGCGCACGGTGATTGGTCATATCTAGGGTGGTGATCTAGGGGTGGGGGAACTTGGGTGTTGCCTTCTATCGCAAGATGGTGGCTCCTTTTTTTTTTTTTTTTTAAAGACGGAGTCACTTAGGCTCTACAATAATAAATGGTCTTTTTTTGTTTGTTTTTGCACTTGTCACATTTTTTAAAAATTGAGGCATAGATGCTTTACAATGCTGTGTTGGTTTCTCCTGTACAACAAAGTGTTATCAGTCATTGTTGCTGTTGTTTAATTACTAAGTCATGTCCTGCTCTTTGGGGACCCCATGCACTGTAACCCACCATGCTCCTTTGTTCATGGGATTTCCCAGGCAAGAATGCTGAGGTGGGTGACCATTAATTTCTCCAAGGTATCTTCCTGATCCAGGTATCAGACTCATGTCTCCTGCATTGGCAGGCAGATTCTTTACCACTGAGCCACCAGGCATCAGCCCTATGTAGACATATATCCCCTCCCTTGTGGTTCTCCCTCCCACCCCATCCATCCCATCCTTCAGAGTCACCACAGAGCAAATGGGTTTTGCACAATGACATTGTTAAGAAATTTCTAGTGTCTATGTGACATGTTTATACTCAATTCTTTTTATATTTTAACAAACTAAAAATGATTTATGAGTTGTGACAAGAATAGACTTAGGAGCAATGCCAAAATTTAATATTATAGCCCAGTTCAGGGCTGAGGCTCTAGTTGTCTGGAGAAGCTCATGACCAAAGAGGCAGATAGCTCTGTATCCTTTGTAAGATAGGCCATTTTTACATAATGGCAACAATGAATTGGAAGCAAGTGAATAAAATTGTCTGTTGGGTTTATCTCAGATCTTTAATGATTCGTGAAATCTGGAAGAACGATCGCAAGAATACTTCCTTATATCAGCAGGTTTGTGGCTGTTCAAAGATGCTTCCTTGGGAGCTTAGAAACTTGAAGCAACAATAAAAATCCCAGAGGATTTTGTCACATAAAAAGCCAGAGACAAATATCTGCTAGGTGGTACTATTTTCTTTCTTCAAGTTATAAATTGCTACTATGGATCCTGGAAGCAGAGAGCACTCATGCAACATATTTTGAGATTAAGTGGCTGATCCATCAATAGGAGTGAATTTACATGTGTAGAAACATCTTTCAAATCAAAATGTAGCAGCATGCTGCCTTGTGGGATGGAATAAGAGGATCCAGAATATGTATTAAAATCTTGCCAAATAGGTTTGGGATCCACTTGTTTTTTGTGTACATGGTGTGGCCAAGGTCATGGTAACATCAGTGGCCTATTTCAGTGTGAAGGTTGTTATATTTGGGGGGAAAGGCGAGGTTTTCCTAACCTTTCTTGGCTTCTAAGAAGGATGGTGCCAGAAAGAAAAAAGTTAATGGAAAAAACCAAATGTGCCGTGGCCTTGGGCAATATTCTGCAGAGAAGTACAGCAATGTTTTCTTTGCCCAACTTCATGAGGTATAATGATCTGTACTAAAGAAATGCAAATACTAGATTAAAGTGGATGTGGTGTGCCAGGCACTAGACATTTGATTCTAATACCAACCAATTTGGGGAAATTGAGACTCAGAGTGGAAGAAGGAATATGACTGGATTGTCAGTCTGAGTATATCTGGCTCCCAGGTCCTCTCCACATACTGAAGTGTTGCCGAAATCTGATTGGAACAGCCACCGTGACCTGAATGACTTTTGCAAAAGTCACAGTGTTCTCATATGTAAAACAATAGATCATCTTCTAAGGTTTAATCAAAAACTCTAAAAACATGACTGCATTTTCTGGAAATTAAAAGGATTTCACAAGGGCATTGGCAAAATCTCTCCTACCACAGGTTAAGTAATTTTCCCCCCAGCTTTGTAAAAAACACTCACACCCATTTAACTTCAGTTTATTCAAAGTCCTTTGGGTGTAAATAAACGAGCTGTTTTAACAAGGTAATTACTTTTAAAAAATAGATAGCCTAACAAATAACAGAACAATTGGCACCAGGAATAACTTTCTTGGTTTTATTCCTTCTAGATTGACTAATTTATTTTCTTGCCTCAAGAGAAGTAAGGACTGTTGAGCATGGCCCTAATTAAAGCCCTGTCACAAATGTCATAGTAATTTAGACCCTCGCTAAAGCCTTGACTCCAGCTGCAAATCTCTAAGTGACCTGGCCCCTGCCCACCTCTCCAGTTCATCTCCTCTGTCTCAGATGAAGCCAGATTGGGCCTCTCACTGTTCCTTGAACGCTCCAGGTCTACTGCCCCAGGCCTTTCTCTTCTTGTTGCCTGGAATGCTCATAGTTACTTTCCTGGCTTATTCCCTTGCTTTATTTGATTTTGACACAAAGGGCTTTTCATCACAGTGGAGTTGTTGGACCACACTGGCTTAAAGAGTGTCTTCCATCTACCCCTACTGGCTCTCTCGATGCTTTTCCTCTGCTCTAGTTTTCTTCATAAAACTTAGGTCTTTTTTGCTAAATTTATTTTTTGAGACTAAATTCCCCATGTTTTAATTCTTTTTAAAAATTTTATTCAGCTTTCATTTTTAAAGTTGAGTCCGTTCACTGTTCTCTTGGAACTATCACAACATTGTTAATGGGCTAAACCCCAGTATAAAATGTTTTTGGTGTCTAAATTTATTTTTAATTGGAAAAATTGCTTTAGAATGTTATGTTAGTTTCTGCTGTGCTTTGCTGTGCTGTGCTTAGTCTCTCAGTAGTGTCCGACACTTTGGGACCCCATGGACTGTAGCCCACCAGGCTCCTCTGTCCATGAAATTCTCCAGGCAAGAATATTGGAGTGGGTTGCTATTCCCTTCTCCAGGGGATCTCCCAACCCAGGGATAAAACCCAAGTTTCCTACATTAGCAGGTGGTTTCTTTACCACTGAGCCACCAGGGAAGCCCTAGTTTCTGCTGTGCAGTAATGCAAATCAGCCATAATTATGCATATTACTATATCCCTTCCCTCTTGAGCTACCCTCCCCTCCCCCATCTTATTCTTCTAGGTCATCCCAGAGTGCCAGGCTGGACTCCCTAGCACTTATTCCTGTATTGCACATTTATTTTTTATTTATTCCCCCACCCCACAATAAGACCCCAGACTATAAACTCCAAGAGGGCAAGGCACATGCTCATCTTGTTTTATCAGTCTCCTCCAGCCCCTAAGACAACCTTGATCAGGCCAAGACCCCCAAAATTCCATATTTGCTGAATCAATTGAATGCATGGTTTTAACTTTTATTTAAAATGTTTAGAAGTGTTTCATCTGAATAAAGTTTCCCTTCGAAGTTAAAACCAAGCAAAAGGGCTCATTAGATTAATTTTTTTCTCTCTTTCTTTGCCTTCGGTGGCAGACTGAAAATTCCTAGAATAGAGCAAGATGCAGAAGCTGGCATCAATTTAATTAAAGAGGAGCCATTTGAAATAGCAGCCATGTTGACCCAGTGTTAATGAGGGAAAACCGACACCGCAGCTGGGGTGCCTCTCCTGGCTGTCCTGCTGCCTTGCATGGGTGGCTGGAGCATGGTCCCCTGCACCCAAGCTGCCGCTGAGACAGCAGGCGGTGCCACTTGTCTGGGCAAGCAGGGCATCTCCGGTGGGAGGGTCAGCCTCGCAGCATCATTCAGGCAACAATATGGAGGAGCCTGTTTCTCTACCACCAGTCTTGGGGAAGTGAGATGTACAAGGATCTCAGAGTCAGGGACTGGGATAAATCTTGCTTTCTAGGATATCAGTAGATGGAGTATCTACATCTGCGAGTGATAATTTGAAAGGAGACAGGCAAGCAGGGCAGGCTAACTTGCTTATCTGTCCACATTTCCCCGCTCCTGGGATGTTCCCATGAGCCTTAGATTAATTCCTCACATGCAGATTTACTCTCTCAGTGTTGAGAGTATTGCTGTGCAGAAAACTTTCATTTATACTGTGCATGCATGCTTAGTTTCTCAGTCATGTCTGAGTATTTGCCATCCCATGCCCACCAGTCTGTCCATGGGATTCTCCAGGCAAACATTTTGGAGTGGGTTGCCTTTTCCTACTCCAGGGGATCTTCATGACCCAGGGATCAGACCTGCATTTCCTGCATTGGCAGGCAGATTCTTTACCACTGTGCCACCTGAGAAGCCCTCGTTTATATCAATGACATCTTATTTCAAAATCAAATCTTTTTTAATAGCATCTATAACCCATGCTATTGAATGCCTACTCTATGACAGTCTGCATTAACAACTGAGGCCACCAAATATCGATATAACAAAACATGATTCCTCTCTACAAGTTGAGGACGTGTAAACAATGTTTTAACTACTCTATGAGAGGTATGAACAAGCTGTTAGGGGCTCTCCATGGAGAAAGTGTCAATAATTGGGGGAAACAGAGACCGTTTCCATTAGAAGATGATGTGTGAATTTGAAAGGTGAGTAGGAATATTTCAGGAGGAAATGTCAGGGAAACTTTATACTATGCAAAAAGAGCAGCAGATATCAAAACAATAACTTGAAATTTAGTAATGGCAAGAATTTTGATTTGGCTGGTGCATAGGGTGTGTTTGTGTGTACATATGTGCTCCACTTGGATGAGTATATCTATCAATGTTTGTTTAGGAAAATACAAGCACTTTCTGAATTTAAAGATTTAAATGTTTAATTCAGGGCATTAGAAGCTTACACTCATTGGAAGGCCTTGGGGAGATGGACTATCATGATGTGGAATTTCTATGGAATGATTCTCAAGAGCCTGCTCAGAAGGTGCTTGAAATCTCACAACCACTCAAATATCTGCTTGCAATATAAGAAAGTATTGCAAGGAGGAATAATACCCTGTTTTTCATTTTACCTGCCAAATCTTGTGTGATGCCTCCCAATGGTTGATTCTAATTCAGAATTGAGCATCATAGGAAGAATATTCCTAGCATCCACTTTGTTCTTGGTATCTTCTGACCTTGGGGAGACTAGAATGCCTCTGAGCTGACGGGAGACAAGTCAGTTCAGTGAGATAGGTGAGACTGGTGTCCTGCTGTAAAGCTTTCATGACACAGTATGTGTTCACACTTTATCTTAGAATTATTGGGAAAATTGTTAAATGTTTTAACACAGAGAGTGAAATGATTAACTGCATTTACAAACGTTAATCTGTTATAATTATTACCTGAAATCTAATTATTTAAATTTAAAGAAGCCTATGATATTTTGGAAATTATGCGCAGCTTGGATTAAAGGAATAAAGATAAAAGGCAGAGAGGTCAGGTGCTTTCCAAGCCCCTTCTTTACCTTAACAACCAAGTTTTAGTTTTGCAAACATTAAATTAACACCTTGACATCACCATTGTGCTTCCAGAAAGAAAGTGCCCAGAGGGTCTCCCCTTTTGTACTTCTCAGTCCTTCCTTATTCATCTCACTGGAAACAAAAGTCTGTCACTGTAAATGTCACCCATGACTTCTGTGGCAGAGAATACTGTCTGTTCACTGGAAGCTCATGCCCCTTGTTCAGCTGAGAAGTAGCTGCTTGGCTCTGGACTCTCATTCCCAAGCCTTTTGCATCTACATGGGGCCATGTTAGTAAATTCTGTTCCATGGAACCTAGGTAAAGGTGAGATAAACTGTGTCCAGAACTGGTGCATAAAAACTTTCCACACCATCCAATAAACTCTTTTCCCAACTTCTGGCCAGATAAAGTCCTACTAAATGAGTCTGGAAGTCACATTCTAAAAGAGAGTCTCTAGCAACTTAGGTCTAAGGACCAGCTTGATCCCCACACCATCCTGCCATCACCACTACCAACTGAATCTTATATAAGCAAGAGAAAATACTTTTATTTCAAAAAAATTACTGACATTTAGTAGCTTTTCTATTACTATAGCTGGTAATACTTTTCTTTATGCTTGTTGTTATTGTTTAGTCACTAAGTTGTATCTGACTCTTTTGAGATCTCATGAACTGTAGCCTGCCAGGCTCCTCTGTCCATAGGATTTCCCAGGCAAGAATACTGGAGTGGGTTGCCATTTCCTTCTCCAGGGGCTCTTCCTGACCCAGGGATTGAACCCATGCCTCCTATATTGCAGGTGGATTCTCTACCTCTGAACCAACAGGGAAGCCCCCTTCTTTATGCTTTGTTGCTGTCCAGTCACCAAGTCATGTCCAACTTTTTGAGACTCTAGGCTTCTTTAAACTAGTTTATAGCAGTAAGTACCATCTCTTTAGGATGCAATGCTGGTAGACATTTAAGAGTTAATGTCTTTTGGGTATTTGAAAATGTAGAAAAGGAATTTAGGAAGGCCTGAATATACAGGATTTTGGAGACATTAGCACATACGTAGAAGCTGAAACCAGAGGTAGGATGCTTCAGGAAAAAAATGGATAGAATAAAAAAAGAGAACCAAAGTAGGAATCTTGCAGAGTCCAGCAGTAAGGGTGCAGGCAGAGGAACAAGTGGCAGCAATAAGAGAATCAACTACACTCTGTCCTAGAATTCATGAGAATTCAAAGGAAGACTGTGTCAAAGGCTGCAGATAAATAATGTTTCACTAGAGTAAGAGAACCAAAGTAAAAATGCTGTACAGTGAGGAGTGAAATAAAAGGTAGGGCAAGTAGAAACAGAAGCTGCAGCTTATTCTAGAATTGTAGCAGCACAGGAAGGAGGCACATGCCTTCAAGGTCAGCAGAATGAGCAGATGCATTTTTAGTGTGAGGATGAGTTAAACAAGCTTGTGAATGAGAAGAGCCACCGAGAGAGGATATATTGATGGTAAAAAAGGAAGTGAATGTTAAAAAGGGCTTGGAGGACACAATAGAATGGAAAATCCAAGAGAAGAGGGGCTTCATCTGTTCAGTTAACACTGTAACCCCAGGCTTTGAATATTCTGGCACTGGAAGGCACTCAATAAACATTTATTGAAAGAACCCACGATGAGAGGAAAAGGGAAGGCAGGGGAAGATGAAATCAAGGATACAGATAACGGTGTTATCTTTGAAAGAAATTAGGCAAGGCATCCTCCGGGATGGAATTAGAAGGAGGAAAGATGAAGAACATGCAGATAATATAGGGGGTAGAGTTTGTGACTTATGGTAGCTATTTTCTCTGTAAGGTAGGAGGCTAGGCCATCTGTTAAAAATGAGTGTGCAAGTCCAGCTAAGCGATTTCAGGAAGAATGATAAAGCTTTGTAACAGTTACTGCATAAATAAATATGGTTATTTGCTTAAGATGAGATTACTGGGCAATTCTAACAATACACAAAATGTGAGAATAAATTTATTCATTTGAGATTAATGAGAGCCAACTCATTGGAAAAGACCCTGATGCTGGGAAAGATTGTTAATTGTGTGTATTCCATTTTGTCATGATTGTATGTGTGACTTTTATTTTGGACCATTCTGTGTGGCTTGCAGGACCAAGGATCAAACGCATACTGCCTGCAATGGAAGCATGGAATCTTGACCACTGGGCCACGAGGGAATCCTCACATTTGACTTTTTAAATACAATGATCTGCAGTATACATAAACTTTGGGGCTACTCTCCATTAGAGAGAGCAATTACCTCTGGGGCAATTCAGAGGTAATGCAATAAAGGGCCTTTATCTGTGGAAATCCCTTTCATTATAATTTTGTTATGATTTATATTGTGGTGGGTTCTCTTTTAAAAGGCAGAAGCTCCTCCGGGGAGATAATATATGAATCTTAGCTTTAAGCACTTTTTTTTCCCCTTGATATAGACTCGCTCTGGAATTTCCTGCTTCAGATAGGAGTTGAAACTTTTAATTTGTAATTTTATTATTAGAGAGCAGTGAATTGAGATGAGGGAATCTTTATTTTTCAGTCACCATGTGATGGTTAATATTTCCTACTATAAGAAGCCATATTTGCCAAGATAATTTAATTTTGCAATATTTACTTTTTATCGCTGAATTATGTGTACAAATAAAAATAAGCTATAGACTAAAAGCTCAATTCATATTTATAAATGAAGTAATGAAATTCTCTTCTGGCAAATGTTACAAATTATTTTTTAAATTGTGATAAAAACACATAACTTGAGATCTATTCTTTTTACAGACTTTTAAGTGTACAACCTAGACAGCATATTAAAAAGCAGAGACATTACTTTGTCAATAAAGGTCTGTCTAGTCAAGGCTATGGTTTTTGTAGTCATGTATGGATGTGAGAGTTGGACTATAAAGAAAGGTGAGCACCAAAGAATTGATGCTTGTGAACTGTGGTGTTGGAGAAGAGTCTTGCCAGTCCCTTGGACTGTAAGGAGATCCAACCAGGCCATCCTAAAGTAGATCAGTTCTGGGTGTTCATTGGAAGGACTGATGCTGAAGCTGAAACTCCAATATTTTGGCCACCTAATGTGAAGAGCTTACTCATTTGAAAAGACCCTAATGCTGGAAGAGATTGAGAGCAGGAGGAGAAGGGGACAACAGAGGATGAGATGGTTGGATGGCATCACTGACTCAATGGACATAGGTTTGGGTGAACTCCGGGGGTTGGTGATGGACAAGGAGGCCTGGCATGCTGTGGTTCATGGGGTCGCAAAGAGTCCAGACATGACTGAGTGACTGAACTGACTGACTGAAGTGTACAATACAAGATTTTAATTACAAGCATGATATTATATGAACGTGAAAATCTCTCAGTCGTGTCTGACTCTTTACAACCCCATGGGCTATACAGTCCATGGAATTTGCCAGGCCAGAATACTGGAGTGGGTAGCCTTTTCCTTCTCCAGGGGATCTTCCCCACCCAGGGATCGAATCCATGTCTCCAGCATTGCAGGCAGATTCTTTACCAGCTGAGCCACAAGGGAATCCTCATGGAGTGGGTAGCCTATCCCTTCTCCATCAGATCTTTCTAACCCAGGAATCCAACCAGGTGCTCTCACATTGCAGGCAGATTCTTTACCAACTAAGCTATCAGGGAAGCCCTTGATATTATATAGTGAATCTTTAAATGCACTGAACAGCAATCCCCATTTTCCCCTGCTGCCAGCCCATGGCAACCACCATTCTTTTTTCTGTCTCTGTGAGTTTGTTGAATTTAGGTAGTCATATAAGCAACTCCTTGGTAAAGAATTAGCCTACAATGCGGTAATCAAACCAGTTTGATTCCTCCTGGGTTGGAAAGATCCAATGGAGAAGGGATAGACTACCCACCCCAGTATTCTCGGGCTTCCCTTGTGGCCCAGCTGGTAAAGAATCCACCTGCAAAGAGGAAGAGCTGGGTTCCATCCCTGGGTTGGGAAGATCCCCTGGAGGAGGGCATGGCAACCCACTGAAGTCTATTTGTTGCCATCTCTTCCTGTTGAATGCTTCATGCATTTTATATTACTCCTTATAGAGTGTCAATAATGTACTACCCACTAATTCTAGTTTATCTTTCTTCTCCAATGACCAGTTGTTTTTCTTTTCTCCTTTATCTGACCCTTTCTTTCTTCTTTTTGGAATAATTGCTCACTGCTTACAAAGAGTGCCTTGAATGCTAAATCTATAATTCAAACACTGATTTTTAAACAGAATCCAACAGTTGTATTTGAGGCTGGTCTGACGGTGTATCTGCCATATGCCATTGAAATAATCCATTGTTTATCACTGTTTTAGTTTGTTTTTATACAGTTTTGTACTACTTGGGTGTGATATGGCACTGTTAGCTTATCTGCTTCGAAATTAACCATACCAGCTGGAGAAGTGTAATTTAGAGGGGTAACACATGGATATGTGAATGATGACATCTTGAGTGTGTTCTGAGGGTGTCTCTTATGTTTCTGTATATCCTAGATTCACCCAAATAAAGCATGAAAATTAGTATACATATCCATACCTACTCCTGTACATATGCATAAAAGTGTTTGCATTGTTTAGGTTTCACTGAAATGTGAAGAAAATGAAAACAATAGTATATGGAGTCCCTTTAAATCATAGCAAGTGTATGATATTTAAATACATTCAAGCATAGAATGTTATTTAAATAATATTTGGGTGGTTATTTCCAATATTCTTTTCCACAATTTTTCCTCATTTTGCTGTCAATTGTTTGTTTGTTTCTCTGCCTCCTTCCTTTCATTTTTCCTTCCTCATTCTCCTTCATTTACAAATATTTATTGAACATCAACTGTGACCCAGAAAGTTCTATGATGAATATGATAGTCAAGGAAATGTTTTATAGATGGGACACACATATAAAATCACATGCATAATGAAAGATATGATTTTTAATAGTAGTAAGTTTTATAAAGAAAAGTCATTGTATGATAGAGATAGATGGATGACACTGGGATAATTATTTCCCTATAGAAAGTAAAATAAAATACCTCTGAGGAAGCAGCATTTGAGTTGACATCTAAATGATAAAAACCAGCCAACCGCAGTGGGACTGGAGTCTCGGTGTTCTATACAAACAGCATCTGTGAGCTTTCGTGGGTGTAAGGAAGATAAAACAATTCAGGAACAGTTACTGACGGAAAAGCAGAAGGACATGAGTTCAGAGAGGTAGGCAGAGTTCCTTTCACAAATGGTGAATGGGTTAAATGGTGAAATGGGTGGGGAATGGGTTAGATTTTATTTCAACTGTAACAGGAAACTACTGGAAAGTTTTAGGCAGGGAAGTGATATGGTTTGACTTGCATCTTAAGAAGATCCTTGTGGCTGCTGCATACCAAATGAGAAGGGCAAAGAAGGGAAGCAAGAACTGGGAATACTGAAATGCTTTGTCCTAGACTACAAAGTGAATCATAGAACTAGAACTTTTTCTTCCTGACTCAAAGTCCAGTTCTCTGTATTATTACCTTGAGACCTCATCATTTTATACTTCTTTTTCTATTGTCTTGTTCTCCAGACAAGATCTTCTTTCCTCTCTTCTCATCTCTTCTAGCAGTTACTCAATTATCCTTCAATTTATTTTTCTTGACCTTGTCTAATTATAGAATCATGTTATGTTGCTTCTATTAAGGTATGCCCTTTAGTGAGGGTATGTTTTGTGCATGTGTTGTACCTTTAATTAAATGTAAAAATCCGGTTCTAGGATAAAACTGAATAGATTAATACTCTTCCTGCTAATAGAGGACACTGAGAAATAGGGCAGTCATAGAGAAACACTAATTTTTAGTGCTTACAAGTGCTCTATAGCAATGGCATCCACTGATTCTATTTAATTTTTCCAGGGGAAAAATGATTACTTTTACAAAATAACTCTTGTCTAGAGAAATGTGGCATAATACGTGTATAGTTTAAAATGTGGAAATTTTGGATGAAAAGTAGATATTATGTAGCCATCTTAATTTAAAGTAGAACAAAATAAAACTGCTGCCAATATCCACAGTAAGAAATTAATTGTTTCCCTTATTTTGTTTATCCATTTAGTTTTTCATTCAGCAAATCTTTATGGAGTAATTTGTGTGTGCTAGAGATGAAAGCTCTCACATATCTTTGACTTATGAAGTGCTAATCTTTCTTCATTTGTCCATTTCTTATTTTTCTGGATAATTTACTTTCCTGACTTATGTGTTCTTGCAATTTAGTTATGGTGCTCTTGCATATCTCTGCCAGAGTAGAGAGTGTCATCACGTTTCTCTCCTGTCAATTCCTTTCTAATTCGTTCCTGAGTCCTTATCTCCCACACTCTTCTGTTACAACTGCCTGATCTTGCCTTCATATTCTAGCCCCACACATTCTCAGTAACTTGATCTACCTTTCATCGGGATACATAAGGGATCTTTTTGGAGTAACGTGCAGGAACTGTTGGTCACTCAGTCATGTTTGGCTCTTCGTGACCCCATGACTGTAGCCCACCAGGCTCCTCTGTCCATGGATTTATCCAGGCAAGAATCCTGGAGTGGGTTGCCATTCCCTTCTCCAGGGGATCTTCCTGACTCAGGGATTGAACTTGAGTCTCCCACAGTGCAGGCAGACTTTTTACCAACTGAGTCATCACGGAAAGGCACAATGTTAAATGTCATTCTTACTGCTAGTTCTGCTTGTGAGTCCTTTGTTTTCAAGCTGCAATTATAATGCTTCTTCCAGTCACTGGTTCTGCACTTGAAATCCTTTCTTCTCTCTGATAAGGACATTACATTAGAATCCTACCCTTGAACCATAATTTCACGTCTGGACCAGACTTCTATGCACATTCCTTACTTCAGACACTTCTGTCTTGCGTTCACTTCATCCCGTAGGATATCATTCAGGTGTTGGGACAGTACTTCCTGCCTATGTAACCCAAGAGAGATTCTAACATCTTTTCTGTGATCTGTCACTTACTCAAAGGAACTCACTACAATCTGCTGCTTTTCCAATCCCTCCAGGTGGCGCTAGTGGTAAAGTACCTGCTTGCCAATGCAGGAGACATAAGACACGCAGTTTCGATTCCTGGGCTGGAAAGATCGCTTGGAGAAGGGCATGGCAACCCACTCCAGTATTCTGGCCTGGAGAATCCCATGGACAGAGGATCCTGGTGGGTTACAGTCTGTAGGGTCACAAAGAATCTCACGTGACTGAAGCAACTTAGCACACAGACACACACGCACAATATATGCACTGGCATTTCTAAGATCACAAATAAGTTTCTATTTGGCATATTCAATGGGCATTCATCAGGGGTCCCAGTCTGTTCTGATGTTTTGCATACTTGGCTTCCCTAACCCAGTGTTTTGCTGGTTTTCCTCTCTTCCCTGCTTCCTCCATGGACTTCTTTCGTATGACTCATCCTTTAAAGTCAGTGTTTCTCAGGATTCTATCCCTGAACCATTTGTCATTTCAAACACTCAGTGGGAAATCTTGTCCTCTCTCTTATTTCCACCCATACACCCCAGCCTTAATCCTCATGCTCTAGATTCATATATCCAGTTTTCTGTCAACCACTCATCATCTTCTTGATGCTACTATTTCAGAAACTGAATGTGTCAGCTTCTCTCAAAATTTCTCCTTTTTCTAAACTTCCTGTTTAATTACCATCCTCTTCCACAGTTCTGATTCTACACAGTGATAGGTTCTGATAATTTTAAAGTCTAAGTACTTCTTGCCATTTTCGACTCCTTCCTTTTGTCTCCACTACCTCAATTCTGACTAGACCATCAAAGTGGAAAGAAAGGGGTGTTAATCGCTCAGTCTTGTCTGACTCTTTGTGATCCCACGGACTGTAGCCCTCCAGGCTCCTCTGTCCACGGGATTCTCCAGGCAAGAATACTGGAGTGGGTTGCTATTCCCTTCTCCAGGGAATCTCCCAACCCAGGGATAAAACCCAAGTTTCCTACATTAGCAGGTGGTTTCTTTACCACTGAGCCACCAGGGAAGCCCTAGGAACTTGAACTAATGAGAGTACCTTCTGTTTATAAACTGTGTACTCTACAAAATGAGTTCATACTCAGGATCTCAACAATACTATGAGGTAGGCAGTAAGAAACCTAAGCCAGGGATTTTACTTAGGGGAATAGCATGGGGTAATTCAGTGTTTTATAAATTGTATTCTAGATCAGTATTTATCACATTTATTATGCACACATATCACACACTTCACATGGTAGATTCTATTCAGTGAGCCTGGGGTGGAATCTGAAATTCTGCGCTTCGATTCTGCTCCCAAGTGATGCTGATGGCCTCTTTGAGGAGGCCTTTGCAAGTTCTAGGACTGAGTTGGTAAGCCTCAGGGCTAGGATGGAAGATGGAGAGGTCTAGTGGAATAATTGAGGCTCTGTATCATTGTGATCTGAGCATATATTGAAGTTGCATGTTGGCTTTTATTTAAAGAGCATCTTTTGATACTAAAATTTTTTCTTAACCCTTGGATTTGAAGTATTGAAAAAAATCCACAAGATCCCCACATTCTCTCAGGATGTGTTTGTTCTTCTTTAAAGTAAGTGAAACCAAAGACAAAAGTCTCCAATATAACCGCAGTCCTTTAACTGCTGTTATTTTTAGAGTAAAACTGGTAACAAGTGGTAAAATCAGATGTTGGATTCAGATCTTTCAGGTCCAGGAATCTTGTTGTTATGCTCTTGTTCGGTTGCTAAGTCATGTCCGACTCTTTGCAACCCTATGGACTGGAGCAT
The DNA here is from genome assembly GCA_007570785.1 of Antilocapra americana. NCBI lineage: Eukaryota > Metazoa > Chordata > Mammalia > Artiodactyla > Antilocapridae > Antilocapra > Antilocapra americana. The sequence goes on along the minus strand of ML664170.1, from coordinate 7,190,161 downwards.
GCCAGGCTCCTCTGTCCTTCACTATCTCCCAGAGTTTGCTCAAATTCTTGTCCACTGAGTTGGTGATGCCATCTAACCATTTCATCTTCTGCTGCCCCTTCTCCTTTTGCCCTCAGTCTTTCCCAGCATGAGGGTAAGACATTTTCCAATGAGTCAGCTCTTTGCATCAGCTGACCAAAGTATATTTAAGGTTGATTTACTTTAGGATTGACTGAGTTGATCTCCTTTGAGTCCAAGGGTCTCTCAAGAGTCTTCTCCAACACCAAAATTCTTGTTGCTATACCATATGCCTATTCAAATATTTCTAGAGGTTAGGAACATGATGATGGAGGAATCATTGGCTTTGTAAGAAGATTTCATTTAAAAAAATACAAAGCAATAGTGCATGTTGGAAAGAGCAATGGGATCGTGGTGGTGGGGAGACCTGCCCCTTCCTATTTATGGCTTATTCTTGAGTATCTTGGGAAATATGGGATTAATCAGAGAATTTAGAACTGGAAGAGATCTGAAAGACCTTCTAATTAGGACATATTATTGCAGTCACAGAAGTTAAGTAACTAGTTCTAAGATTATTCAGAAAATGGCAAAATTTGAACTATGCCTTAGATCTCCTGATTCTTTTATGAATATTTCTGCACAATGACTGAAGCAACTAAGCACACAGTCCTACTACTAGGACTGGCAAAGTGAAGCCATAGTGGTAGGCTGAAGGTTTCATACATTTGTGTTTCTTCCTTCACCATCCTCTATCCCAACTCCAACTCTCTTGCTTGATCTATCATTTGATGAAGATGATATAAGCAGGAGTAGGGCAGCAGACAGTGGAACCAACAGAGGCCAAAGAATATACCCTGGGGTGCTGAGCACTGGCTAAATTGCATAAATATTGTTTACTCATCACTGTAGAAATGGCCTTCATTGTGCATGTTTCAGATTCTTTGGTGTTAGTGCATCCTGGTACAAGAAACCTTTGCTGGGATACTGGGTAAGTGGTAGGATTTCATGACAGGGAGTATGAAGTCATGGTTAGAACAGATAGTAACACTGAAGGAGCTTTCATGAATCCAATCAAAAAAATTATATATTTAAAACCAAAAGTATTAACATACTTACTGTTTTATCAGTCATCGGTATTTATTAAGAACTTAGTATATGGTAGACTGTTCTAGGTGCTTTGAAACATCTTATACATTTAATTCTCAAGTGTATGTAGTTTCAAGTCTGTTTATTGCCAGAGTAATAGCTAGATGAGATGGAAAAGACAGTCCACAAATAAGTGTCATTGAATTTGCACTTTTTGATTTAATGACCCAAACCTTCTGGTTTCTTAGGCCTCCTATAGACACATACCTTGACCAGATCACTTTAGACCTCTTACTTTTTATTTCATCTTGTGATGTAGAGCCTTCAAATGACTCTGAGGCCTGCTTGCTTCTTTTTACGTTACACAGAAATATTTAAAATATACCAATAATTTCTGTTTCTGTTCTCTCTCCACTCCTCCCTAGGAACATGTGTAAACAGTACACCTGAAACTAATATAATACTGGAAGTAAAATAAATATTTTAAAGTTTTTATTTAAATTATTTAATAGTTTAAAATCATTTTAATTTAAAATAACTCATTTATTTAAAATAAAATGAATTTATTTTAAAATAAAATAAAAAATTTTAATTAAAAAGTAAATGTAAACTATAAAGAAATACTTATTTTAGGCTCACTAATTCTAAATTCAGTACTTTTGACATTAGTGGTTGAAGTGGTCTATTTTTTGCTATGTGTATTTTGTCATTCTGAATATTTAATTTTTGTTTCCTATAGGAGACTCATTTGGAACATAAACATTTGTAATATTATATTGTCATCTACTTTTTTATATGCAAATGTATTTTCTCTGTAGCTAGATGTGCTAGTGTATCTACTCACAAAACTTCTGACTCCAAATGTGATTTTTTCTTTTACCCCAAAACCAATTCTCTGATTCCTTGGACACAATTGAGTGTCCTAGAATCAAAGTTCTTTTTTTTCCTCTGGGCTATGCTAGGTCTTTGTTGTGATGTGCAGGCTCTTGCTTGCAGTATACAGGTTTCTCCAGTTGTGACATGAGGGCTTTGTTGTTCCTCAGCATATGAAATCTCAATTCCTCAACCAGGGATTGAACCCACATGGGAAGGTAGATTCTTTCCCAATAGGAGACCAAGGAAGTCCCTCAAAGTTCATTTTAGATGATCAAAATATTTGCTTTCTTAGATATACCCCTAAGTGCCTTTTCTAATACACTGTTGATATATCAGCTATATATGTTCTACTCAAAAATATCTACTGTATGTCTTCTCTCAAGGAAAGAGTTTTATGGGGTTGATGACCATTGTATAAAGTGCATGACTAATTGGTCGATAAGTGTGTATGTTCTGTACATCTAGTGACCTGTGTGTTCAGTTCAGTTCAATCGCTCAGTTGTGTCTGACTCTTTGCGACCCCATGAACTGCAGCACGCCAGGCCTCCCTGTCCATCACCAACTCCCAGAGTCCACCCAAACCCATGTCTATTGAGTCAGTGATGCCATCCAGCCATCTCATCCTCTGTCATCCCCTTCTCTTCCTGACCTCAATCTTTCCCAGCATCAGGGTCTTTTCAAATGAGTCAGCTCTTTGTATCAGGTGGCCGAAGTATTGGAGTTTCAGCCTCAACATCAGTCTTTCCAATAAACACCCAGGCTTGATCTCCTTTAGGATGGACTGGTTGGATCTCCTTGCAGTCCAAGGGACTCTCAAGAGTCCTCTCCAACACCACAGTTCAAAAGCATCAGTTCTTCAGCAGTCAGCTTTCCTTATAGTCCAACTCTCACAATCACATATGACCACTGGAAAAACTATAGCCTTGACTATATGGACCTTTGTTGGTAAAGTAATGTCTCTGCTTTTTAACATGCTGTCTAGGTTGGTCATAACTTTTCTTCCAAGGAGTAAGCATCTTTTAATTTCATGGTTGCAATCAACATCTGCAGTGATTTTGGAGCCCAGAAAAATAAAGTCAGCCACTGTTTCCACTGTTTCCCCATCTACCTGCCATGAAGTGATGGGATTGGATGCCATGATCTTAGTTTTCTGAATATTGAGCTTTAAGCCAACATTTTCATTCTCCTCTTTCACTTTCATCAAGAGGCTCTTTAGTTCTTCTTCACTTTCTGCCATAAGGATGGTGTCATCTGCATATCTGAGGTTATTGATATTTCTCCTGGCAATCTTGATTCCAGCTTATGCTTCTTACAGCCTAACATTTCTCATGATGTACTCTACATATAAGTTAAATAAGTAGGGTGACAATATATGGCCTTGATGTAGTCCTTTTCCTATTTGGAACCAGTCTGTTGTTCCATGTCCAGTTCTAACTGTTGCTTCCTGACCTGCATACAGATTTCTCAAGAGGCAGGTCAGGTGGTCCTGCATGTTAGGAAATGCCAGTCTTCCTTCCATAAAAAGCCATTCTATATGGAGATGACATAGGATATATTTGGAACTGGGCATTCAGCACCGAATACAACAGACAGTCCTACACCCATGGAGATGGCATCCTAGTGGGAGGATATACATTATGTTGTATGGACATGTATCCCATTCTTCTTAGTCCTCTTCCAACTTCATTCCTTCCCTTTGCTAATAAGACTTTCTACCCTCCTTGTGAAAATTTCCCTGAAGAATCCAGAAATACTATTGCTAAGACTCACTTGGAGTATATACATTTGTAATATTGTATCATCATCTGCTTTTTTATGTGCAAACGTATTCACCATAGCTAGATGTGATGACATTTCTACTCTCAAAACTTCTGACACCAAATATGTGGGGCTTTTTCTTTTACCCCCCCAAACAATTCTCCAATTCCTTGAATACAACTGAGTGTCTTAAAATTCAGCTCAGTTTTGACACTAACTACACAGAGTTAGCACAGGTCCCATTGGTTAAGGGCTCAGTCCCTCATGACTGTCCCAGTAAGTCTCAGGTTTCCATCTATAATTCTGACCAACCAACTAATCAGTTGTAAGTTCAGGGAGTTCCCACAACTCCCTCCTCAAGTTCAATAATTTACTTGTCAGCCTCACAGAACTCAGGAAAACAACTGGTTTCTATTAACAGTTTGTTATAAAGGATACAATTCGGGAAGAACCAAATGTGAAAGATGTGTAGGACAGGAAGAGGGGAAGAGGAACAGAACCTCTATGCCCTCTCTGAGTGTGCCCCACTCCTAGGACCTCACTTGAAGTTTCTTTGACCCCCATCATTTAAGAGTCTTATGGAGGTCCCATTATCTAGGCATGATAGACTAACCACTGGCCATAGGTGACTGAATCCTATCTCCTTATGTCCTGTGTGGATGAAAGGTGTGTGACAGGGTTGAAAGTTCCATTCCTCTAATCACAGAGTTGGTTCCTCTGGCAACCAGCCCCCATCCAAGAGTCACCTTATTAGCACAAACTCACACATACTTGAAAAACACCTTTGTGAATAACAAAATATGATCATATTACCTCTATCACTCAGGAAATTCCAAGGGCTTTAGAAAATCTGTGTCAAGAACTGGGGGACTAACATATATTTCTTATTATCACACTAGATTTCTAAGAAGAAGGATCACTTCACATGTTTTTTATTAAATTTCAATTTGCAAATTTTACTACACAGAAAAGTATAAAGGAAAACAAAATGGGCACGTTTTCCAGTCACATAGCTTAACAAACGCAACACCACCTGTGCATCCGCAGTCCTCTTCTCTGATCACGGTTCATTTCTTTCCTGACTCTGGAGGGAACCACTGGTGTTTGTCTTTCAATGTGCTTCCAACATATATTGTTCAGTCCCTAGGCTGTGTCCAGCTCTTTGCAACCCCATGGACTGCAGCACACAAAGCTTCCCTGTCCTTCACTATCTCCTGGAGTTTGCTCAAACTCATGTCCATCGAGTCAGTGATGCCATCCAACCATCTCATGCTCTGTTGTCCCCTTCTCTTTTTGGCCTTCTATCTTTCCCAGCATCAGGATCTTTTCCAATGAGTTGGCTCTTTGCATTATGTCGCCAAAGTACTGGCGCTTCAGTTTCAGCATCAGTCCTACGATGAATATTCAGGATTGATTTCCTTTAGGATTGACTTGTTTGATCTCTTTGCTGCCCAAGAAGCTCTCAAGTCCAACACATATACTCCTAGGCAATATACATTCTATTTTGTACCTTTTTCAAATTTATGTAAATAATCTCATACCAACGTGTTCTTTGTTCACTTGTCTTTTCTCTCAACATTTATGTTTATGAGAATCCTTCATGTTGATAGATGTGGTTATAGTTTGCTCCTTTTCTATGTTATATAATATTTCACAGTTTGAGCACAGCGCAATTTATTTATTCTCCTATTTGTGGATATTTAGGTTTTTCTTCTAACTTTCTATTCTTCTAAATCTTTATACCTCATAATGTTTTATGGGTAAAAGGTAGTCAGTAAATACATAGATGATTTTTATTCTATCTTATGTCACCATTATATTACTATCTTATTTGGAAACCAGATCACTTCATTTAATTTACCATATATTTTTCAGTTGCAATATCTTTCATAATGATATATTACAATGCCAAACCTAGCAACTTCCCCCTACATTTTAGAGTAGTCAGATTCCAAGCTGAGCTCACAAACAGGAAGGGTGAGAGGTGGAATAGAGCTGAAATTTTCAGAGTCACCATAGCAAATTAAAGGTCCAGATAGAATCTAGTAGGAACTTAATAACAGTGCTTAACTTAGAGTGAAACATGGCTGCTGAATGCCCTTTCTGAACCACAAACACTATTAATGTGCAGTCTCTCTGCACTATCTTTGGACAGGACTTTTCTCATGTTATTTTGCAAATGAATCACAGCTTTTATGATTTGTTTTCTATAAAGAAAACTTCCAGACTTGCTTTGAATGCAGTCATCAGCTTATGGCTATTATTACTCATTGCTCAAGAGGACAGATTCCCTATGGATGCTGATGGGAAAGTGAAACTTTACCATCAATCTACTGTATTGTAGATAGGTGAACATTTAGCTTTCCTTAGACAGCTTGATTTAACCTTTAGGCCAATTCACAAAACTGGGTTAGGTCTCTTAGCATCTCTCAACATTGAGTACAGGCTCTGTAGAAAATGTAAACCCCCCCCCCCCAAAAAAAATAATCAATGAGTAGTTTCTCTCCCCATCTATTTCCAAGTTGTGCTGCAAATCAAGTAGACCAATGTAGAAATTCAGAGGCCTGTGTGATTTTTTGCTGTTTGGAATTTATCTCAGCAAATGAGGAGATGATGTCACATCACAGAAGAGGTGTGATGATAAGTGTCAGGACACATCTTCCCTTAACAAGGGAAGATTAATGTGCTGTTCTAAAATGGAACTATTACATGTGCTGTTTACCCCCAAAGAAGTATGAAAAGTGAACAAATGGAGCTGTCAGACAAAGTGCTGATGACATACAAAATATTGACATAAATAGCTGATGATGCACGAAGCATTGAAAAACAAGTTGATACCCCTATAGGCTCCACTGCTTGTTTATTTTCATGTGATTGTCTTCTTCTGAATGCCACGTAACTTTGGCTCTGTTAATAGTCTTCTAGATGGGGTCTTCATAGTAACAGGGGTTCGGGGAGTCAGGCAATTTTCCATTGACTCTAAAATACTAGAGATAAAAAATTAAAAGAATTCAAAAATGGCAAATGAACTACCGTCATTTGTAAGGAATTGTTTTTAGCTGAAAATTAATTAAATCAGTCGTCGTGACTGTGGAAGTGGCTGGTAGCTACTCAGAAACCTGTTTCTTTTCCTTTTTAAAAAAAAAAATTTTCTTTACTTTATTGTGTTGGTTTTGCCATACAATGACATGAAACCGCCATGGGTTTACATATGCTCCCCCTCCAGAACCCCC